>BMAU01000449.1:0-423874 GCA_019973935.1 Trichonephila clavipes | reverse complement strand
AGACTAGGGAACACGTGATTGCCAAGCTATCATGTGACTATCATGAATTTAGTCCATTACGGTCTTCTTGCTCATAACTTACTAACCCAAATTACACTTTTGTTAAAGTTAATATTTACAAAACATATATATAATATTTACCGATATCATTTTCCCATTTTCAATTATCATTTTCAAAAGATCAAAGTTAAATTTGAAATATATAGAATTTTACATTAAAATAAAGTTATTTTACTATAGCGGATCCCCATGGCCAAATCTTTGGTTTAGAATGGGTCCAGTAAGCTTGGAAACCACATTCTAGTTCACCGTAGTTACAACACCTGCGGAAAACCGTCATCTAGCTCTTAACGCCTCATAATTCTTTTCTGCTTAATATTTAATAAATTGTAAAGGATAAAAAGCATTAAATATTTGTCGAATCTTTATGTGATAAATGGTGTTTTCAATTTTTTGCACAGAGTGTGTCTTCATAATACAATATTTGTGTTATTTTCTACATATTTATAAAGTTTTTGTAAAATTTACATTTAGATTTATTGATCGGAGAATTATAGAAGGAGCATTTTTCAAAATTTTAAACTCTTTGTCTCAATAAAATAAAAAAAATCTTTTTTAATATTTAAGAGCAATATGAATTCCCTGTGACTATTTCCTTTTAAAAAGTCAGAGAAAGTGATATTTTTCAATATTCTATGAATCATATTTTTTTGTCTTTTATAAGGTTGTCTTATATAAAAGTTATAACATAATCATATTAAAAAATAAACGTTTCATGTAGTTTAATTTCTTATAGAAACTCATATGGATAAGAAATATTTGATCACCTTTGAAATAATAGAATTAGATAAAACAATTGGAAAACGCAATTGTTTCCGTAGAACTGTACAACAATAGAACAACTTTTCTATAAATATATTTGAAAATAAAATAACTCCCGTTGTAGACCAATAATGGTGCAAAATAAGCAACAAAGGCATATTTATATCTATTTTATTATCTATTATTTATTTATTCATTGTGAGTTCGTGTCTTGCGAATTGAAGTATTAAAAAACCTGAGAGAAAAATCTTGAAAATCTCGTCAAGAATGACCTTCCAATCACTTTTGCGTGTTTGGCTATTTTGCTGCCTCGCTTCTTCCATGATTGAACAGTTCTTCACCGGGAATTGCTTTTATACTTTTGCAATTGTTCTCAATATAATTTTAAGAGAACTGTATATGAAAACAACTGATGGTAATTTGAAGAAAACAAAAGTCTGGAATACCAAGTTGCAATTGCAATTCCAGCAATTTGAAATTATATGTTACGAGTCAATTGACATCTCTTCAGGCACCCCGACTCGTCAACAATCCATTTGCCTACGCTTATACCAACAATCCTTTCTGTGGGAAGGATTTTCCTCTATGAATCCGGGATGAAACACTTCTATAAACATTTACCCCATCTGCATGCATTTAAACCATAGAGATCAGAATAAAAACAGTCAAGCTGTTCCGAAATTCACACAAGACAATAAAACTTATATCAGAAACTACAACCAAAACCTTTACAAGAAGCACCAAACGAAGTTTCTAGTGTCATTGCAATAGCGAAAGTTTGACTCTGGTGGACTTGAAATACATTAACTTCTGTAAAGATAAAATGCTAAATCAATAATCTTTTCTAATATGAAAGGTGGAAGATATTGTGTCTCGGTTTTTGATTGCTTCTTGATGAAATACATTTCACAAGTTGCGTAACGCAACAGAACAGAAAACATTTTCCTAATCTGGCTAATGAATCAAAATCAAGAAGTAAGAACAGGATAAGGTACAAGTCATTTCTTATCAGCACCATTCTAGCAACTCAAAATAAAAGAATAGAATAGCAAGAGTCTTTTTACAACAAGATTCACAGCACCACTGGAACTTAAAATAAATTCTTCATTACAACGTGTTACAACAAACCATCAAATCATATTAAATAATTTAGCGAAGTAATGCTGATCCAGAGTATAAAACTTAAATATATACGATTCATATAGAAAGGAAGATTTTCAATCATTAAAGCTTCAAAATACACAAGGTCAAACATCCTTCGTTACTTTACTCGCATCTATTTTTGTATATAGTTTTATGTGTTTTTTGTTTTTGTCTTTAATCATTACTGCGGACATATATTTTTGAATCATAAGCAATACACAGATATGGACATAACACTTCAATGGAGAGATGTAAGTGTGGATCAAAGTGACTCAATTAAAATCTTTGTTCCTTATATGATGGTAATGGCCTCAAAGCAGGCTTTCCCATTTATGTGACTTTATATGCCTCAAAGCAGGTTTTCTCAATTATGTGACTATATACGCCTCTTAGCAGGCTTTGCCATTTTTGTGACTAATGTGCCTAAACTAAAGACTGAAATTGAGGAGAGTAGTACATTTGAAAGTGATGCAGATTTCGTTAAAACTTTAATTAAAAACTGTATAGATGAGAGGGTATCGCGAAACGAAAGACAGGTAACTTTAGAAAATCAGAAAATTGAGCTTGCAAAACTACAGTTAGAAAAAGAAGTCGAGCTTCAGACGGCTAAAAATAAAGCATTAAATTTAAATCCTGCAGCTAAAATCGAAGAGAAACAGTTCGAAACAGACATAGAAAACATGGTTAAAAGCATTAAAACTTTATCTCTTCCTGTTCCCACCAGATCTGAACATTTTATTTTCCAACCATTAGAACGCGCATTTTTAACCAAGAAAATTAATGACGAATATAAATCTGAAATTTTAATAAATCTTCTGGGCGAAAGAGCTCATAATGAAGTATTGTATATTTAAAAGGTGGAATTAAATGACTAGGAGAAACTTAAATCAATAGTACTCAGAGAATTTCAAGTAACCCCTCGCGAGTGTTTAAACTCATTTAAAAATGCTGTAAAATCATCAGGCGAGTCATACATCGAATTTGCTGCAAGATTGATGGCAAACTTCCAATATTATTGTTCGTTAAGAAAAGTTAATTCCTTTGAATCTCTATGTGATCTTTTAATTTCTGATAGATTATTTGAAACTTTAAATAAGGAAACCGCAACTCATATTGGCTTTCGAGAAGCGGAAGACTGGTTAAGGCCTATTGAATTAGCTAAAGAGTGCGATATTTATATTTCATCTAGAAGGAAACTCTAAGGAAGGAAACTCTTATTGCTTGTGGATATACCGAAGACCCCTTTAAAAATAGATCACGAAACTATAAACCAAACAGTAGAGATAGCTATCGCAAAAATCTTGAAAGACAAAATAAAAATTTCTACATATGTGGTGATTCATCACATTATGCAAGAGATTGTGAGAAGCGTTTTAAGCCTAAAGAATCTAGCAGTCACACCTATAATAGAAAAACGCGAATAGCTTGAAAGTCAAGAGCGAAAAACAACGAAAAAGCGATGAGTTCGCACAACAGCTCCAATACGTAAACATTTTTTTAGAAAATCAGCTCGTAATAGCCTTGATTGATTCAGGTTGCCAGATCCCAGTTTTAAATTCCTCGCTGATAACATTCAACAAACCTCCTGAAGGAAAAATAACATTAAGCTCATGTTTTAACGAAAAGCGCGTAGTAGACGTGGCATCAGTGAATATTTCTCTTACTCAGCCCTCTCCCAGTTTAAGGGTTCGAACGGCAATATCACCGACCTTGACTGAAGGATTTATTATACATCCCAGTGTATATACTGAAATAAAGAAAATAAGTCGCGTGAAGAGTGATGTTTTGTTGAGTGAAAGTGAATCCTCTTTGGGCGCTTATTCTATTTTTACTGTTGCAAATGTGATAGAAAATTCTAGTTATGATTTGTCACATGTTAAAAACTTTAATATTAGAAATGATCTGAGTTCTCTGATTAAGAATTATAAACCTAATAAAATTAAGAGAACTAAGTTAAAAATGAGTATATTATATTGAAAGATGATATTCCTGTGTGTCAGAGAGCCAGACGTTTATCTTATTCTGAGAATCTACATGTAAACGATCAAATTGATGGTTGGTTACAACAGGGTATTATAAGAGAAAGTTGTTCAGATTATTGTTCACCTATAGTATTGTGTAAGAAAAAGGATGGTAATTTAAGAATCTGCATTGATTATCGCAAAATGAATTCTAAAACTGACAAAGATCGGTATCCTTTACCCTTAATAGAAGAAGTTCTAGATCAGTTGGGGTAGTCGGGAAATTTCTTCTCAACTATTGACTTAAAAAACGGATTCTTTCACATTGAAAACGAAGAAAGCAGTAAAAAATTTACTTAATTCATCACACATAATGGGCAATATGAATTTATCAATCACGTTTTCCGAGACCTTCTTAAAGAGGGAGTTGTCATAATCTACATGATATTATTATGATCATAATCTACATGATATTATTACGATCATAATCTACATGATATTATTATCCCTTCTTCGGATGAACTTGACGGGATAAACCGTTTAACCAGGATGTTAAAAACTGCATCTGAATATGGATTAGAATTAAATTTTAAAAATGTAACTTCCTCAAGTCAAATATTGAATTCTTGGGACACATAATTCAAAAGGGTACAATTAAACCTTCTTTGGACAAAACCAAAGCAGTTCAGAATTTTCCAGAACCTAAAAACGTGAAACAGGTCCAAAGATTCCTTGGACTGTCAGGTTACTTTCGGAAGTTTATCCAAAATTATTCAATAATAGCCAAACCTCTCAGTGATTTACTACGGGATAATGCTGTGTTTCATTTCGGACCTGAACAGCAATTAGCATTTCAAACTTTACGACAAAAACTTTCTGAAAATCTGGTGCTTCATATTTTCAAACAAGGTGCAAAACTTGAATTGCATACTGATGCTAGTAAATTTGGTTATGGTGCGATTCTGTTACAACAATCGGACGATAGTAAACTTCACCCTGTACACTATTTTAGCAAGAAAACCAAAACCAATCCCCAGGGAAAATATTCAAGTTATGAACTTGAAGTTTTGGCTATAATCGAATCTCTTAAGAAATTTAGGAACTATCTCGTTGGCAACAAATTTAAAATTGTAACTGATTGTTCGGCATTCCAAAAAAAAAACTATGAGTAAAAACAATTAACTCCTAAAATCGTTAGATGGGCCTTATTTTTAGAAGACTTTAATTATGAAATCATTCATCGCCCAGGCAAACAAATGGGACATGTAGATTGTTTAAGCCGTTACCCTGTAATGACCATAACATATGATGAAATAACCACCAAACTTGCAAATTGTCAACGAAATGATGAGTACATTAATTCATTAAAACACCTTTTAGAAAATAAGCAAATTAATGATTTTGTTGTTAAAAATGATGTCCTATATAATATTGAAAATGATAATGATGTTTTGGTAGTACCTCAACAGATGCAAACAGAAATTGTTAAAAATATTCATTCTAAAGGACATCTTGGTATTAATAAAACTGAAAGCATGGTTAAGCAAAGTTTTTATTTTCCTAATGTTAGAAAATGTGTTGAAAATGTTATTAATAATTGTATTGAATGCATTCTTGTAAACAAAAAACGCGGGAAAGGTGAAGAGTTGTTAAATCCTATTCCTAAGGAAAATATCCCTCTTAGTACTTATCATATTGACTTTTTAGGTCCTTTGCCATCTACAAATAAAAATGTAACCACATTCTTTCAATAATAGATGCATTCACTAAATTCGCATGGTTATATCCCGTAAAGTCCATTTCTTCTTGTGATGCTCTAGAGAAACTTAAGCAAACAAGAGATTACATTTGGTAATCCTCACCGTATCATAACAGATAAAGATACTGCATTTACTTCAAAAGAATTTCAAGAATACTGTGAGAATGAGAACATCCAACATCTAAGCATAACAACTAGAATACCCCGAGGGAACGGACAGATTGAATGGATTCATAGCTCTCTGATCCCAATTTTGTCCAAGCTATCCAATGATGACGCATCGAAATGGTACAAGTTTGTTCCAGCCGTACAGAGAAAACTCAATTCAACAATTTCATCAAGCACTCAGATGACGCCGTTTCAACTCTTGACCGTAGCAAAGATGAGGACCAAACAAGATCTTGAAATTCTAAAACTATTGGAAGAGGAAATCTTGGAGATATTCACCGAAAATCGTGAAAAAATTCGGGAGGAAGCCAAGCGAAACATTCTGAAGATGCAAGAGGAAAACTGTCAAAATTTTAATAAGAAACGGATAAAGGCATACCAGTATGAGATCGGAGATATCGTCGCCATCCAACGGACACAGTTTGGAACTGGCTCGAAACGGAGGCCGAAGTTTTTCGGTCCCTATGAAGTCGTAAAAGTAAAACCTAAAGATCAATATCAGAAAAATTGGACTGCATGAAGGACCCAATACTACATCCACAGCAGCAGACCACATGAAGATGTGGGGAGAAACTGTCTAATTCAGCAAAATTATGCTACGTTAAATCTTTGTGTATTTGTTGTATAGTCCTTGCCTGTTGCGTGTTTTTTGTATGTTTCAGATTCTCCTCGTGTCTCCATGAAAAAAAAAAAGAATCAAGTACCGCTGTGGACAGCGTACGGTCAGGCTGACCGTTGTGGGATCGGTTGTGGAGTCGTCACCCAATTGAATCTCTCAACAAAATTCAGAAGACAAAAACAACATCGCAGTCTCCTGCGCGCAGGCGCAGCTGATCCGGTTCAATACAAACTTTGTTTTTTGAAGGGAAGGAGAGAGAGAAAAAGAGACTGGGGATGCGCGAACAGGCGTTCCCGTCTTCACATCATGGAAATCTATTTGTTAGAAATTTAGCGCTACCTATTTAATTAATTTTTGTTACGTTTCAAATAAACCAGAAGAAAGGCAAATGTTTTGGACCCTTGTTGTCTCCCTATATATATATATATATATATATATATATATATATATATATATTACATACATATATATATATATTATATTACATACATATATATATTATATTACATATATATATATATATATATATTATATTACATATATATATATATATATTATATTACATACATATATATACATATATATATTATATTGCATACATATATATACATATATATATATATTATATTACATACATATATTATACATACATATATATATTATTACATACATATATATATGTTATTACATACACACACGTGCGTGCGTGCGTGCGTGGGAGTGCGTGTGTGTGTGTGTGTGTGTGTGTGTGTGTGTGTGTGTGTGTGTGTGTGTGTGTGTGTGTGTGTGTGTGTGTGTGTGTGTGTGTGTGTGTGTGTGTGTGTGTGTGTGTGTGTGTGTGTGTGTGTGTGTGTGTGTGTGTGTGTGTGTGTGTGTGTGTGTGTGTGTGTGTGTGTGTGTGTGTGTGTGTGTGTGTGTGTGTGTGTGTGTGTGTGTGTGTGTGTGTGTGTGTGTGTGTGTGTGTGTGTGTGTGTGTGTGTGTGTGTGTGTGTGTGTGTGTGTGTGTGTGTGTGTGTGTGTGTGTGTGTGTGTGTGTGTGTGTGTGTGTGTGTGTGTAATAATTCCTTCTCTAGTATCCTTTTAATTAACTCTTTTTAATAATCTTTAAATAAGCTTTTTAAGTCTTTGGTTGAAAAAGAATGTCCTAATATTAATCTTAATCAAATACAGTTGAATCTGTTTTTGTGCGGTAGATAGGGACCACATAAAATAAACGCACGAAAAAGGAATTCAAAAATTTCATAAATTCTTACATATAACAAACTAATTCGTGAAAATAATACAAGAAACTTTTTTATACGGTGGATAGGAGCGTAAAAAGTCGCATTTATAAAATATGCCAATTATTTACCAAATTTTTTGTAAGAATACTTCCATAAAAAAATTAATTAAATATTTCACATGGAAACATTTTAAAACATGTAGTTTCTCATTGCATACACGTATAAGTTTTCAAAATGCCCATACATAATTCATTGCTACTCATGGTAATTCAAAGCCCTGTAATGAATAAGTTCAAAATCGCTTTCATACCTTGAAGTTACAATTTCAATTGATTTATTTTTTACAACATAAAGTAAGAGATAAGTTTTTGGTCGAAGGTCGGGTGGTCAGTTGCTTGTAAATGTCACGATAACCAGGTAACATGATTCAAGCCCTTTTGTAATTTTGTACAGTGGGTGATCGGTTAACGAACACTTTCAAGAAAGATTTTTTGTATTTGGACAACGAACACGTATTCGGAGGTGATCAGGAGACACCCTTAAATTATGGATGAAATTTTGACAACTCCTAGATATCTGAATTGGGGAGAACCAGGATGACATAGAAGAGCTCATAATGGGACATGAAGATGAACTGACGATAGAAGAACACCAAGAAACACAACGAAATGTGTCTCCTTCTGAACAAAAGGAAGACGAAAGAGGACCAATGCCGACATCTACCATTAAAGATCTTTTGAAAAAGTGGGGAGGCTGCCAGAGCAATGGTCTTAGAATGGCACCCAAACCAAGCTGTCAGTAGGGTGGGGGGATCTTTACAACGACAATGCTTTTAATTACTTCCGGAAAATCCTGAAAGAGAGAGAAAAGTAATCGACATTGGACATGTTCTTCAACGCCCCATAAGCAAAAAATGAAAAGGACTGACTAATATGCAAGAATATGTGTATGTATTATTTTTTTTAAGACTTACTAAGAAATTATACACTTTTTAAAATTTAAGTTTTAGGGTTTCCAGAACGAATTAATCGATTTCACGTAGAAGTCTATGGTGAATCGATGATCGGTTAACGAACACCCGGATAGCGAACATAGTCTTGGAATGGATTATGTTCGTTAACTGATCACCCACTGTACTACTTTCTTAATTGGTATCTATTTTAAGGAAATGCTTTTTCAATTTGTTGGAAAACTGGATCCCTGCATATTTTTATCCACTCTCAAAGAATCCGGTTCTTCTTGTCTGTCTTCATAATCCATCAAATTATTGATAATGTCACTGTCATTGAAAGTTTCGTCTTCAATCAAGAGTGGGCTGCTGGAGCGTTGAGAGAAAGCAACTGAATGCACATTGTCGGGAGACTGTTTATAACAAATGAACAGAGCTTGAAGTGTCTACATTTCAGTGGCGTAACGTACACCCCGCATCAAGGGAGAAGATGGACTCTAGAGGCCCAATACCTGACTAATACTAAATAGGTATTTATCCAATTTATAAAATATTAAAGGCAAAAATCTGACTTTTTAAGGGGGTGGGCTCCTAACATTCTCCATTATACCACTGGTAAATTGATAGAAAACATTACAGAGGGACCAAAGTCATTTTGTCCTGCCAGGGGGCGGAACGCTAGAGGCCAAAGTTTGATTAATGTTAATTACGTATTTACCCAATTTATAAAATATTAAAGGTAAAACCTGACTTTCAGTTGAGGGGGCCCTAACATTCTCCGTTTCACCCTGGTAAATAGATAGAAAACATTACAGTGCCACCAAAACCATTGAAATTCATACACCGCATAAAAGAATGATCGGACATAAAAAATTGCACAAAAATAAAATCGTACAAAACAAATCGCTTGAAAAAAAGACTGCACAAAAACAGGTTCTACACTGTAGTAGTATTACCTCAAAATTCTTTTTCACGATCGTTTTAACCAATCACATATCCTATTACAAAGGAGTCACGCACTTTTACTGCCGATGTAAAAGCGAAAGCCTTTGTGCTCATTCCCACTGGCGTAGCTAGTTCTGAGTGAGCACTGTATCAAAACTCCTTCGGGGTCCTTTTTAGAAAAGAAAGCACTGTTAGTGGTACTGTAGTTACACATGTTGGGACCCCTGTAGCTTGGGGGCCCCGTATCATTGATACCGCTGATACGGTGGTAGCTATGCCCTGCTCATCCCCCTTTTGTCTCCACCACGACGTCGTGTAAATGAGTAAATAGCTGCAGCTCTTTGTCTCTTTGTGTTCGTCCTGTAAAATTTCACTGCTCCTTCTACATCTGTAATGTCGTCCATTCCTTGTCTTTTGTTTAAGATGTGAATGTTTGTGTGTCTCACCATGTTTAATAAACAAGATTTTCTGCCGCAAAGGACTACCTCATCAATCCCATCGATATAGAGCATCAACCATCGACTAATCTACATACAAGTAACCAGCCCAGCATAAATAGGCCTCGACTACGCTATATATATATATATATATATATATATATATATATATATATATATATATATATATATATATTGTTACGTAGATCCGAAGGTTCGAGGATTTTATGCAAAAACAATCACAAAGAAAAAATAATCAGTTCTTTAAGAGCGATGCGAATTTATTATCAAAAATCCAATCCTTTCAATACAGGATTCATCGGCAATATTCACAGAGTAAATATTCGAAGGTCTTCACACCTTCAACAGCAATCCAACACAATAACAGTGTTTAAAAATACACGCTAGTAAAGATTATTCACAAGCACAGCCGAGCTAATCGCTTGTCAAAACAATCCTTACTACTCGCTAGTTTAATCAAGGCTCTTCGCCGTACCGGCGAGCATCCTTTTTATATGCGCGACAGAAAATTCTAGAAATATAACTGCTCGTGTCATTGAACGTGACACTAGGGGAGAGATCTACTACTTTCTAGAAGATTCCAGAGGGTTCCGAACTCACCAACATGGTCGCCAATGACACCAAAATGGTCGCCAAAGTCGCCACATTGGCCACCAACTTGGTCGCCAAAAATGATGCCATCTTGGGTCTACCGCCAAGATTTCACCAAGTTCTCATTGAATCGCCATTATAACGTAAGGGGCGGCACTGCTTGTGAATAGTACAATTTTAACATGAAATAAATATAACATAGAGTAATATAAATACATTAAACACTCAAATACAAATTATTTACACTATTTACACAAAATTCGTAATACTGCCTCCTCCTCAAAGACTGCACATCCTGGGAGTACAATCCCTGAGTAAGAGGAATCTATTTACAGGCAATCTATTCACATAATAATCACATATAAAGTAACAAATGTATTCCACAGCATATACAATACAAATAAATCGAAAGCACATGAAGAGATGTAAACATAAATTCCAATATTAAAATAAAACTCAGGAATTAGAAAAGAGAAATATAAGTTACATTATTTACAAAATCATTAATGACTATGGTTTGAACTTAATGATCTTATTCATCTTGGCCGAGATAAGGGGCTAGCCTATTGTAATGTATTACCTTCGGTTTTGAGTGTGATGATTTCTGTATCCCCACCACAACGTCATTAAGTCTTTTTAGGACTGTGTAAGGACTTTCCCAGTTCGCCTATAGCTTCGGAGAGAGTCCTCTGCGACGTTTCGGATTCCATAACCACACTTTGTCGCAATCGTGAAAGTCATGCCCAGTTGCTCTTTCGTCGTATCGGGTCTTCGTCTTCTCGGAAGCCATGCCGATTCTTTCGCTTGCCAGATGATGCATCTCCTCCATCCGTGCCTGGAGAGAGAGAGAGTTTCTCGATATACTCCTCAGGCGCCAGGAGTACATCTGGTGGCCGGCTGAACAGAAGATCTGCAGGCAGACGAAGATCACGTCTAAAGAGCATCTGGGATGGGGAATAACCTGTTGTCTCATGAACGGCACTCCTGTAGGCAAGCAAGAAAAAGGGCAGCTTCTTGTCCCAGTCTTGTTGATTACTGGATACCAGGAGAGAGGCTGTTAAGAATGGTCCGATTGAACCTTCTCTACCATGCCGTCAGACTGAGGAGTCAGACTGAGGGAACACGTGATTGCCGTTATCATGTGACCATCATGAATTTAGTCCATTACGGTCTTCTTGCTCATAACTTACTAACCCAAATTACACTTTTGTTAAAGTTAATATTTACAAAACATATATAATATTTACCGATATCATTTTCCCATTTTCAATTATCATTTTCAAAAGATCAAAGTTAAATTTGAAATATATAGAATTTTACATTAAAATAAAGTTATTTTACTATAGCGGATCCCCATGGCCAAATCTTTGGTTTAGAATGGGTCCAGTAAGTTTGGAAACCACATTCTAGTTCACCGTAGTTACAACACCTGCGGAAAACCGTCATCTAGCTCTTAACGCCTCATAATTCTTTTCGCTTAATATTTAATAAATTGTAAAGGATAAAAAAGCATTAAATATTTGTCGAATCTTTTATGTGATAAATGGTGTTTTCAATTTTTTACAGAGTGTGTCTTCATAATACAATATTTGTGTTATTTTTCTACATATTTATAAAGTTTTGTAAAATTTACATTTAGATTTATTGATCGGAGAATTATAGAAGGAGCATTTTTCAAAATTTTAAACTCTTGTCTCAATAAAATAAAAAAAATCTTTTTTTTAATATTTAAGAGCAATATGAATTCCTGTGACTATTTCCTTTTTAAAAAGTCAGAGAAAGTGATATTTTTCAATATTCTATGAATCATATTTTTTGTCTTTTATAAGGTTGTCTTATATAAAAGTTATAACATAATCATATTAAAAAAATAAACGTTTCATGTAGTTTAATTTCTTTATAGAAACTCATATGGATAAGAAATATTTGATCACCTTTGAAATAATAGAATTAGATAAAACAATTGGAAAACGCAATTGTTTCCGTAGAACTGTACAACAATAGAACAACTTTTCTATAAATATATTTGAAAATAAAATAACCTCTGTTGTAGACCAATAATGGTGCAAAATAAGCAACAAAGGCATATTTATATCTATTTTATTATCTATTATTTATTTATTCATTGTGAGTTCGTGTCTTGCGAATTGAAGTATTAAAAAACCTGAGAGAAAAATCTTGAAAATCTCGTCAAGAATGACCTTTCCAATCACTTTTGCGTGTTTGGCTATTTTGCTGCCTTGCTTTTCCATGATTGAACAGTTCTTCACCGGGAATTGCTTTTATACTTTTGCAATTGTTCTCAATATAATTTTAAGAGAACTGTATATGAAAACAACTGATGGTAATTTGAAGAAAAACAAAAAGTCTGGAATAAGTTGCAATTGCAATCTCCAGCAATTTGAAATTATATGTTACGAGTCAATTGACATTCTTCAGGCACCCCGACTCGTCAACAATCCATTTGCCTACGCTTATACCAACAATCCTTTCTGTGGGAAGGATTTTCCTCTTATGAATCCGGATGAAACACTTCTATAAAACATTTACCCCATCTGCATGCATTTAAAACCATAGAGATCAGAATAAAAACAGTCAAGCCGTTCCGAAATTCACACAAGACAATAAAACTTATATCAGAAACTACAACCAAAACCTTTACAAGAAGCACCAAACGTTGTTTCTAGTGTCATTGCAATAGCGAAAAGTTTGACTCTGGTGGACTTGAAATACATTAACTTCTGTAAAGATAAAATGCTAAATCAATAATCTTTTCTAATATGAAAGGTGGAAGATATTGTGTCTCGGTTTTTGATTGCTTCTTGATGAAATACATTTCACAAGTTGCGTAACGCAACAGAACAGAAAACATTTTCCTAATCTGGCTAATGAATCAAAATCAAGAAGTAAGAACAGGGATAAGGTACAAGTCATTTCTTATCAGCACCATTCTAGCAACTCAAAATAAAAGAATAGAATAGCAAGAGTCTTTTACAACAAGATTCACAGCACCACTGGAACTTAAAATAAATTCTTCTCATTACAACGTGTTACAACAAACCATCAAATCATATTAAATAATTTAGCGAAGTAATGCTGATCCAGAGTATAAAACTTAAATATATACGATTCATATAGAAAGGAAGATTTTCAATCATTAAAGCTTCAAAATACACAAGGTCAAAACATCCTTCGTTACTTTACTCGCATCTATTTTTGTATATAGTTTTATGTGTTTTTTGTTTTTGTCTTTAATCATTACTGCGGACATATATTTTTGAATCATAAGCAATACACAGATATGGACATAACACTTCAATGGAGAGATGTAAGTGTGGATCAAAGTGACTCAATTAAAATCTTTGTTCCTTATATGATGGTAATGGCTTCAAAGCAGGCTTTCCCATTTATGTGACTTTATATGCCTCAAAGCAGGTTTTCTCAATTATGTGACTATATACGCCTCTTAGCAGGCTTTGCCATTTTTGTGACTAATGTGCCTAAACTAAAGACTGAAATTGAGGAGAGTAGTACATTTGAAAGTGATGCAGATTTCGTTAAAACTTTAATTAAAAACTGTATAGATGAGAGGGTATCGCGAAACGAAAGACAGGTAACTTTTAGAAAATCAGAAAATTGAGCTTGCAAAACTACAGTTAGAAAAAGAAGTCGAGCTTCAGACGGCTAAAAATAAAGCATTAAATTTAAATCCTGCAGCTAAAATCGAAGAGAAACAGTTCGAAACAGACATAGAAAACATGGTTAAAAGCATTAAAACTTTATCTCTTCCTGTTCCCACCAGATCTGAACATTTTATTTTCCAACCATTAGAACGCGCATTTTTAACCAAGAAAATTAATGACGAATATAAATCTGAAATTTTAATAAATCTTCTGGGCGAAAGAGCTCATAATGAAGTATTGTATATTTAAAAGGTGGAATTAAATGACTAGGAGAAACTTAAATCAATAGTACTCAGAGAATTTCAAGTAACCCTCGCGAGTGTTTAAACTCATTTAAAAATGCTGTAAAATCATCAGGCGAGTCATACATCGAATTTGCTGCAAGATTGATGGCAAACTTCCAATATTATTGTTCGTTAAGAAAGTTAATTCCTTTGAATCTCTATGTGATCTTTTAATTTCTGATAGATTATTTGAAACTTTAAATAAGGAAACCGCAACTCATATTGGCTTTCGAGAAGCGGAAGACTGGTTAAGGCCTATTGAATTAGCTAAAGAGTGCGATATTTATATTTCATCTAGAAGCGGATCGCGTAAGGAAACTCTTATTGCTTGTGGATATACCGAAGACCCCTTTAAAAATAGATCACGAAACTATAAACCAAACAGTAGAGATAGCTATCGCAAAAATCTTGAAAGACAAAATAAAAATTTCTACATATGTGGTGATTCATCACATTATGCAAGAGATTGTGAGAAGCGTTTTAAGCCTAAAGAATCTAGCAGTCACACCTATAATAGAAAAAACGCGAATAGCTTGAAAGTCAAGAGCGAAAAACAACGAAAAAGCGATGAGTTCGCACAACAGCTCCAATACGTAAACATTTTTGTAGAAAATCAGCTCGTAATAGCCTTGATTGATTCAGGTTGCCAGATCCCAGTTTTAAATTCCTCGCTGATAACATTCAACAAACCTCCTGAAGGAAAAATAACATTAAGCTCATGTTTTAACGAAAAGCGCGTAGTAGACGTGGCATCAGTGAATATTTCTCTTACTCAGCCCTCTCCCAGTTTAAGGGTTCGAACGGCAATATCACCGACCTTGACTGAAGGATTTATTATACATCCCAGTGTATATACTGAAATAAAGAAAATAAGTCGCGTGAAGAGTGATGTTTTGTTGAGTGAAAGTGAATCCTCTTTGGGCGCTTATTCTATTTTTACTGTTGCAAATGTGATAGAAAATTCTAGTTATGATTTGTCACATGTTAAAAACTTTAATATTAGAAATGATCTGAGTTCTCTGATTAAGAATTATAAACCTAATAAAATTAAGAGAACTAAGTTAAAAATGAGTATATTATATTGAAAGATGATATTCCTGTGTGTCAGAGAGACAGACGTTTATCTTATTCTGAGAATCTACATGTAAACGATCAAATTGATGGTTGGTTACAACAGGGTATTATAAGAGAAAGTTGTTCAGATTATTGTTCACCTATAGTATTGTGTAAGAAAAAGGATGGTAATTTAAGAATCTGCATTGATTATCGCAAAATGAATTCTAAAACTGACAAAGATCGGTATCCTTTTACCCTTAATAGAAGAAGTTCTAGATCAGTTGGGGTAGTCGGGAAATTTCTTCTCAACTATTGACTTAAAAACGGATTCTTTCACATTGAAAACGAAGAAAGCAGTAAAAAATTTACTTAATTCGTCACACATAATGGGCAATATGAATTTATCAATCACGTTTTCCGAGACCTTCTTAAAGAGGGAGTTGTCATAATCTACATGATATTATTATGATCATAATCTACATGATATTATTACGATCATAATCTACATGATATTATTATCCCTTCTTCGGATGAACTTGACGGGATAAACCGTTTAACCAGGATGTTAAAAACTGCATCTGAATATGGATTAGAATTAAATTTTAAAAATGTAACTTCCTCAAGTCAAATATTGAATTCTTGGGACACATAATTCAAAAGGGTACAATTAAACCTTCTTTGGACAAAACCAAAGCAGTTCAGAATTTTCCAGAACCTAAAACGTGAAACAGGTCCAAAGATTCCTTGACTGTCAGGTTACTTTCGGAAGTTTATCCAAAATTATTCAATAATAGCCAAACCTCTCAGTGATTTACTACGGGATAATGCTGTGTTTCATTTCGACCTGAACAGCAATTAGCATTTCAAACTTTACGACAAAAACTTTCTGAAAATCTGGTGCTTCATATTTTCAAACAAGGTGCAAAACTTGAATTGCATACTGATGCTAGTAAATTTGGTTATGGTGCGATTCTGTTACAACAATCGGACGATAGTAAACTTCACCCTGTACACTATTTTAGCAAGAAAACCAAAACCAATCCCCAGGAGGGAAAATATTCAAGTTATGAACTTGAAGTTTTGGCTATAATCGAATCTCTTAAGAAATTTAGGAACTATCTCGTTGGCAACAAATTTAAAATTGTAACTGATTGTTCGGCATTCCAAAAAAACTATGAGTAAAAAACAATTAACTCCTAAAATCGTTAGATGGGCCTTATTTTTAGAAGACTTTAATTATGAAATCATTCATCGCCCAGGCAAACAAATGGGACATGTAGATTGTTTAAGCCGTTACCCTGTAATGACCATAACATATGATGAAATAACCACCAAACTTGCAAATTGTCAACGAAATGATGAGTACATTAATTCATTAAAACACCTTTTAGAAAATAAGCAAATTAATGATTTTGTTGTTAAAAATGATGTCCTATATAATATTGAAAATGATAATGATGTTTTGGTAGTACCTCAACAGATGCAAACAGAAATTGTTAAAAATATTCATTCTAAAGGACATCTTGGTATTAATAAAACTGAAAGCATGGTTAAGCAAAGTTTTTATTTTCCTAATGTTAGAAAATGTGTTGAAAATGTTATTAATAATTGTATTGAATGCATTCTTGTAAACAAAAAACGCGGGAAAGGTGAAGAGTTGTTAAATCCTATTCCTAAGGAAAATATCCCTCTTAGTACTTATCATATTGACTTTTTAGGTCCTTTGCCATCTACAAATAAAAAATGTAACCACATTCTTTCAATAATAGATGCATTCACTAAATTCGCATGGTTATATCCCGTAAAGTCCATTTCTTCTTGTGATGCTCTAGAGAAACTTAAGCAACAAGAGATTACATTTGGTAATCCTCACCGTATCATAACAGATAAAGATACTGCATTTACTTCAAAAGAATTTCAAGAATACTGTGAGAATGAGAACATCCAACATCTAAGCATAACAACTAGAATACCCCGAGGGAACGGACAGATTGAATGGATTCATAGCTCTCTGATCCCAATTTTGTCCAAGCTATCCAATGATGACGCATCGAAATGGTACAAGTTTGTTCCAGCCGTACAGAGAAAACTCAATTCAACAATTTCATCAAGCACTCAGATGACGCCGTTTCAACTCTTGACCGTAGCAAAGATGAGGACCAAACAAGATCTTGAAATTCTAAAACTATTGGAAGAGGAAATCTTGGAGATATTCACCGAAAATCGTGAAAAATTCGGGAGGAAGCCAAGCGAAACATTCTGAAGATGCAAGAGGAAAACTGTCAAAATTTTAATAAGAAACGGATAAAGGCATACCAGTATGAGATCGGAGATATCGTCGCCATCCAACGGACACAGTTTGAACTGGCTCGAAACGGAGGCCGAAGTTTTTCGGTCCCTATGAAGTCGTAAAAGTAAAACCTAAAGATCAATATCAGAAAAATTGGACTGCATGAAGGACCCAATACTACATCCACAGCAGCAGACCACATGAAGATGTGGGAGAAACTGTCTAATTCAGCAAAATTATGCTACGTTAAATCTTTGTGTATTTGTTGTATAGTCCTTGCCTGTTGCGTGTTTTTTGTATGTTTCAGATTCTCCTCGTGTCTCCATGAAAAAAAAAGAATCAAGTACCGCTGCGGACAGCGTACGGTCAGGCTGACCGTTGTGGGATCGGTTGTGGAGTCGTCACCCAATTGAATCTCTCAACAAAATTCAGAAGACAAAACAACACGCAGTCTTCGCGCGCAGGCGCAGCTGATCCAAGGTTCAATACAAACTTTGTTTTTTGAAGGGAAGGAGAGAGAGAAAAAGAGACTGGGGATGCGCGAACAGGCGTTCCCGTCTTCACATCATGGAAATCTATTTGTTAGAAATTTAGCGCTACCTATTTAATTAATTTTTGTTACGTTTCAAATAAACCAGAAGAAAGGCAAATGTTTTGGACCCTTGTTGTCTCCCATATATATATATATATATATATATATATATATATATATATATATATATATATACATATATATATATATTATATTACATACATATATATATTATATTACATATATATATATATATATATATTATATTACATATATATATATATATATTATATTACATACATATATATACATATATATATTATATTGCATACATATATATACATATATATATATATTATATTACATACATATATTATACATACATATATATATTATTACATACATATATATATGTTATTACATACACACGTGCGTGCGTGCGTGCGTGTGTGTTGTGTACACACGTGTGTGTGTGTGTGTGTGTGTGTGTGTGTGTGTGTGCGTGCGTGCGTGTGTGTGTGTGTGTGTGTGTGTGTGTGTGTGTGTGTGTGTGTGTGTGTGTGTGTGTGTGTGTGTGTGTGTGTGTGTGTGTGTGTGTGTGTGTGTGTGTGTGTGTGTGTGTGTGTGTGTGTGTGTGTGTGTGTGTGTGTGTGTGTGTGTGTGTGTGTGTGTGTGTGTGTGTGTGTGTGTGTGTGTGTGTGTGTGCGTGCGTGCGTGTGTGTGTGTGTGTGTGTGTGTGTGTAATAATTCCTTCTCTAGTATCCTTTTAATTAACTCTTTTTAATAATCTTTAAATAAGCTTTTAAGTCTTTGGTTGAAAAAGAATGTCCTAATATTAATCTTAATCAAATACAGTTGAATCTGTTTTTGTGCGGTAGATAGGGACCACATAAAAATAAACGCACGAAAAAAGGAATTCAAAAATTTCATAAATTCTTACATATAACAAACTAATTCGTGAAAATAATACAAGAAACTTTTTTATACGGTGGATAGGGAGCGTAAAAAAAGTCGCATTTATAAAATATGCCAATTATTTACCAAATTTTTTGTAAGAATACTTCCATAAAAAAAATTAATTAAATATTTCACATGGAAACATTTTAAAAACATGTAGTTTCTCATTGCATACACGTATAAGTTTTCAAAATGCCCATACATAATTCATTGCTACTCATGGTAATTCAAAGCCCTGTAATGAATAAGTTCAAAATCGCTTTCATACCTTGAAGTTACAATTTCAATTGATTTATTTTTTGGCAACATAAAGTAAGAGATAAGTTTTTGGTCGAAGGTCGGGTGGTCAGTTGCTTGTAAATGTCACGATAACCAGGTAACATGATTCAAGCCCTTTTTGTAATTTTGTACAGTGGGTGATCGGTTAACGAACACTTTCAAGAAAGATTTTTTGTATTTGGACAACGAACACGTATTCGGAGGTGATCAGGGAGACACCTCTTAAATTATGGATGAAATTTTGACAACTCCTAGATATCTGGAATTGGGGGAGAACCAGGATGACATAGAAGAGCTCATAATGGGACATGAAGATGAACTGACGATAGAAGAACACCAAGAAACACAACGAAATGTGTCTCCTTCTGAACAAAAGGAAGACGAAAGAGGACCAATGCCGACATCTACCATTAAAGATCTTTTGAAAAAGTGGGAGGCTGCCAGAGCAATGGTCTTAGAATGGCACCCAAACCAAGCTGATGTCAGTAGGGTGGGGGATCTTTACAACGACAATGCTTTTAATTACTTCCGGAAAATCCTGAAAGAGAGAGAAAAGTAATCGACATTGGACATGTTCTTCAACGCCCCATAAGCAAAAAATGAAAAGGACTGACTAATATGCAAGAATATGTGTATGTATTATTTTTTTAAGACTTACTAAGAAATTATACACTTTTTAAAATTTAAGTTTTAGGGTTTCCAGAACGAATTAATCGATTTCACGTAGAAGTCTATGGTGAATCGATGATCGGTTAACGAACAATTCGGATAGCGAACATAGTCTTGGAATGGATTATGTTCGTTAACTGATCACCCACTGTACTACTTTCTTAATTGGTATCTATTTTAAGGAAATGCTTTTTCAATTTGTTGGAAAACTGGATCCCTGCATATTTTTATCCACTCTCAAAGAATCCGGTTCTTCTTGTCTGTCTTCATAATCCATCAAATTATTGATAATGTCACTGTCATTGAAAGTTTCGTCTTCAATCAAGAGTGGGCTGCTGGAGCGTTGAGAGAAAGCAACTGAATGCACATTGTCGGGAGACTGTTTATAACAAATGAACAGAGCTTCTTGAAGTGTCTACATTTCAGTGGCGTAACGTACACCCCCGCATCAAGGGAGAAGATGGACTCTAGAGGCCCAATACCTGACTAATACTAAATACGTATTTATCCAATTTATAAAATATTAAAGGCAAAATCTGACTTTTAAGGGGGTGGGCTCCTAACATTCTCCATTATACCACTGGTAAATTGATAGAAAACATTACAGAGGGACCAAAGCCATTTTGTCCTGCCAGGGGGCGGAACGCTAGGAGGCCAAAGTTTGATTAATGTTAATTACGTATTTACCCAATTTATAAAATATTAAAGGTAAAACCTGACTTTCAGTTGGAGGGGGCCCTAACATTCTCCGTTTCACCCCTGGTAAATAGATAGAAAACATTACAGTGCCACCAAAACCATTGAAATTCATACACCGCATAAAAGAATGATCGGACATAAAAAATTGCACAAAAATAAAATCGTACAAAACAAATCGCTTGAAAAAAGACTGCACAAAAACAGGTTCTACACTGTAGTAGTATTACCTCAAAATTCTTTTTCACGATCGTTTTAACCAATCACATATCCTATTACAAAGGAGTCACGCACTTTTTACTGCCGATGTAAAAGCGAAAGCCTTTTGTGCTCATTCCCACTGGCGTAGCTAGTTCTGAGTGAGCACTGTATCAAAACTCCTTCGGGGTCCTTTTTTAGAAAAGAAAGCACTGTTAGTGGTACTGTAGTTACACATGTTGGGACCCCTGTAGCTTGGGGGCCCCGTATCATTGATACCGCTGATACGGTGGTAGCTATGCCCTGCTCATCCCCCCTTTTGTCTCCACCACGACGTCGTGTAAATGAGTAAATAGCTGCAGCTCTTTGTCTCTTTGTGTTCGTCCTGTAAAAATTTCACTGCTCCTTCTTGCTTCTTCTACATCTGTAATGTCGTCCATTCCTTGTCTTTTGTTTAAGATGTGAATGTTTGTGCGTCTCACCATGTTTAATAAACAAGATTTTCTGCCGCAAAGGACTACCTCATCAATCCCATCGATATAGAGCATCAACCATCGACTAATCTACATACAAGTAACCAGCCCAGCATAAATAGGCCTCGATACGCTATATATATATATATATATATATATATATATATATATATATATATATATATATATATATTGTTACGTAGATCCGAAGGTTCGAGGATTTTATGCAAAAACAATCACAAAGAAAAATAATCAGTTCTTTAAGAGCGATGCGAATTTATTATCAAAAATCCAATCCTTTAAATACAGGATTCATCGGCAATATTCACAGAGTAAATATTCGAAGGTCTTCACACCTTCAACAGCAATCCAAACACAAGAACAGTGTTTAAAAATACACGCTAGTAAAGATTATTCACAAGCACAGCCGAGCTAATCGCTTGTCAAAACAATCCTTACTACTCGCTAGTTTAATCAAGGCTCTTCGCCGTACCGGCGAGCATCCTTTTTATATGCGCGACAGAAAATTCTAGAAATATAACTGCTCGTGTCATTGAACGTGACACTAGTGGAGAGATCTACTACTTTCTAGAAGATTCCAGAGGGTTCCGAACTCACCAACATGGTCGCCAATGACACCAAAATGGTCGCCAAAGTCGCCACATTGGCCACCAACTTGGTCGCTAAAAATGATGCCATCTTGGGTCTACCGCCAAGATTTCGCCAAGTTCTCATTCAATCGCCATTATAACGTAAGAGGCGGCACTGCTTGTGAATAGTACAATTTTAACATGAAATAAATATAACATAGAGTAATATAAATACATTAAACACTCAAATACAAATTATTTACACTATTTACACAAAATTCGTAATACTGCCTCCTCCTCAAAGACTGCACATCCTGGGGAGTACAATCCTGAGTAAGAGGAATCTATTTACAGGCAAACTATTCACATAATAATCACATATAAAGTAACAAATGTATTCCACAGCATATACAATACAAATAAATTAAAAGCACATGAAGAGATGTAAACATAAATTCCAATATTAAAATAAAACTCAGGAATTAGAAAAGAGAAATATAATTTACATTATTTACAAAATAATTAATGACTATGGTTTGAACTTAATGATCTTATTCATCTTGGCCAAGATATGGGGCTAGTCTATTGTAATGTATTACCTTCGGTTTTGAGTGTGATGATTACTTTATCCCCACCACAACGTCATTCAAGTCTTTTTAGGACTGTGTAAGGACTTTCCCAGTTCGTCTGCAGCTTCGGAGAGAGTCCTTTGCGACGTTTCGGATTCCATAACCACACTTTGTCGCAATCGTGAAAGTCGTGTCCGGTTGCTCTTGCGTCGTATCGGGTCTTCATCTTCTCGGAAGCCATGCCGATTCTTTCGCTTGCCAGATGATGCATTTCCTCCATCCGTGCCTGGAGTTTCTCGATATACTCCTCAGGCGCCAGGGTGCATCTGGTGGCCGGCTGAACAGAAGATCTGCAGGCAGACGAAGATCACGTCTAAAGAGCATCTGGGATGGGGAATAACCTGTTGTCTCATGAACGGCACTCCTGTAGGCAAGCAAGAAAAAGGGCAGCTTCTTGTCCCAGTCTTGTTGATTACTGGATACCAGGAGAGAGAGGCTGTTAAGAATGGTCCGATTGAACCTCTCTACCATGTCGTCAGACTGAGGAGTCAAAGCTGTTGTCCTGGTTTTGTCGATGGCGAGTATTTCACACAGCCTCTTTCAAACTGCAGAATCGAAATTTCTCCCTTGATCGGAGTGCAGTTGTAGAGGGACCCCGTATCGTGAGATCCAGTGTTGAACTAGAAACTCTGCAACAGTCGAGGCTTCTTGGTCGGGAATAGGATAGGCTTCAGGCCACTTAGTGAAGTAGTCCATGACTACCAAGATGTTGTTGTTGCCATCTGATGATCTTGGAAGTGGGCCTAGGATGTCAAATGCTATTCGTTCCAAAGGCGCTCCCACATTATACAGCTGCAGTCTTCCTCTAGGGCATTTTCTGGGACCTTTGCGAGCAGCACAGAGATCACATGTGCGACAACACTTTTCGACGTCACTCCGCACATTGTTCCCGTAGAAGTGCTCATGAACTTTTTGTAAGGTCTTCATAACACCAAAACGACCTCCAGTTCGACTGCCATGGAGTTCCTTAAGGACTGTGGAAACACTTGTCTTTGGGAGTATTAATTGCCACCTGAATGTTTTTCCGTCTCTTCAGACTCCCATTTCCGATATAAAACACCATTTCTCAGATGGAGAGAGTCCCAAAGAGCCCAGTAACGCTTCGTTGTAGGATGGAATGGGGCGATCTCTTGCCAGTTGGGCTTTTCGTCAAACGATTCTTTGAATTCTAAGATTGGTTTTATTTCAGGATCAGCCAGTTGATCTTTTCGGACGTTCTCGTCACTCCACGGGTCCAATGCCGATGTTAATGGCGTTGTAACTTGGCGGACTATTGGACCCATTACGCCAAATTTCTTTTCGATTCTCGAGCAGTATTTGCAGCTCTCAGGACACGCGGTCTTCTCGAAAGGGCGTTTCCATGTGCTGATTTTTTTCTGTTGCGAATTTCTACGTCATACTTCTGCAGTCTCTATATCCACCTAGCTATTTGGCTTTCTGAATTTTTAAAATTCAGCAGCCAGGTCAATGAGGCATGATCTGTTCGCAGCAGGAACCTTCGACCGTAGAGGTAAGGACGAAAGTGCTCCACGGCTTTTACGATATAGCGAGCAGTTCCTTCCTGGTCACACAATAATTTCTTTCTGGTTTGGACAGACACTTGCTAAAAAAAGCGATGACACGCTCCTGACCATCTATCTCTTGAGGCAATACAGCCCCAATACTCTCATGACTTGCATCCGTATCCAGAATAAATTGTTTCCCAATTTCAGGGTATGCTAGGACTGGAGCAGATGTTAGTGCGTCCTTAAGCTTGTTAAAGGCATTGTTACAATCAACCGTCCAGATGAATTTCTGTTTTGCCTTGGTCAGCTTATGGAGTGGTCTGGCAATAGTTGAGAAATTTTTCACGAATTTCCGGTAATACGTGCATAAGCCCAAGAAACTCCGGAGCTGGTGAACATCCGTCGGGCAGTTCCAGTCTTTCATAGCCGAGATCTTATCCGGGTCTGTTCGTACACTTTCTGCCGAAATGATGTGTCCGAGATAGGTGACTTCACGCCGGAATAAGTGGCACTTGGATGGACTTAATTTCAGGTTAGCTTCTTTCAGCTTTTGTAGCACATGCCTGATATTTTTCAGATGTTCTTCGAAGGAGCGCCCCACGATGATAATGTCATCGAGATAAACTAGGTAAGCCTCGTACGAAAGTCCTCCGAGGACTGTTTCCATAAGGCGCTTGAAAGTTGCAGGTGCATTGCACAAGCCGAAAGGCATAACCTTAAATTGCCACAGTCCTTTTCCCGTGGTGAAGGCAGTTTTATCTTTATCGTCAGGGTGGAGTTCTACCTGCCAATACCCGCTTTTGAGATCTAGGGTAGAAAACCAGGTATTGCCGGCAAGTGTGTCCAGCGTGTCATCTATCCTTGGCAGAGGATGGCTGTCCTTCTTGGTGACGTCATTCAACCGACAATAGTCCACACAGAATCTGGTTGAGCCATCTTTCTTCCTGACCAAGACGATGGGAGATGCCCAAGGACTTGACGATGGTTCAATGACATCATTATCTTTCATGTCCTTAATGATGTTTTTGACTTCTCCCTGTTTAGCAAACGGTAGTCGTCGAGGATGCTGCTTAATAGGAGGATGCTCTCCCGTATCGATTCGGTGTTTCGTTAGTCTTGTTCTTCCAACGTCCTCAGATGTTCTTGAAAATACGCTTTGGAATTCTGTAGTCAGCTCTCCTGCAGCGCATCTCTGTTTCTTGTCTAAGTCAATGTTTTGTAGTAAATTCTTGACTAGATCGTCTGAAGAATGGTCTTGGCTATTGCATTTTCGGTCTACACAAGTGACAGGAGCACAAGCTGCTATTACCTCTCCTTCCTGGATAGTCCTGGTCTTATCACTAATGTTAGCCACCCTCACTGTGTGACAAATCTATACGGAACTTTATCACTAACCTTCTGAGTCGTCTTTTTTAGGGAAATTTAATTCCCTACCTATTTCCAATCAGCTCCAAAAAGAGGACAGGATTCCTTGTTATATGCAGATTAGATAAAGTATTTAAGTCAAACGGAATAGTAAAGTTAGAGCAGTAGGAGAGAAAGATTGAAGCAAGAAACAGGCATAATAGTGAAATTAGAAATTTATAATTGAAGATTTCTTGGTGGATAATTTTACTCTCAAGAAGAGTTGAGATTGTGTGGTAAATATTGATTTATATTTGAAGTCTCATTAAACGTTTAATTTAGGAGTGAGATTAAAGTTAAATGTTCAATAGGAACATTATTAAATATAAATCTGGGATCTCTTATCAATGAGTAATCTCTGCGTGATCGATATTCTAATTGTTAATTAATGGATCATTAAATATTTAAGTTAATTTAAAGGACATTCCCTTTTTAAAAAAAGAATCTCATAATACTAGTTAGATATATCGAGTTGTTAATAAGTCCTTGATTCTATTTGGTAAGATAAGATAACCAAATAAAGAAAGTTATTTATAAAAATGGCTACTGGCTCTTATCTGACTCCTACTTATTCTCGTTCTCAAAGTGAGGTCCAAGGGGACCTTCACAACTGGGATGACTGACTTCGAGAGGTCTACTACTTAGACGAAGCTATCAGTACTCTTCCTTTTGAGTTATCTGGGTCCGGATAATCAATGAGGCCGAATCGGAATTTTCTATTTTCCGCTACTAAACCAGGTATTATGCATTCAGTTCTTGGCGATAAAGAGAATTTGGTTTTTGCTATAATTTTCTGTTTGGATTCAAATTGAGATTGTAAGCCAAAAAGAGTGATGTCTTCAAATTTTTAATGTTGATATTGCTATTTTCAAAGTCGATTTAAAATTATTGTTCTTCAGAAAATCCAGTCCAAGAATACAGGGATCAGTGATATCTGCTATATATGCCGTATGGTGATAGCCTATATTTCCAAACCTTAGAGTGACGTTAGCTTTCCCATGAACTTGAATCATGTCACCTGTCACTGTTTGCAAGGAAACGCAGGGCGGCGTCCAGATAATACTAAGTTTTGAGTTTTGCGCCAAATCTTTTCTGATTATAGACACATTGGCTCCAGTATCAACAACCATACGGCACGAAATGTTATTAATTTGTCCTATTACGTAAAGTCCCTTGTCACCACCATTTACTGCCGTAATCTGAAGAATTTTTTATGGGGCTTTTCATTATCTGGCAACCTCCGCCCCGCGAGGTTTCGCCTTATATTAGTTTTCCTGTTTGGAAGAAGAGACAGTATTTTCTTCCTTCCTTGCTCGGGGACAGTTTCTTCTCGGGTGTCCCGTTCCACCACATCCCCAGCACTTGAAGTTGCGTTTCTCTTGGTTAGAAATTCCAGCCTTTATGGATTGCATGTCCTCTTTCAATTTCTTCATCTCCTTTAGCAATCGAGATTCACACGGCTCATCTGCAGTCACCCTAGCTCCTCGGATAGATTGGCGGTCTCGGAGACTAGCTTGAGTGGTGGCCTCCAATTTCAGGGCATATAACAGGGCAGATTTAAGATCTAGCACATCTGCCATTCTCACAGCCTTTTGTATTTCCCCATCCTTCAGACCGTCTACGAAATACTGTAAGGAGATTGCTTCTCGCACAGTTGCTGGGTGGTCGGAGAAAGCCAAGTTGGCGAGCCTTTCTACTTCAGAGGCAAACTCCTGCAAGCTTTCTCCGGTTTTCTGGAGTCTTGTTTTCATTTGAAGGTGCGCGTAGTCCTTGGAGTATTTTTGGATGAACCGAAGATCCAGAGCATTATACAGGGAGTTCAAATTCAGTCACTCTGTGTCGGGAAGAGTCTGCAGTATTTCGGCGGCTTCTCCTCTAAGAGATGCTGCTAGCTGACAAGCTTTGACCCCCTCAGTCCATCCATTGGCTTCCAAAATTATTGAAAATTGTGTTTTGTATACTTCCCAGTTCGTTTTTCAATCATAGGTAAACAGTTTCATTGATACTGGTGAGGCAGGCACAGGTACTGCAGAAGTAGGCACAAACTTGTTTTCATTCATCTTTACGCAAGCTAGAAGCTTCTTTTCAAGATCTTCAACTCGCTCGCTAAAATTTCCAGCCACTTCCTCAATTCATTCATCAACTTGTTCTCTAATTCTTTCTTCAACTTGCTCTACTTTCTTCTCTATCTTCTCTTCAACTTGCTCTACTTTCTTCTCTATCTTCTCTTCAACTACTGCAATCTTTTCTTCTACTTTCAATGCTATTTTCTCTTCCACACTATTGATTTTCTCTTCGACTTTGTCAATTTTCTTTTCTAGAGCATTCTTGAGATCTTCCTGACATTTTTGCATTCTCTCTTGGCCTTTCTGCATTGGACCTTTCTGCATTTTCTCCTTTAACTCATTCTTAGTTTCATCCAGACTTCCTGCATATTCCATTCTCTCTTAGTCTCTTCTTGGCTCTTTTTTTCTTGGCCGCTTTTCAAGGCATTGATGCCTTCCAACAGAGCCTTCAGTTGCTCATCCATCGCTCTTGTTATTGGCATAAAATCCCACTTCTGACACCAAACTGTTAAGTAGATCCGAAGGTTCGAGGATTTTATGCAAAAACAATCACAAAGAAAAATAATCAGTTCTTTAAGAGCGATGCCAATTTATTAGCAAAAATCCAATCCTTTAAATACAGGATTCAGCAGCAATATTCACAGGGTAAATATCCGAAGGTCTTCACACCTTCGACAGCAATCAAACACAAGAACAGTGTTTAAAAATACACGTACGTAAAGATTATTCACAAGCACAGCCGAGCTAGTCAAATCAATCCTCACTACTCGCTGACTTAATCAAGACTCCTCGCCGTACCGACGAGCATCCTTTTTATATGCGCGACAGAAACTTCTAGAAATATAACTGCTCGTGTCATTGAACGTGACACTAGTGGAGAGATCTACTACTTTCTAGAAGATTCCAGAGGGTTCCGAACTCGCCAACATGGTCGCCACGACGCCACATTGGCCGCCAACTTGGCTCTACCGCCAAGATTTCACCAAGTTCTCATTGATTCGCCATTATAACGTAAGGGGCGGCCCTGCTTGTGAATAGTACAATTTTAACATGAAATAAATATAACATAGAGTAATATAAATGCATTAAACACTCAAATATAAATTATTCACACTATTTACACAAAATTCGTAACAAGATATTATGTTGATGTCTGTATTTAACTAGAGATTAAGCAGTTTAATTTTTTAACAATAACAAAGAAATGGAACAAGAACAATTGCGATATTAAAACATTTAACCACGCGTCATTGCCTATTGGCTGAAAAGGTTCGTCTTTCTGAAAAGGTATTCTTTCTCCATCGGGTGAATGTATTTCACTCTCTCTCTCTTCCTCTCTCTCTCTCTTCCTCTCTCTCTCTTCCTCTCTCTCTCTCTGTCTGAGTGATTGCCGCTCGCCTCCTTCCGAAGCCAGCGGGGTTAGGCTCCCTTCACATCAAACGATTACGAGTCTGTAGCGATCTTTCCAATTCACAGCGATTCTGAATGAACAGAGATTTGCTTTCACACGCCACAGGCCAATCATTCTTCCATCAGTTGCTGTCGAACGGGGATGCTGTTTTTAATTTTTAAGACGATTAACGTTTCAAGCTATTAATTTCACAACTGTATCCTTATTCATTTATTTTCAAATTGAAATACATAAAACAAAAAATATAAGAATGGTTTTATTTATTTGTTTTTTATATTTTGCCTGATAGTATCAAGTGTAATTATAGTCTGAAAAGTAGTAACAAATAATAAATATGTATTGTGTGTAACTATATTATAATGCAATTACTTTAACAAATAATATATCTAATGTTTTTAAAAGGCATTTCAAATGTTGTTGTATACTACAGCTTTTGTAGCATATAACAACTATTTTTTTATTATGTATCTAAAAATGGTTTGCTAATACATTAATGAATTAAAATTTTACATGCCTTTTACATTTTGTTTATTTCATATAACAAAATTTGAAATCTATGTAGTAATAAAATGGAATCTTTTTAAATAGTTAATTTTTTTTCTCTTCCAAAATTAAATAAATTCTCATCAAATTGATCTCTGAAGCTCTATTTCAAACATCCTTCAGAATATTCCTCCTCCCCCCCAAAAAAAAAACACATTTTGCTTTGAAGTACTAAAAAGTAAAGAATAAAGTTTTCAAATTTTTAAAATTGAATAAAATAATGCATGCAAAATTAATTTTATTATTTGCGCAAGATTAGCAGGGATATATAAAATACAGCCTACACACTCGACCACAAGAACTAGAGTTAGTTTACATAATGAAAAGAATACTATGAATACCACACACACAAAAATGTAAGCGCCATCTATTGGCATAAAAAGAAACTCATACTAACCCTAACAGAGAAATTCATTATCTTCAAACATCTGAAATCAGTTCCTTTTAATAGAAACTTTATGTGAAAAAAAATCACTAATAACATAAAAAACAATAAAAATAAACACTTTATTTGTTTGAATTCGCCTTTTCTTTAAGAATTAGCTCCCGGCTGCTGGTGAATGAGTGAGGAAAATCTGACCTGTCGAATAACACCTGAATGAGAATGACAGCGGTTTGAACCGGTTTCGGTTGTTCTGAAGGAGGGAAGTGAATCTTGGCGTATTTGAGCCGGAAATTACGAGGCCGAATCTTGGTCGATCAGACAAACTTGATGGTGAATGAATCATAGTCGTTTGGTGTGAAGGGAGCCTTACGTGTCAGAGGGCATGCAGTGGCACTTCCTTTACATTTGGCCGTCCTAAATAGTAGCTGTCCTTGACGACAGAAAATCAGAATTATTCTAAGCATTAGAACATATAAAACAAAAATTGAAAACAGTGAAAAGAACAAAAAGTAAGTGCGATTCTTTATAGTACTTCACACAGGCGTCGTTTTTCTGGAACTAGGTTGTCATTGCTGCTCGCAGCTAGCTATTCCAAAAAAAGCCATAAAAAGGGAAAGAAAAAAAGTTCAGTTCATCATTTTTAGTATCCGGTTCGCAGAGAGTCACTTTCAAGGATTAGTCACTGCTGGGGGAAGGGAACTTCAGGCATAAAATCATCGGGTTTCATCCGTTGACCACACACACACACACACACACATCTTGAAACAAATGTGTAGTCGATGTCCAATGTGTTCTTTCGTCTTGTTTGGCTCTTTCAACTTCGTATCCAAAATGATAGAGTTTAGGAAATTGATCTGTCTAAGCAAAACATTTTTCTCTTCAGCTTGATTTTCATCACTATAACTTGTTTTATGAAGCGTTCTTCTAGATCCAATAGAGTTTAACTTCTTATTCTTGAACTTTAAATACATACTTTCTCATTCTTTAGTTGAAATAGAGGTTTTAGGATGGTTGTTTGATTCCGTTCGTGTGTTAATGATGAGTAATTTTTCTTTAAACAAAGCAGATTCAATTTCTGTTTCAATAAGTCGCTTTTCTATCATTTTAAATTTTAATTGTAAATTCTCGTATTTTTTTTTCAAGATTAGTTAACTTGTCAGCTTTTTCTAAATCTGATTCTCCTAATTTACGCAATTTATCTAATAAGTCCGTTTTTTCCAATGATAATGTAGATATGTTACGTATACTCATCTCTAAATTTTAACATTTATCTTCTGCGTTTTTAAATTTTAGCTGCAATACTTCTAGAGCAGGGGTACTCAAACTTTTTTTCTGTTGGGCCACATATACATGTGTCAACTATTTCACGGTGGGCTGCATACATATGTTAGCAATTTCACGCAAGCTGCACCATGAGGATAAAGTGGAGGGGGGGGTGTTTAAAATGCGGAAATTTGGTCAAAATATTTAAACTCCTGTTTTGTTTTTCTTAATTATTATTTTTTATATTTTTTACTTTTGTTATTAACAATGAATTAGAAGTATTTAAGAAACACTCCTTCACAATTTCTGAAACAGTAAACGTTTTCATATGAATACTAATAATATAATACATAGGATGTCTTTGTAACCGCTGTGACATTACCATTGACAAAACACTTCGTTGGCATTGCAAAAAAATTTTCAAGAAAGTCAATTTATTACATCTTGAAAGAGATCTTTGAAGAAAATGTCATTGAATGATTAACGTTTATTTGTGTTTTTATTAAATTCAGCACTTTCGTGACAAATCAAACAATTAATGATCCATGTTTGTCCCAATTGTCTTAAAACAATAAATTTTCTTCGGATATTTTTCGCTTGTAAGATATGAAAGATAGTTAAAAATCAGTTCCACCCATAAAAACTGTCACTACTCCACTGATATCTGTTATCACTAACTGTGAACGTTAAAAATAGAAAAAGAATTTAATTGCAATCGTACGACATCAACAACAAAAAACCAAAATTGATATATTTGATTTCTGGACACCAAATTTTTAGTATATTGTTCTTAAATAAGTGAATTTTTCAGATCAATGGGCACTGACCGGGCCACTGAAAAAGGCTCGATGGGCCGCATGCGGCTGAATATCGCTGAGTTAGATGAAATGGCTTCGGAAATAAAACTCATTCTTGATTAATTCTTGACACGAAGTTATTTATTTTTCAATATTATCTAAGACATTTCTGAAAAGGAGATGGTAATTAGTAAAAATTAGTATATTTTTCAGAACAATTCGATTGAATGTAATTCAAATAAATTCTTCCTAACTAAAAACATTCTGGTCCTTGTACTATTATGATCATGAAAGTCCAACAATTACCGGTGAAATTTTAGCTTCTTAAATAAATCGATGCAATCAGAAACATAATGCAAGATCATTTCAACATTTAAAAGGAACCTTTTTGAGTTAGCAATCGAATTATACTTTTTTAAAAAACTTAAGGATGATATCTCTGAACTAGCACTCCCTTCTCCAGACTTCCATACACTGTGTACTTTAGGTATTTGAGCAACGATAGATTTAACTTGCATCAGCGCCTCTACATGGTAAGTCTTCAGTGGTATCAAGACCCGAACCCGTGACTCTTTAAAGTCAGCCACGAGTTCGTGACCATGACCACAAGGAAACCGCATTTACAGTGAATAACTCAAAACACATAAACTTGGCTTAAAATCCAGTGTTTGGATGAAATTTAATCTTTCTATTATCCAAATTGTATTTTCGTTATTATTCGAGTTATATTCTCATGATTATTTAAACTGTATTTATATTATTACTCAAGCTGTATTTTTATTATATTTACGAATTTTATGTTAAATACTGTAAATAGTGCAAATAATTTGTATTTGGATGTGTAAAGCATTATATTACTCTGTTATATTTATTTTATGCTAAAATTGTAATATTCACAAGCAACGTAAGCAATTCCCTTACGTTATAATGGTGATTCAATGGGAACTTGGCGAGATCTTAGTGATAGCCAAGTTGGCCTCATATTTGACGACCAAATTGGTCGCCTATTTGGTGACTTTGGTGACCATTTTGGTGACCATGTTAGCGAGTTCAGGACCCTCTGGATTCTTCTAGAAATTTGTGGATAAATCTACTAATGTTCCGCTCTATGACGCAAGCAGATATTTTTGGAAGTTTCCACCGGGGATATAAATAGAGCGGTGCTCGCCGCAATGACTCAGTCTTGTTTCAACCAGCGATTAGTGAGTATCGTTTCGATTAGCGATTAGTAAACTTGCCTTGACCGTGATTACCGATTAGCTCGGCTATACTTGTAAATAATCTTTTACCTACGTGTATTTTAGACACTGTTAATTGTGTCTGAGTGCTGTTGAAAGTGTGTAGAGCTTCTGAGATTTATTCTGTGAATATTGCTGCTGAATCCTGTATTTTGAGGATTTGAATTTCAACAATAAATTCTCATCGCTCTTCAAGAATTGCCTCGTACTTTGTGACTGATTTGCATAAAATCCTCGAACCTCTATCAACGTAACATTATTAATGTACTTTGTATGTTCACTCATATGCTATATTTAATTTCTATTCAATTCTTAGTATTATTTACAATTTATATTATATATATATATATATATATATATATATATATATATATATATATATATATATATTCTGTATAATAAATAGTTTTATTTTCGAGCCTTTTACCAACGCCATCGACTGTATTTATCTTTTGAGCAATGGCAACATGTTGTTTGTTTTGAGTTGTTTGTGTAATGTAATCTGTGTGGAATATTCATTTGCTGTACTGTTTCTCACTAGGAGAGGCATCAGTCCCTCTATATGGTGGATGTAAACTTGTGGGTTCTTTTCTGATCGTGTTCGCATTGTGAATTGAAAATAATTGCAGACAGGGTTTTGTCCCACTGTTTATTCCACACCTTCTATGGGACATTTCTTAAAATAAAGAATATATTGAGATGTTACAAGATTACGAGACATCGTTCAGCCGTCTCTACTTTTCACCACCCCGGGTTTTTTCGCTACTCTCTCTCTTCCCCCGTTCCGACCTTTTTCTCCTCCGTCCTTGCCAGATCCTTCTCTTTATATCGTCTCTCGTTCGACCTGTTGCCAGGTGCAGGCAGCGATTCCTTACACGCCCCACCTAAGAGTAAAATTTGCCCCTTGTGGCTGATTTTACCATTTCAGACACCAGGAACAGAAAATTCACAAACCGTGAAACAGAAAATCCACAAACAGAACACACAATAATTGCAACAGTCAAAAGTCTTGATGATTGTTCTAGTCAAAGTTCCTTGAAACAAACACATGAAATAATATTAATAGTTCACCCAATTGAAATAAGTGACTATGTTCCCAGAAAGATATAAACTGTAATGGGATTGCAAACAGATACATGGAAAACACATTATACAAAAAAAAAAACACTAAATATATACATTACAGTTTTTATCTTAATCTAGACAATGTTTATTTCATTAACTCATGAATGAATGCTCAATGAGTTCCCTAAATCCATATTAAGTCCACAGTAAAACCTTTCATACGGCTCTAATTTGCCTTTGGCCGGTATGATTTCTGACCCAACCCATCTCACCCATTCTAATACAAAGTTAATTTGTTTTACACGATTTTTCCAAATTTGCATCAGAATGTCTATGTCGACTATTCGAGACACAACAAACTGCTCTAACATTCTTAAACCCTGAGCCGTTAAATTACATCCATAAGAAGTGTATTCAATCTTAAACCTCACTTTTTTAGTCATGTAAATGTCAAACGGCATAACGCACGCGGCATACCCCTTCGTGAGAGAACGACAGAAATACCACTTCCACAAATCCAGTACCGTGACCCACGATGCTTCGCTATTCTTTTCTACAAAACCTTCCCTTTTCAACAAAAGATAAATCCCGGTTCTCGAAAATATCTTTAACAAAGCTTCACGGGTTACCTTCGCACTGAGACAAGTCACCAGCCTAGCCTAGCCTAGCCCCACCTAGTGTGCTGATCAACCAGACATAAAATATATGTATGTCCCTTTGAGCTTGGCGGATCAATTGGACCTATCAGATCCATATTCACCACCTGAAATGGCAATTCAGGCCTTGCCACAGGTGTAATGGGTGATCGGTCTTTAATCCTAACCGATCGAGTGAGCTGACACTCTTTACATGATTCACAAAATTTCTTCACATTGGAACTTAGACCCTCCCAAAATAAAGAATACTTGATTCGTTCAAGCGTCTTCTTGGGACCCGTGTGACTACTGAACACGGAAGTATGCGCTAGTTTCAACACCTCCGTTCTTCTGCACTTCAGAATTACCAGTTGCCCAATACTCTCCCCGAGTATTTTATCTCTATGAAATAGATATCCATCTACTTCATAGTAGTTTTTCTTTTGCCTTCCTTAGCCTGCTTCCAAACCAATGCTAACTCGGCACAACACTCCTGTTCGAACGAAAACTATCAGCCACCATGCTTCCTTTATCCATCTCAGCGGTCACCTCCTCATCCTTAGTACCCAATGTTCCCACTTCATTCCGACATGAAGTAATATTCCTTTGAGAATCCTCAATGTGCTCCTGTGCTTTCTCTGGCAGAATACCCGATGAAACCTCGGTTTCATCTACATTTCCTGAGTCAACCCTCAGGTCCTGAGAGCTTTGAGCCAGTGAATTCTCTTCACTCTGGGCTCCTCCCAACATATCCAAAACCTCTGGTGGAAGCAACACGTCTTCTACCAAAACTTCTGCCAAAGCACATAACACTTGCTGGTGCACCACCTTAACCTGGCCACCGGTAGCAAGACCAATTGGAACATATACTAAAGGACATTTAACCGCTGGACCGAAAATACCTTTCAAATAAATCGTGGAAGCTCCTTCAACCGAGATTCCAGGAACTATGTCTTTCTTGATAACAGTAATTTCCGTACCAGAATCCAATAAAGCATGGACTAATTTCCCATCTACACTAATAGATGTTTTCACTAATTTACTTAATTTGTCTTCAATGGCCCCTAGGAATGACTTTACCTAGCAAATCAACTCTAGCAGCTACCGTCCCATCTACCAATTCCGTCCCTTCTGTTGACACCTTATTCACATTAAGTCTTTTATTATCTACTTCTTTGTTTTTCGACAATCCCGCTTAAAATGTTTATCTGATCCGCAGGTGAAACAAGCGAATTTTTTAATTTCAGTTACTTGACCTTTATCAGTTTTTCCTAGAAGAAAATTATCTGACTTTTTCTCCCCAAATGGCTGTTTACCCCAACTACCATTAAAACTTCTCTTTTTACTATCATTCCATTTAGCTCTCTCAGGTTCATCGTAGATTTCCCTTTGAAGCATAAAATGTATCACATTGTTTGCCCAAGTCCCTGGGTTTGTACCATTCTTCCCCTTGGAGCACACCAATATGGGTCGCCGTCTCAGAATCCAACATTTCAAACATTTTATCTGCTACGATCAGTTGATTAACTGACTCCAAAATCATTCGCACCTCTTAACTTACAGTAGTATAACCACATCGATGTTAAACGGGACGCGAACTGAGAGAAAGTTTCGTCAGAGTTACGTTTGGCCTTTCTAAAATTTTTCTAAACATATTTTTGGTGAGGGTTCATACTCCTTGAGCACAACCTTTTTAAAGATTCGTAATCTTTTAATTCTTCTTCGCCTAGGTTAACTAATAAGTTTGACACTTTGTCTCCTAACATGCATACCAAAACCTTCGGTTTTAACTCGTCGCTAACCATTTCACTAGAGAAAGCCTTTTCAAGGCTAGAAAAAAAATAGTCCCACCCGTCTGATTTACTGGGTACCTTTACAGTTAAGAGCCTAACCATTTTAACTATTTCATCTAAAGATTTTACACGTGAGGTTTGACCATTTTGAGTAGCACTCTGATTAGCGTTCCTAGATAATTCTATTTCCAAGCGTAATTTTTCAATTGATAATTGTTCTTGTTGTTCTAGTTTTTGCTGCTGTTCTGTCTCTAACCTTTCAGCTGTAATAACTTCCAATAACTCTTTTGCCTCTTCCTCCTTGTAATATTTACTAGAGATTATTAAATTCCTTAAAACAATTTTAGACATAGACGGATCAGGTGACTCATCTAAGTCCCGCGCTAATTGAATTAAGTCAATTTTCTTACTTCTAATGAGAAATGCCATTTTTAATCAAGCTAAACCTAATGCCAAATTACCTTCTGACAAATTTAACTACAAACACTTAAATGACCTAGTACTATATATTTAACAAGCAATAAAAATTCTACTCGTTTTTTCTAAGAGTACTCAAATTCCAGAAACACAATACGAAATATGTTTACAATAAAACTTATATGAGACACAGTTATTTGTTACTAATCAGAACGCAGAACCTTTTTCAAAATAAAAAAAAACACAATTAACAACATACTTTAGCTATACATTACCATAGAATTATTTCTCAAATCATAAATCTACTCTTAGTTTCTTTTTTTAATTAAAAGAAGAATCTTATGCAGGAAACAAAAACCAATATACATATACATCCTAAATTACAAGCAAAGGAAATAACCTCAGATTGCATTAAACTATCAACTAACTGACAAATTGCAACACTTTTACTTAAAATGAAAAACTATCATAATATTCAAAAAAAACATGCCATATTCTGAGTCATAAATAACCTACAAAATCTCTTATTTACAACATTTTAACAGGAAGTCCGTCTACTTGAAATATATATACACATTTTTTAATGGATATTTTTCATCCACTCAAACATACATTATTCGCAACCATTATTTCAAGATAAATTAATCTAATTCTTTTTTTTTAAATTCTGCAAACTGAATTGTTATGCAAAAAAACACTTTCTATACCCAGATTTTAATTTTTGAGACAACTTCAAAACAGTAAAGAATGATGATAAAAAAATTTATAGTTTAACACTAGAACTCTAAATACCATATTTTACAACATTTAAAATGATACCCTATCATTTCCAGGTAAAATAAGTACACAATTTTCTTTATTTCATCTACACAATAATCCAACAACATAGAACATTGCAATAAACCAATGAAATTATCTTTTTCAGATATATCTGCTTTTTCTATTTTATTTTTTAAAAAACAAATTAAATATGACTGCATCCCATTACTCTTTAAATATTCACACAATATTTTAACTTAGGGGAACAATAGCCACTTACCTCGACATGAACGCTGTTTCTGTACTTGAACACTTTTCAGATCACGGCTCCATTCATCAGAAAATGAAGAAAAATACGACATCTGTTCGTTCATAGCCCAACTCGGCAGGTGATGGTAAAACTCCATATGAAGAAGGTCTTGTTTTTTTTTCACTTGAAACTGCTGCAGGGCATTTCCCGGGATGCACGTGGTCATCAACTTGAAGATACACTGCAGGGTTCTATTTCCTTGTTAAATTTTTTCTTTCAAACTGAATGTCCACTAGAACCTTGTTCACAATTATGTAGTACGAACACCGATCAATTTGAAATATTTTGTTCATTTAACTTCTGCTCCATTGGATCGCACTTCTGACACCAGTGTAAACTTGTGGGTTCTTTTCTGATCGTGTTCGCATTGTGAATTGAAAATAATTGCAGACAGGGGGTTTTGTCCCACTGTGTTTATTCCACACCTTCTATAGGACATTTCTTAAAATAAAGAATATATTGAGATGTTACAAGATTACGAGACATCGTTCAGCCGTCTCTACTTTTCACCACACCCGGGTTTTTTTTGCTACTCTCTCTCTTCCCCCGTTCCGACCTTTTTCTCCTCCGTCCTTGCCAGATCCTTCTCTTTATATCGTCTCTCGTTCGACCTGTTGCCAGGTGCAGGCAGCGATTCCTTACAGTGGGTCTTCAGTGGCGCATCAAGATGACTGTTCAACGCCAGCCATGACCATGACCACAAGGAAACCATAGTCACAGTGCATAACTGAAAACACCCAAACTTGGCTTAGAATGGTTGTTCTATGTGAATTATGTGTGAATTACGTGATAAACGTATGTAAATCCAGATTAAAACCAAAGAAAAAACCAAGTCATTTTGTGTTATATAAGCAACTGAAAATGGACCCTCCATTGTAACAATTTACGTTAAAGTTGCAGCATCTTGTCCGTTTACTCATATAAAATTAAGTAGCGTAAAATTGCAATAAATAGGTTTTATTCCTTTATCAATGAAATTTATACTGGAAGCCACAAAGATAAGAGGCTTTCCGTAAGCTCAGAATATTTCATTTTTTCTCTCTGTGTTACTTCTCAAACTAGTCGTTAATGTCACTTATGCCTCTTGCTGTGCCTAGTAGAGTTTGTACGTACGGTAACGGTTTGTCATTTTTTCTATTCAAATTTCAACCGGAAAAAATTTATTTATTAAATAAACAAGTTAATAATTAAAGTTGTTTAAAAAAAATAATAAAGCAATGACGTGGATGCATTCCGTAAGACGAGATTTTGATGATTAACATCCAGAATTATATTTTTAAATAAAAGATTTTTTTTTAATAAATCATAGTTTTATAAAAAAAACAAAACAAAAAAACATGCTTTTATTGTTAATCGAACTGAAAAATAAACAGTAATTCTTAATATAAGAATAAAATGATTACCGAGAAAAATTAATTCCATTATGGTAAAAGCATGGGGTGTGCTTAGTACTGATGGGGGGCCGCCGGTCCCTAAGGATTGCAACTGTAATTTTTATATCTGCCCTGTTGTTGTTTACAACGAAAGGAATTCGTTGGGTGCGTCTCTTACCCCACCGAAAAGGGTGACGCGTTTCCCACGCCTGGAAGAAGGCAATGTACCCATAAATACATCATGGTTTGGGATGTTTTTTGGGAATTTCCCGTTTTGGGGGAAGCCATTGACCGCGAGAGGATATCCCTCCGCTGACTCCAGACCAATCAGAAAAGCTGATTGAGTTTCGGAAAAGAATCCGCTCCAGAATACACAAGAAAACCGCCGCGAAATATAAGCGCATGCACGACGAATTGAGACACTCTCTGACACAAATTTTATCACCGATTTTGGTCTGACACGACCCTATTTGACGGTGATCGAGGTTGGAGACTCTCCGGACGCCAACATCATGATTCCTCTCTCTCAGAAATTATTCAGTTAAGTAATCATGTATATCCTTAGTATTTAACGTAATTTCAATCTTATTGTAAATAAATTAAGTGTTAATTTAAAGAACGGCCTTTTTAATTTAGTGTCCTGTTTTATTTGTCTTTAAAATCTAATGTTTAAATTTAAGCTATAGTGTGACGCCAACTGAAATTTAGAACCGGGTTTTATTTAAAATGGATCTAACGAAATAAATTAATCAATTTAACATAAGTTAAACAGGCGTTGCATTAGTACTACATTTTTACACTAACTCTGTAATTCGGAATAGAACTAGTGAGAAATTATAACAATTAATATCGAGTATCCCGCGCTTTTATTACAATAACAATTTTAACCGTTAATCATTTTATTCTTATATTAAGAATTATTTTTTTTACTTTTTAGTTCGATTAATTATAAAAACATGTTTTTTAGTTTTTTTTAATTTATTTTTCATTTTTTTAGTTAGATCGACAGTAAAATCTTTTTTTTAGACTATCATTTATTTTGTTTGCTGTATTTGTATTAACCATGAGAATTTTCGTTTTAGGGTTGTAACTTTATCTTTTCATCGCCAAATTTGGAAATGGGAAATCATTAATCCTGATGATACTGATCAGGACAATGAAACAAAATTATTAAATTATTGTATTGTCATCGGTCCTTAACAAGTGTGCAAAATTTCGAATTAATCTGACCTTTTAAAATTGTTAAAATTCAGTCCAAAGATTCCATGACAAACAGGTGAAGCTAATAAAATAAAATGAAGATTTTTAGCTTCAAGTGAATAGAATTATATTATTTCAAATGAAAATAAGTGTAGTGAACTTCTCCATTTGCTTTGGTGTGATGTTTCATGGAATGAAGAGCCATTTTTAAAAATCAACAAACTTTCATTTCTTAGCCTTTCAGTAGTCAACTTTTGTTGTAACTAAGAGGAGCGAGGCAGTTTTAATCTGTTCTAAATATATATGAAAAGAGTTGTTTAACATTTAATTCAGATATTCAGCTTAATTCCTGGAACCAAATCCTTTTTTCGAATACACTAACAGTTCAAATAAAAAACTATAACTTAATCCAACATTAACACGTCGAATCGCTATTTACCTCTTCGAACTCACTTCACTTAACTTTAAATATCAGTCTTCTTGCATAAGTCACGGTTTCTTTACAGAAAAAGGTTCCCAAATGAAACAATATATGAGGGGTGATTGATAAATAAGGTCTTCAATTGTATAAAATAAGTTTCCGACAAGGTAAATCAATAACAGAGGTATCATAATGAAGAAAATCTATTACTTTTACATATTGTAAACTCATTTCTCAACATAGTCACCACTAACAGCTGTGACGGGACTTTACCGGATTTTCACACTAATCCTCTTGGGGAATCTTTGGAGTCAAAATGGCGTTATTTCATATCTAATCCTCTCAAGAAGAAACCGCAATATGCAGATTAGTTAATAGATATATAATGGAGCTTTAGTTGTCGCGGGCTAGAATGGTAGAACAGGAGAAGGAGACAGAAAGCAGAGATGCTGAATGCCGTGAGCTGTTGGTAAGATATTAATTATAGAAGCATAATTATAGACTATAGCATATTATATTAATAATTATAGACATATTAGCGACTTAAGAAACTTAAGGTAGATAAAGATTCTTAGGATAACTTCTAATAAAGATAAGTGATTAGGATTTCAGTCGCTATTTACTTAGAATTTAAAACTACGTTACATCACTCCTGATTGCATCCCTATAGTAAGGCTTGTGTTGTTTGGATGAATATATTGGAATAATAATAAATTCGTTGATTATATGGCTAACTCTAGTGTGTGTGTGTGTGATCAATCATTTTCTCCTATACATCTAGGTCGCGTAGAGGAAGAGATGGTACCCCCGGGAAGGGGGCTATCACACAGCTACACATTTCTTCAATCATTCTATCAATTTCTTCATTCCGTCCATGAAAAAAGATGATTCTGGTTGGCTACGTATCCATTTGCCAAGGCTGCCTGAACTTTGGCATTTTGGATTCATCATTATGACCCAGAAAACAAGAGGTAATTCATGGAATGCCGTCATCCTGGTTCTACAAGTGTCAAGAAATTCAAAACTTTAATGTTAGCAACAAAAGTCGTGCTGATCATAGAAGTCGTTGAATACCCTTGCAGCTAAAAAAAGTCTTCAATGACGTTTTTTTAAAGGTGCTGTTTGTTAAAACAAACTTTTCATCGATAGCACAACAATAAAGGAGGACATGGGGCAGGGAAACTTCATCAATGTATCGTTGACCGATCATAGTCCCATTTTCAAACACGTATAAGGCGTGTGTCTGTTGATCATACCATAATACTGTACATACGCAGTGCTGATTTATCCATTGGGTGCTTGGGGCGGTCGTCCAGGGTCCCGGAAGGGCTCGCAAGGGCCCAGATAAGCTGGACATAATCAGGTTTTCTGGTAATAAACTTCGTTCCGCCAGTGCCAAGCGAGCATGTAGATTTTCTGCACCCAGGACCCGAAATTAGCTTAAATCGGCCCTATATATACAATATCAGTCCTTTTCAACACAGCAAATGGGGCCTACGGTGAAGTATAAGCAGCGAAACATGCAACAGGTCTCTGGAAGCTAGTCCTCCTTTCGTCAAATGTCTGACTTTCGGGAGATCCTCTTACCTGTGGCAGCAGTATAAATTTATCTGCTACCTATCCGGATATTGTGCATCAATCTCTTTTTTTTTTTTAAGACAATGTAGTTTTCTTCAAGTGCCATATTTCTGACACGAGCTCCTCTGTGACACTTATTACTTAATTCAGAGTCTTGTTATATTTAATACATCCAATATCTATTCAATAATGCGTCGACGCGTAAAATCATCTAAATCATACCCAAAATTTCCTATTCATCAACTAAAGTAAATTTTTCCCGATAAGTTCACTTTGATCAACATCCATCTGTTAGTGTAAAATTCAAATCCTTTATATCTCTTATCAGCGTCAGCTCATCTATATCACGGGGCGAACACGTTTTGCAAGGAAAAAATTGCATATGTACAACTCTTCTTCCTTCGTATCGTACTTATTCTTTCATGTTTCCCTGGCTTTGATTTTGTGTTTGCTGTGAGTAATAATATCGTTCGTCCAAAAAGAATTACGATGATCTTTGGATTCTCTCCGAAAGCTGTAGTACGCTTCAACACCTTTACAAGTGTTTTATAGTTGGTGACAAAACCAGTGTGTCCCTCTTACACAAACTAAAACATGTATCTCTACACCACGATATTCATTTTCAGTATATCCCATCTCATGTCGAACTTAACGGCAATGAAATGGTGGACAAACTAGCGAAGGAGGGCTGTAATCTTCCAACTCCCTTCACATCCACCCTTACTTATCTGGGGAACTATACTGGTTAAAAAAATCTCAGAATTTTGTGGAGTGGAGGGTGCCTCTTACTCATCATTGCTATTCGAATAATAGACCAGATCTAGCCCTAGCCCTCAAGTGTGACAGATACTCCCAGACTACACTCTCTTGTCTTGCCAGAGGTCACATCAAGTGCCTCTCATATTCTCAGCGAACAAAAAGGTGGATGGATCTCACAAGCAAAGATATCTACACTGTTCCCCTTTTTTGCCAGACATATTGAGAGTCAACGATTCAATGGGCCCAATTCATGAAGTCACATGATAAAAACAAACACGTGTTTTCCATTAAATTCAAAACAAAAAAAACTCATTGTACTTATTGTTCTATTTATAAAACTCAAATAAAATTTCAAATTTCATATTTGGGTAAAGATTTTTAAATGTTAGGGAAAAAAATTTCTTCAAAGTGATTTTTTTAAATTAAAAAAAATCATATTTTAAGTTTATACTTTTAAATAAAATGCATTTTGTACACATATGTACATTTTAAGAGAAAGTTTCTGCAAGGAGCCAAAACTTGGCAACACCGGAGCGCGTGAACTGATTAGCTGTAAACACTTGATAGTTTTTATCGTGTGACTATGATGTCGATGAATTTTTTAATTGATTGGCTAGAATCATGTGGCTTTCACTATCATGTGACTGGGACATCACATGAATTGAGCCCATTGATCTTGTCTGAGAGGATTAGCAGCAACATATCATTCGTTCTAATCAATTGTCCACATCTTGATTAGGACGAAATTCTCAGAATTCTTGTTGTCTTGTCATCTAATTAATTTCCCTTTTAATTTTTAAAAATGTAAGATAAAGATACACATAAAAGTGTTATGTATCACGGCAGCACTTGACTCGTGCGTCACGGTTAACAGATTTGTACTGTTCAAGCAGTCAAGAATCGCACATTGTTCTTTTACACGTTAATCAAAATCTCAAACAAAACTATTAATATCACAGTAAAGTTGGAAAATAGCTAACTTTTACTTCTGTGTTAAAATTTTTCCAGAAAGCAACAAATATTACCTTTTTTTAGGTAATTTTTTTATACTTGCTTTTTGTAGCAGGTCACTTATATTCTTTATACTCATCCCTTGAAAAATACTGTAATTTCGCAAGGCTCAGTTTCTAGTTATTTTCCCACAACTTTTGCGCTTTTAACTCTTATAATTTTTTTTAATCCTTATAAGAGTTTTTACTTAAGTTTTTTTAAAGAAATATTAAGTTTATATGTACATTAAAATTTTTGAAAACTATATATATATGCATCTTTCTGTCAAAACTCTATCAAACTTCAATAATATATTTTTAATTTATAATATCCATGAGGCAACTTAAATTATAGTAAATGCGAGAGTCAAAATATGTTGCTTCTATCTTATTTCACTACAAGACCTTTTAAAATATTCTCCGAAAATATATATCGGGACCCAAAATATTTTTACTTTTGGAGATAAATTAATACTTTGTAATTAACACTATCATCAAAAAAATGTATAGTGCATAAACGAGCACCATTGGAAGTATTTCTCTTTCTGACTCTCTTTCTTAGCAGTCTCATTTTAAGAGGACTTGGTACCCCAAAAATCACAGACCTATCGTTTTTTTTATTTTCATTTGATCTTATTCGTTGCATTATTATCTTTCGATTGATATATTACTTGAGCATGTCGGAAAGTTATAATTTGAAGAAAACTTCATTTGAAAACAAATTAGGCAATTCAGCCACGCCCCCTTTTTAGAAAAAAAAAGCTAAAAAAAGCTTTTTGATAAAAAAAAAAATCTATTTTATAAAAAGAAATAATAACATTAAAAAAAGAATGTGTAATATATAATGCAGAATATTTCCGAGGCAATACATGCAATCATTTTTTTTTCTTTATGAAATGTGTGCATGTAAAACTTTTGAATTACGGCATTTTATATTAATAATTTTATAATTTCAGTTCTTATTCCTGATATATTTTTATACAAATGTAATACTTTAATATTATAAGAAGAAAAACAGCTAAAATTTCTATCGTGACAGAAAAAAAAATTTTAACGTTTTTCTTGAATTTTCTTGTGTAATTAGTACTCTCTATAAGTTGATCATTTATAAAAATGCGTAGGTTGAAAAAATATGAAAATGCAATTATTTTAAGGAAAAATGTATAACTAATATCTTAAAGTGGTATTTTAAGTTAAATTAAGCTTATAATAATTATTTTTTCAGAATTATAAACTTTAAAGTGGTTTTTCTCAGTTTGTGTTTTTCGAAACCTTAGTGCATTCAAAATGCTACTCCTTCGACAATTATTTACCAATCACTTCCATTTTTTCCTGCGTGTTAAAAATAACGCATGTTATAAAATTAGGGATCTGTTTTGCTATAAACAGAATACTTTTTTTTAAAAAAAATGAAATGCAAGACATGTTGGCTTTTTCGTTGATTTTTAGCCTGTATATCAACATTTTATTTTTTTTCTCGAAAACGAATAAAGTTATTGTAAAATCGATCCCTAAAGTTGTTTAGAACACCCATAAGAATATTATAAAAAAATTTCAGGTCAAAAATTAATTTTTACAAAAGGAGTAGGATTTTAAAATTTTCCAAGTTTTCTTCGAGGAATTTAAAATTTTAAAATTGTGTGAATAATATGTGAAAAATTTCATCTCGGTGTCGTTTTCTTGAATAGAAACATTGTATAAAATTCTAAAATATAATTTTTAAATACATAAATAAAGAAAGCTGCTCAAAGGGTACCAAGTCCTCTTAAATCTGGAAATCTAAACTTTGAGAGGGAATAATTTACTTATGATATATTCATATGCATAAATCTTAATTTTTTTTCAGAGTTAAAAAGCTTTTGATATCCAAAATTAGCTGTATCACTAAACTCTTAGCATAAAATCCGCTTCTCCGACCAACCATTTTCCTTCAGAGACTGACCTTCATAGATACTGAATTCTTTATCCAGCTTCCTACTCTTCCATTCCTTCTTCTTACACCTTGTGTGTGTTCTGCTTTTTTTATACCTTCCTAGCAGACTTTCGTACGTGAAAGCTATCTGGAAAAGCTATTAACCATTTTATTTACTCTTAGCTTCTCCCGGAAAAAAAATTGCTACACATGTTTGCTATACCAAGAAACACGCGTCCCTTAAAAATTGAATCCCGGTAACAGGCTGTCAATGGCACCAGTACATTATTTGGATCTATGCTTCAGATAAACAGGAGTTTTGCGGCTCTCAGGGAATCAAGCTGCTAGTGAAAAGATTTCAATTACCTATCAGGGATCAAGTAATTGTTACAGTTACCAGCTTCTCAATGTCAAGGTAAAAAAAAAGGATTGTATTCGCAATGCGGACAACGGTATAGCAAACAGTAGCACTGAACTAGATAATTGTATGCCCTTGTTTGCAGCATTATCTCTTCCCGAGACGCATGGTAGATTCCCAATTTAGTATTTATTCAACGTGGGTTTTAAAAGCAGTTCTTTTTTTAACACGCTTTTAAGTTTCACTTGAACTCGAATCTTTGAACTCGATTTTTAGCCACTTTAAAAGGTCAGATAAATTCAAAAGTTTGCACACTTGTCAAGGACCGATGACAATACAATAATTTCATAATTTTGTTTCATTGACCTGATCAGAATCCTCAAAAATAAGGATAATAAGGATTTTGAGATTTGGCGACGAATTCATTACATCGTTTCCAGATTTGGTGACTAATTGCATAAATCATTTTCAGATTTGGTGACTAATTCCATACGCCATTTCCAGTTTTGGTGACTAATTCTAGATTTAGCGACTAAAGAATTAAAGTGCAACCCTAAAACCGCAAATAAGCTTATGGTTAATACAAATAAAACAAAACAAAAGTGTTCTTTATGTTCTTGCCATCTTTCTTTTTCTGAAAATAGAAATAAAAAAAGACTCGTGTATGTGAATAAAAATAATTTATGTTCTAACTGCTAAATATTTTTTTTATTTTTATAAAGCAATACGTTTAGAAGTGCGGATACGAATTAACATTATATCAATGCATTTAAAGGGTGATAATACGATTGACATTCGATATCTCTTCTTAACACACATTTATTAGTTAGACCTGTATCTATAGAGACGGAATCTTTGAAATGTAACGATATGGGACTCATCCGAGGCCCCATAAACGGAGAGAATAACTACCCTTTAGACTCGTTAATTAATGTCCATTGAAGAGCAAGACTAATTCCAATAGCCACATAATTCCGGCTCCAAATATCAAACTCAAGCATAAATTCAACAAAGAATAACTGATAGTTTTAAAAAAACAAAAGAAACGGGCTTTTATTGTAGATTGAACTAAAAATGAAAAATAAATTATAGTTTATATATATATATATATATATATATATATATATATATATATATATATATATATATATATATAAACTAGCGTAGGATTCTTTGTAATACATTTTTACACTAACTCAGCATTTCGGAACAGAACTAGTAAGAAATTATAACAATTAATATAGAGCACCCCACGCTTTTTTCCGAATGATATTCATTTTCTCGTTAATCATTTTATTCTTATATATTTCCCGAAACTCGATCATTTAAAGCACAATTCTTCCCAATTCCACGTTGTTGTGTTGATTTATTTTAAAATTAGACACAAAGAATTTGCTGCACCAAAACTTTTACGAATCAGTGTACAAGAAAATAAATATTCATTTATTCTGAAAGCAGCAAAAGTAAGGAATTTTATTTTCCCCTTTCTAAACTTTTTAAAAGTGCTTTCAAAACTAAATTCCTTTCGTTTATGATAAGAAATGATTGTCCATCGAAATCAATCTTATTTGAATCCAACTTCATATATTCAGAAAAATTCTTTCGAATGTAAACCTGGATACGAAATTCGGTTTAAAAATATCATACATAGATATAAAAACGTGACATATTGTTTCAAAGGAATGAGATTCGAAGTATGTGATCTACTTCTATTATTCGCACTCCCCGCTAAAATACTCATCGTAGAACCCGTGCTGTTATATATCCTGGAAGAGGGGAACTAAAAGAGAAAATTCCTGCTAAGTAATGTCAGAGTATTCGTAAGAATGGTTATTCTACGTAATTTGAAGTGGATGGTACTTATAAGTACCATCAATAGATAAAGGGGGTTAATCAATCAAATTTGTTAAGGTTTGGTTGAGTAGCATTTTATCAAATTAAAAATACTTTATCCATGATTGCAACATTATATTAATAAAATAGAAATTGACCCGTAAGAAATAATGATTTTCCTTTGACAGCAGATAAAAAATTATAGTAAATACTTTGATTTGATAAAATTCAAAAGATATTTCTGATACAAAAAGTTTAGCACAACTAACATAAGAAAATTAGTTACCCTAAAAAATTCAGAAATATAAAATTGGTTTTAACTAGCCCATCTCCATACTAAATGCTTTGCTGTTTTACGTTCTTTATTATTTTAAACAAGGAACAATATATGAATCATAAAACCAATTCAACCATTTTAAATTGAAAACAATTTGATATGTAACAAAAGATTAGTTATTTTTACATGAAATTCAAATAAAAAAGAGGAATGGAACAAGAGATGAAATTAAATATAATTTTACTGATGCACAATAAAAAGCAATAACTGGAAGTTACTCAAGCGTAACCTGAGTAAAAATCATCGAAATGAATTCTTTAAGATGAATCTTTATTTTTGTTCATTTTTAAATGACTTTGTTGCAAAATGAAACATTTTATACAGCCCTTATGAATTCTACATCTTAAATTTTAGATGACAGATTATAGATAAAAAAAAGCCTTGTAGCACAGTGTACAAATTATTTCCATCTGGATGAACATTAATAGAATTTTTATGTATTATTTTTTTAATATGTTCATTCGAATTATCAACCGCAAGTGAATGTCAACCGTCCGTAAATAATTTGAAATTAATCATTCTTCCGATTCGATTACTGGCGTTCATCGTCATCGTCTCGATTTGGTCGAATTTTCCTAAAATGAATATATTTCCGGATTATTAATATTGATATTTTCATTTGGGGGTGGATAAGTTATTCCTCTAAATTCAATCTAAGCTATTTTCATTTTCGAATTCAAATCAGATGATGTTATTGCAACTTGTGCGTGTGTGCCCTTTATGATCACAAACATTTTCAATTAAAAATCAAAATTGCTTGTTAGCCAATAAGCCATTTAAAGGCAATGTCCCTTTTAAATTGTTTAAGTTGAAAATGGTTTTAGGAAATTATATCGAATTTTAGCGGAAAAGTAATAAAAAATAATCGCTTTCAATACACGTGAAGTTTAATGAATTCTTTTATTCAATGTAATAAAAGGAATTCGAAAAATTTAGTTGCCATCAGTATATAGATTCCAAAAAAAACAATTGCGCAAGAAAATAATAATAATCGTTTGCTAAATGAACCATCATTATTAAAATGCTAAGAATATTTTTTAGCAATTATAAGAGTAGGGGTAAGTATAAGAAAAGTAAGCATTGTTAAGCATTAAAATCAAAATAGCTATTATGAATATTTCATAAACAAAAAAAAAACTTCTCCAACTCATAAATTATTTATTCGTAATTTGTTTTATGAGAGGTACCAAAAATATTTACTTCATTAAAAGTTTTTTAATGGCTCAAATGTAAATACTGAAACAGTGTAAATGTAACATTAATGAAGGTTAAAAATTCATCAAATCTTAAGATTATTAACTTATTCTTCACATATATTTTTCTTCCAAGTTTAACAGAGGAGTTCATACAGTTTATTTAATAAATTTAAAAGTTTTCGAATAAATCGTTAAAAACGGAATTCCTATTTATTAATTCAGTAACTAGTAACTCCTTGTTAGTACTTCAAATAAAAGTAACAGAATTAAAAAATGTACTATTTTATCCCTGGAAACGGCTTGAAATTCATAATTGTACAATAAAAATGACTGTTCTATTAATTTAAAAGGTTTGATGAGGATAAATATGCATTGAAAAAAATTTATTGGGAAAAAGGAACAAGAAACTATTTTATTTTATTTTAATACGACATTTCTTTCACAACTAATTTAGATTTCAGAGTTAAAAATAAAAATAAAATATTTTAATTCCTTATGCAAGCACGCAATAGGTGGCATGTATATTTTCCCTTAAATGGTTTCATTTTAAATTTGCTTGTCGTTTCATTTTTTTAAAAACCTGTTTCCATTTTCTGTATACATAACTCTTGATTAAGAATAATGAAAACTTTTGACTGTAGTGCATGAGTTTATTAGCACTAATATATTACTATCAATTTCGTGTAACAATAGTAATATGTGAATAGTATTATTTCATTAGTTTTTGTGATTTTAAATTATTTTTTGAGCCACTTATAAGGCTGTCTTCGTGCAACGTTAAAGAATTGGGACCAGACTTGGAATATTTTTTCAAATAAAAAAGTATTTCAACATCAATACTATATTTTGTTTTGGTTCACTATCTTTTAAAAAACAACATATTTTATGATAGTATTGATTTTTATCCGAGAATTGACCCATTTTTTTCTTATATAAAATGTGTTTGATAGTAACATAATGCTATTTCTGATAACAGCGCTATTTTTTGGTGAATAGGTAGTTAAAATATGTACCCGTTTTGGCATGACAACCCCTTAACAGCACAAAGTTTCGAAAAAGATATTTTGAGAATTTTCAGACTTCGACTGCCGTGTAGAGCGACTGATGCGTGTTAAATCTGTTGAGTCTAAAAAGTCCTCCCGTTGGCATGGTATGGAAGTTTGGAGACGTGGTGCCAGAGCTCTGGTGTCTTCCTTGTCAGTTAACTGTGGCTCAGAATACATGGTCCATCGCCCATCTCCTTGTGTTATTTCGGAGTACGATAAATTTCCCACGCATTCAAATGACCAAGAATTTAATTATGCGAGTATAAGTAACAAGAAATATAAAAAAAAATTAAGTTAATTCCTAATTAGGTCAACAAAGAAAATTTTTATTTTAGTTACTTTTTATTAAATGGTTACAATTAATACAAATATGTATATACATATGACAGAATTACAATATTAAGTGACAAAATAGAAAGCGATTTTCCTTGCAATGTTCCTTTCTATACTAGCTGCATGGTCCGGCGTAAAAGTTTTCGACGTTTTATTTTTTAAATCCCTAACTCTAAAAGATCAAAGTATGAGTTTTTTTAAAAATCATTTTCATATAAACGCATCGATAATGATTCATTTTAGAAAAAATCATAAAATATGTAAAATATCGTTGTTTTGTATAAAAAAAAAAACCATACTGTATCTCGTGACGAAATAAATTATCTTTCCAATTAATGCAGTTATTTTTATAAATGAAGAAGTTATAAAAAATTTGAATTTGATAAGTAGTTATTAAATATTTAAAATTTGAGTATATTTTAAAAATTCGTAAACACAAAAGTTTTCGACATTTTTTTTTAAATCACTAACTCTGAAAGATCAAAGTATAAGTTTTTTTAAAAATCATTTTCATATAAACGCATCGATACTGATTCATTTTTTAAAAAATCATATAATATGTACAGTATCATAGTTTTGTAAAAAAAAAAGGAAAAAAACTTACTGTATCGTGGCGAAATAAATTATCTTTCCAATCACAAAATTGCTGGTGAAGTAGTTAAATGCGCGAAAAAAATTTTAAGTATTTCTTAAAAAATTTTAAGTAATTTTTTCAATTTTCGTACAGATTACGGATAATATCGTTCTACACATGGAAAAAAACATTTGGTGAGATTATTTTTATAAATAAAGAAGTTATTAAGTTTTTAAATAAAATTTTGAGTATTTTTTGAAAAATCGTAAAAAAAAAGTTTTTGACATTTTATTTTTTAAATGACTGTTCCTAAAAGAGAAAGGCATGATCTTTTTAGTGCAGAATATCATTTCATTAACGCGAAAGAAAATGCAAACGGAACGATTTAGAAATCATTTTCATAAAAACGTATCAATTTTGACTCATTTTAGAAAAAATCGTAAAAAATAGAAAATATCATTATTTTGTAAAATAAATTATACCGCATCGTGGCGAAGTAAACGATCTTTCCGATTCTGTAATTTTTATTTGTCTGAGTCTCACAAAAGAAATTAGATCGTGTTTTAAAAACGTCGGGGATAAAAAAAAAAAGGTTGAAAAATTAGAACTTCGCACCTCGGTGGTAAAAAATGCCCTCAGGGGTAAAATAATTATGCGTTTTAAGGTTTTTAATTAATATCTTTTTAACTAATTGCAGTATCGAAATATAAATGGTGGTCAAAACGGATTCCTCGGATCATTCCCGTTCTTTTGGTACCTTTGGCGAGTTTCTGCGTCGTGCGGTTCGTGAGAAGATAGATACACTTAGTCGCATAGTCAGATAGATAGATAGATACGTTTGGTTACCTTCGAATTTTAATAGTGTAGATATGGTGTTGGACTATTTTTTGTTTGTTTGTTACTATTTATTCATTAATTAAATTTAATTATTCTAATAAAATAGTAAAGGAAAAAAGAAATCCCATTTTCAGAAATTAGGCCATCCCAAGTGGAATTCGAACCCACAACCTTTGGATTAAAAGTCCAACACGCGGTCCAATGCACTACAGGGACACAACGAACGGTTCTCATTTCTATACATGCTCTTGGACTATTATTTTTGTTTGTTACTATTTCTTCATTTTTTAATTTAATTAATGAATTAATATTTGAAGAAACTGTATTAACATCAAGTGTCATCCACTGCAAGTTTTAAAAAATGTATTTGAATTTGAATGGATGAATAGAAATTATTTTATTAACGATTGAACAATATTTTATACCCATATATATATATATATATATATATATATATATATATATATATATATATATATATATATGCCCATATATAACTTAGCTCTGGTGAGTAGCGCAACATTCCGTGATGTAACGCAGCATAAGCATGAGTACGAGCGCCGTACGTGCCAAACAACTCAGTATTCGTGACATTGGGCTCTGAGATGCTTGAGCAGATGTTCCGGTCAGGTGTTCAGTGGTCAGTCTGCCGTCAAAACCCCAATGTTAATCGTGCAATTCCCAGCAAGCTTAGTATTCATTTTATCGTGCCACCCATTGAGAGGGATTGGCGAGGGCCGACGTCCGCTAAGACGCTCCGCGAACATAGGCAGTGTCGACTGGATTTTACCGGGGGCAGCTTGAGTCTCAAACCCGTGGTGTGGAACCGCATGTCGGATGCACCGGCCAGCGGTCAGATCCGGCATTTCGTCGAGCGGCATGCAGCAATTTCACAAGGTGTGACAGTGTGGGAGCAATTTCTTGGGACACACGATCATTTTAGTGGTCCTTCAAGGCACTACAGCTCGCATATGGACGAAGCCTATTGTGCTACCCATGCTATCAAGTCGCCCAGGTGCCATTTATATATGCTCGGCATCCACATACTGCGCGACTCTCCCATATATATAAGGATATGACGTCCTACCATGGCCTGCCCATATCTTTTCGCCATATGTCTGGACGCGTTGGGGGATATAGATATATATATAAACTATGGGATCTTCCACAGGGTCATAAGTGAACTAATAGTAGGAATTGAAAATACATGAAATGGCATTGAAAATAATTTTCTTAGCTCTGATTGTTTGTTTCTTCTATAAATATATATATATAAAGGAAAGTGAACAAATGGAGAAAATACATGAAGGCAGAGTGCACACACCACACATGAATATAGGCGAGCATTGAAATGCAGAATATTTGTTCTTGCAATTGAAATAAGCCATTTCGAGATGGTATTCACTATACATATTGCTCATCTGCTTGCCGTATGTTTATCCAGCTTTTAATCTGACTGAAAAAAATAAGAAAGATTTAATTTGATTTAAGTTATATTTCGAGAAACTTAAGTTATTTCAAAACTTACCTGACTAGAAATATCTTCGTTTGTTTTCAGTTCCTTTCATTTGATTTTTTCTCTTTTCTCCAAAACGAGCACAAAAAATAGGAAATGCTTAATATCGTCTTCTATATATATATAATTTGTTATATATATAGATACTTCTCAAAAGCAAAAGTTCTTGAAAAATTCGAAACTATATAGCAATTTTGTTTCATTCTAGAAATCTTATCTAGAAATATTTGCTCGGTTTTATCACTTGAATAAACATAATGTATATTAAAAGGCTACAAAAATTATTTTCATCTTTTTCAAAGTATATCCAATCTAAAATGAAATACATATTTTGTAATGACTTTTTCAAACTATAATAACTGAAGCGTTTACGTTTCTTCTTCTCAAATAGAAAGCTACTTATTAAATTCTGTTCGACCGTGATATTAATTTTGAATAAATTAATCAAAAAATAAAATCATCTCTTTTTGCTATGATATTAGTCCTTCACAATAACTGTGTAACTAAAGTTATTTAATATATTTATTTATGTAGGGTAAACTAGGCAAGTATGGGCACCCAAAACACTTAATTGAAAACATACTACATTAAATACTTTCCATTTTTCAGAAATTAAGATGTTTAAAACTTTAGAAAATGATCTTTCTAACGGTATATGAACAAACCTCTAATTCTTGTTGCTGTGTGTGTAAAGAAGATGCAAAACAAATTTTCAACATATTTGACTAAAATTTAGGTACTACTGGCACAATTGCCGGAAATATGGGCAAGTTGCTTTATAAGAAAGTTAAGAGAAACTGCCATTTATCTTTCCAAACGGAAATGTATTTTTATACGAATTACATGTTTGACAAATGATAAGAAGTAAGTTTAATGCTCTAACCACTAGGCTGCCCACGAAACTAACCTTTGTTATCGAACAATTGTATCACAAAAAATGTCTAAGTTTTTATATATAATTTAAAAATAATTATATGGTGAAAATCCAATAAATTATTAAATTAACACAAATTATTACAAAGAACAACAACACGTAATAAAGACTTACTCTTTATATAACGAAGTCGCTAAATCCCGGAAAAACGTTCGTTATATGGAAAATTCGCTATAGAGAGGTTCATCTTTCTATTTTCTTTATAAATCACATAAAAAATATTTTAAATTCATAAACACTATGTATTAAAAAAAGTAACTATTCACACCTTTTTGTAAATTAATATATATTTATTTTAATTTATCTTACCTATCAAAAAAAAAGGAAGAAAGAAAGAAAACTGCAAGGAAAGTTTTTTGACGCATTTATCTACTTCCTGAAGAATTCATTTTTTTCTGAGATGCTCAAGCACTTACGTTTTGACATTTTCGAGCTACGAGAAACGAAGTTACCAGTACGACTGATCAGCACTACAAATGAACGGAGACTAGTTCAAGGACACTGGAACATAAGACAACTCCACTGAGAGTGAAAGGGGATATAGAAGATGCTTCCAGTGAACTGGAAGGTGGAGGTTAAAGGTTGCACTCCTTGGATGAAACGCCCAGAATTCTATAGCTCTCGGCGAGTTAGGTTCCTAATAAAGCCGGTTTAAGATTCATGACCAACATAAAATGAGTCAAAAGAAAGAATAACTTGAAATGTCCAGAAATACTTTGAAAATAGGGAGAAAAAAATTGAATGACAAGAGAAAAAGTTTGTTGTATAGAAAATGCACTTCGCTATTGGGAGGCTATATTACGAAGAAAACCGCGAAATGTTCTTGGTTCCAGGAAAAAGTTCGCTATAGAGAAAAATTTGCAATATAGAAGTTCGTAATAGAGAGGTTCGACTATATAACCGAATTATGAAAGTTTTATTAATAATCCATAGAAATATAAACAAAAATAGTAAAAACAAAACAATTAAAAATGGTTTAAGTAAAGCAAATTTTTAGCATTATGCTCTTCTCGTGCGATAGATGTTCCTGCTTACTTGAAATAAGATTATAGATATTTGAATCCGATGTAGTGTTGCTGCAAGACGGATAATTGTATTTATTTCAAGTTGAGATCGGTACCGATTTTTGATGGCTGTGACAGATGAAAAGGCATTTTCACATAAATAAGTCGTAGAGAATTGAATCAGAATTTTCATCGCCTGTTCGTTTAGAAAAGGGTATTCACTTTTTATAGAAAGCCAAAACTGAGATCTTAATAAGGATGAATGAAATTTAAATTTGAGAGTTTTGTCAGAGATAGGTCGATGAAGCTTTCCTTTAGATGCATGCTTATATTATTAGCCTGAATTTTCTCTGAAAACTGATCTATATATTATCCACATATTACCATGTCTAGTATCTTCATTCCTTGGGTAATGACAAGCAAAAGTGATTGAATTACGTTTCAATGCAACATAACGTGATGCATTACTTCATCAAATTTAGGAGCTGCTCACATTACCCTTAATATTTTATAATCCATATTACTCTTGATTTTTCTGCCCATACTTGCTCAAGAGACATTATTCAATAATTGGCATTACTGCTGTCGAAGGAAGAAATAACGAAACCACAGACTCCCGTCAACGGAAAATGCCCTCACATAAGAATACAACTGTGGTTAGTGTATCGCGCTTCCACGCCACAGGTCCGAGGTTCAAACCCCGGGCTGGGCAAGGTTGACTCAGACTTTCAGTGGGTGATAAATGAGTACCAAGCTTTCTTGGGAGCTTAACACTAGAGAAATCGCGTCAGACTGACCACTTGACCGGAACATCTGCTCATGCACCTCAGGGCCCAAGGTCTTGTCTACTGTATTAGGCACAATAGGCCTTGGTTCTCAGGGGCTGTCGCGCCACTGAGTTAAGTTAAGATTACAATTATTTACAGATTTCATGTAAAATTAATTTTGCGTGCTAAATCTTAAATAAGATAAGCAAAATATAACACCAACCCCAATTTGAAGTATCAGGTAGTTGTACTTACATTTGAAAATATCTGTTTGTACTTCTATTGAACTGCTAAACAACAAAAACAAATCACACAGTCGCTATGACGCTTGAGCATTACCCAAGCCGCAGTACGAATACTGTAGTGTCTGACTACTGTTTGGCGGTAGATTCTTTCAGAGTTGGTGAGGTTCCCGCAACCTGTGGGGGAGGGGTTGCCGTTTTGTGGAGGAGATGGTGAATGACCCTCAAACAGAACAGTTAGGGGTGAGAGAGAATCCCTTGGTTTTGGAAGCGTGGAGCGCTTGACCAGGATTTGGTGTTAACGAAAGCGAGTTAATTTGATTGAAAACCGTCGCATGGCACGTGGTTTGCTGTACCAAGAATAGAGTTTCTTGGGAGTGTTTTAACACGACGGAATGTGTTTTGTTTCTGTGCGTGAGAAACGAGATAATTGTGTTTGATTTAAGAAGTTAAAGAAAGTAATTGAGGAACATCTCTCTCTCTCTCTCTCACAAATGCACTAACTCAAAACTATTACAAGTAATATGGATAGCTGCTTAAATGTACCCATTTTACCTTAGTGCTCATATTTGCAAATTTCACCCTATATATCAGAGGTTCTTAAACTTTCGATCACCTTAGTCCCCCTTTATGTATCAGCCTGACAAGGTGGACCCCCAAGATTTTGAATACCCCTCCCGTCTCCCAACACATGGCTCGGTGATTTAAAGGTTCCTCAATAATCCTACAACTGCCTCTGCTATTTATATACAAAATTTCTTTAACACTTTCTTTTTAACACTTACGTAAACATCTAATTTTAAAAAAATTACTTTGTATAGTAACGACTATGCAGTTACAAACAATACAAAAATTAATTAATCTTCTTGATCAAAATACATGTTTTAGTAGAGTTTTTTCACTGGGGGAAATTTAATGATCTAGTCTAGGAGAGCACATTTTTCAATGTTTCCGCGAAGGCGTTCTGTGTCCATAAAAGAAGGGATAAACATTAAGTGAGAGACCACGGCGGACCCCCTAGAAAAAGGCTGAGGACCTCCGGGGGTCCGCGAACCACAGTTTAAAAACCATTGCTACAGATTAATATTCTTCAAGTATCCAACCTGTATCTAAACTTAATTATTATTACCTTAACTTCGCACTGTTGCATTTCTGTAACATATGATTTATTTTAATTTAACAGACTCAATATTTTTTTTAATTACCTACAAATCACTTATCTGAGAAAAAAAAATACTGCAACGAAATACATGCTACTTTTGTCACTAGAGGGAAGTACATTTTTTCCAGAAATCACAACAATTATAAAAATCTCTGATGCCTCAAGAACTGTGTTTTTGCTATAAAAAGAATCCATTATATCTTATGCCTCCTGCTTATTGACGAAATAAATTACCTGGTAAGAAATGATGATGTTATGATGAGTAATAAAATCCTCATATAAAAACCAGTTTTGAAATTTGCAGCACTACTGCGCAATGTTGAACTTCTGCAACAAACAAAAATATGACTGAAATTCAATTTGAAACTGCTTAATTTATTTTTTTCATATTTTTCCCTTTTATTATTACTTGAGAACTAGCTGATATAATTTTTCCATAGAAATTTAAAAAATTGCGAAGTTAAGGGTTAAATGGATCTAATTTTTTCACAACTTAATTCCATCATCGAAACCCCATTCATGCATTTACTTTTTATACTATCATATATAGTTATTCTTTATTACAATCTCTTACGTAACTCTTTTATAGCATCCTCACTCTCTTGAGTGAGTGAGTGAATATTAACGTCACACTGTTCAGCTACACGAAGGTCTTTAGCGACGGACCACTTAATTCTGAACCATTTTCAGGTGACGAAGACGACACTCAGCTGGCACCCCTCGCCCAACTACCACACCACACCAACGGGAGGACGTTTGAGCTGTCGACAGATTTAGCGTGCATCGCTGCCCTACACGGCGGGTCTTTAGTGGTACTGGGCTCGAACTCGTGACAAGGCCAGCCACGATCCGATACCCAGACCACTCGGCTACTGCGGCCACTCCTCACTTTCTTACAAAACATGTTTGAATAGTTTATGTACCCGGAACGTTTTTTAAAAAATTCTGCTAAAACTGTTTTTTTTTATCTGTTCAAAAATATAGAGGCTCACAGTTTTTATAAAACATTTTGAGTTTGGGATATCCAGTGGCGAAAAAAATATTCTAAATATCGAAAATCAAGCCTACAAATTTTTTGCACTGCACTAATATTCCAGTGTGTATTTAATTTTTATTATTGTTTTATATATATGTACACATAATATTTTATATGCCCATATATCCTACAGTCCTCGAGCCAAAACAAAATTGCCCACCCCTGCCCGAGAAGACAGACTAAAGCCACACCACGGAGCACATCATTCGGTCTGTTTGATATGTGTTTTGTGGTAGCGAGAAGAACGCTCATGGCCTAATTGCATTCGATATCCTCATATGAGCCATGCACCTGTTATAATTGTATGGCCAGGCATTGAGCAAACTACACGAAGTCCTCTTTTCGCATCATTGGTAATCTGAACAGCGAATGTTCAGTTTTTCAGAACTAAATGCTGGTGGTTGTGTTCTATTTTCGGTGCCTCGGAGGTGCCACCATTCATTTTAAAACAAATCCACAGTTACTTGTCGTGCCCTGAACTATCTCGGGACACAGGATGTTTGACCGTTCTCCTAGCCAGTATTTTCTCTAGATCTCTCTCTCATTAAAAACATCTGATTGCGGTTTATTGTTAGATTGGGGCATAGAGCTATATCACGCGAGTGCTTGCGTGTAGGGGGTAATTATATATATTTTAGAGAGATCTCTTAAACCCGAGAAATAACACATAAAAATAAAAACTGGAGAGATATTTAGATTTTCCTCGCACTACCAACAACACGAGGGCTATTGGCAAAGGACTTCATAATTTTCTCACCAACAAGAGAACATTGACAACGAACCTACAACACTCCGGTCACGAGTTCGTGACCAACCCAAACTGAAACAAGTAAAATAAAAAAATTTAAGTCAATTCCTACTTAGGTCGACAAAGAAATATCTTATTTTAGTTACTTTTTATTAAATAGTTACAATTAATATGAAGATGTGTATACATAGGACAGAATCACAATATTTAGTGACAAAAAAAGCGATTTTCCTTGCAATTTTCCATTTCAGTTTCTATATATGATGTTGGTCTATTTTTTTTGTTTGTTTGTTGCTATTTATTCATAAATTAAATTTAATTATTCTAATAAAATAGTATAGTAAAAAAGAAATAACTTTCTCAGAAATTAGGTCTTCCCAGGTATGATTCGAACCCCCGACCTTTGGATTAGAAGTATAACGCGCTACTGAGACAAAATGAACGGTTTTCCTTTCTAGATATACTGTTGGACTATTATTTTTGTGTTTGTTACTATTTATTCATTTTTAATTTAATTAATGAATTAATATTTGAAAAAAACTATATTAACATCAAGTGTCATCTACTACAAGTTCAAAAAAATGTATTTGAACTTGAATGGATGAATAGAAAGTATATTTTACTAGCCGTTACCCACCCGCTTCACTGGGTATTTAACGATGTTGTATAAATTTATACTGTTTACATATACACTCAGGAACATTGAAAATAGCGACCCAAGAAGGAAGCTAAGTACAATCGCGAAACTTTGCAAATAAATACAGCGTAATGTGATATGCAAATGATCCAAGTTTTGTGTCAATACGCATGCTCATACACGCCAAGGTGGAGCTACAATCAGGAAGAGAGTGCTATATAAGCCAGCGCAAGTTCGAAGATTCATAAACGTGAAGATTACCCGCCAATTGTAGGAAGACTTTGGTAAGCGAAACATGCCAGGTAAACGTGCTAGAAGACATTTCTCACAATTAAGCGAGTTTGAGAGAGGCCTGATCATCGGGATGAAAACTGCAGGCTGGTCGACGCGCCATGTTGCTGGCCAGGTAGATCGTTCGGAGTGTGCCGTTAGAAATTGTTGGGAGCAGTGGACACGAGAAGGTACCCACGAGCGGAAAACCGGGTCTGGAGCGACCAAGAAGACCACGAGGAGAGAGGATCGAAGGATCGTGCGGCAAGCACTTGTGGATCCCACAGTGACTCGTTCAACGATACGAGCAGACGTAGGCGTAGCAATTGTTCCACAAACAATTTCCAGACACCTTGCTTGCAAATCTTAAATCTAAGCGCCCTTTCCGTGCACTCCCTTTAACACCGGAACATCGGCAACTGCGTCTACAGTGGTGCCAAGCCAGATCAATGTGGAATTTCCCAGATTGGCAAAAGGTTGTGTTTAGTGATGAATCCCGGTTTGTTTGGGGGACAGATGATAACCGTGTACGGGAGTGGAGGCACCCTGGTGAGCGGTACAATTCCCCTCCCTCACACTGTTCTACATCACACTGCCCGCACAGCTGGTGTAATGCTCTGGGGGGCCATAGCCTATGATAGCCGGTCCACTTTAATTGTGATGCGTGGAACCTTAACGGGCAAACGTTACGTTGATGATATTCTTCGACCCCATGTAGGAACTTTCCTAAATGGTCTCCCAGGGGCAATTTTCGAGCAAGATAATGCTCGTCCGCATACAGCAAGAGTTGCTTAAGACTTCCTACGCCATTTTCAGACTCTTCCATGGACGGCCCGCTCCCCCGATTTGTCCCCTGTATAGCTCGTGTGGGATCAGCTAAAACAGCAAGTGCCATCGTGTCACTCTGTACATGATTTAGAGTTGGCTGTTCAAGATTTGTGGGCCCATCTGCCTCGGGACAACATAAGGTGTCTAATCAACTCAATGCAGGACCGTGTGGCGGCATTTATTGCAGCTGGAGGTGGTCCAACGTGCTATTGAAGTTGTCCAGTATTTGTGTCGTTGCACCTCCTGTATTCGTTTAATTGCCTTGTTTTTGAGATCAAGTGAATCTCTCATCTGTGTCATTATGTGTATTAAATTTCATTTCAATCCGATACTTTCTTCTTGGGTCGCTATTTTCAATGTTCCTGAGTGTATATAAATTATTGATATCTAGCAATTCACGATTCTATTGAAAAATAAATTTATAGCTATAACTCTCGCCCCTTGATATAAGAAGAACATAAATTATAATATCTAATTTCTATTTATATCTAAAATAGAAGGAGAAAGATTTTTTTTGCTTATATATATATATAGTTACTGGCAACTTAGATATAATCAATGATAATATTTTAAAAGATATAATGAGTAAAGGCACTAATTTTAAATTAAATGTTTCTAATAACAACAATACTGTTAAAAAACAAATTTTTAAAGATATAGATAATTTTATTACAAAATCTGCAATTAAATTTGGACTACCTATTGAGGCATTTGAAGAGTATAAGTACAATATTTTAAAAGACCTTATGAATTTTAGCTACCATTCTCAATATGAAACTACTTTTTAAAGATATAAAACAGAAAATTTATGAATTAGAAAAGAATTTTATCATAGTTTACATTGATAAAGTACCTGGTAACTATGTTGTGATTTGTAAGTATTTTTATTATAATATTCTTTATGATCACTTTCTTAATAATGGTTCTTTTAAAAATTAGATTTGTCACATAATGAAATTAGTAATCGTATTATTGCTATTTATAAAAATTAGGTTATTGTATTCCTAAAATTAAGTATCCATATATTTTTTTAACTCCAAAATTCCATAAAAGTCCGGTTAAATTTAGAACTGTGACAAATGGTTTTAGAACATATATTACTACTGCAGGCAAATTACTTCATAATATTATACAAAACTTTATTAATCAGCAATGTAATAAAGCTATAATTAAAAATAGTAAAGAGATTATAGATTTTTTAATGATAAAAATATTTATTCAGTTCATAGTTATGACTTTGAAGATCTTTTCAATTCCATTGATTTAAATGATATTATTAAAGTAATTTTAGAAAACCACAGTATGTATAACCTTAATATTAATTTTAACAAATTTAAAACTCTCATAGATTTTGTCTTAAAAGAAAATTATATCAGTTTTAATGGTTCTTTATATAAACAAGAGAAAGGACTCCCACAAGGGGGCCCAGCTAGTAATAGTTTGGCTAATCTTTATTTACATTTTTATGAATATAGTTATGTTATTAATAATGACTACTACATTTTTAGATATATTGATGATTTAATTATTTTTGGTAAAAATGATAATTTAAATCCTATTATTAATTTTTATCCGTCCTACTTAAACTTAGTTAAAATTAATAATAATCCAATCAAAACAAATTACCTAGATGTATCACTGTATGTTAAGGATTTGAAACTACATACTAATATTTATGATAAAAGAGATGCCTTTAATTTTAATATCATCAAAGTGCCTTACTGGAATTATAATTTATCAATATCTATATATAGAAATATTATTTTTAACTATATTTATCGCAATATAAAGTATTAGTTAGCGATAAAGCTAATATTTTTTAAATCTTAAAAAATTTTAATCACTGTATTGAACATGGATACCCTGCTAATTTTCTTTGTAATTATATTTATAATGGTTTTTATGATACAATTTGTATTAATGTAATTATTTGCTGTTATTATGTTTTGTAATGTTTTTTTAAATTTAGACAATATCTAATTTATCCTACAATTATTATATAGATGGCGCCACATGCTTTTTAAAAAATTTTAATATATATATTTTTCTGAGTTTCTTTATATTTTACGCTAATTTTATGATTTTTATTTTTATTTTTATGATTTTTTAAAAAGTATATATATATATATATATATATATATATATATATATATATATATATATATATATATTTCTTATTATCGTATATCGTATCGCAATTAATCGTTTCTTATATCGTATCGCAATTAACTTTATGCGGTTCTGCCCTCCCTATTTTGGCGGGAACAAGATACTGCACTATTGGCCATCGTTATAAATCCGTTTTAGTAGGTTATGTTTATGTTCATATGTTCTTTAGTTTAATGATTTAATATTTAATTCTACACATATATAACTCTTTCCTTTCCTCTTGGTACATAGTATGACAAATTACAGGTGAAGGTTGGCGCCGCAAAACTTGTTTAAACCTGCAATCCTGGTTCCTAAGGCCAGGAATTTGTCTTTATACTATGTGCCTCCTTCCTACTTTTAGTTATCTTAGGTTTATAACTATATGATTATTTTTATATTTTTGTTTATATGTATATGTATATGTGTGTATAAATTTATATATATGTGTATGTATATGTTATATATTGAAAAATTATTTTATATTGAAAATATATATTTTATATTGATTATATATATATATATATATATATATATACTTAACCTAATAAGCAAGTGGATTTCCACCAAAGCAACTTTCAGTGGATCTCTACTCCATAAAATAAACATGCGTGCTAAATTTCAAGTCTAATTCTAACAGAGCAAAAACGGAATTTTTATCATCAATACCTCGTTGACAGCATTCTTAGCGGATTCCAATTCAACAAAAGAAGCATGCAAACCAAATTTTATTATTATAGTCTTAGCAGTTCGAAAAAGGGAATTTTGTCTATCAATACGCCCCAATAACTCTCCCCGCTTCCCCCTGGAGTTGATTTCCGTAAAGTTCATTCTTAGTGGAACTCTTTTCAACTAAAGAAACGTACTCAACAAATTTCAGGTAAATGGGTTAAATTCAAAAATAGGAATTTTTCTTTAACACGCCTTAATCCCTCACATCCCCACTCCTTTCGCAAAACTCTTTGGTATAAGAGCTCTATTCCATGAACGGAACATGCCTTCTAATTTTCAAGCATGTGGGTCTATTATTGAAAAACGGAAATATTTATCTATTACACCCTTTAATCCTCCGCAGTGACCCTTGGAGATCAATTTTCCCTAAAATTATTTTGTAGTGGATCTCTACACCATGAAAGAATCCGCTTACCAAATTTTAAGACTGTAAGTCTAATAGTTTAAAAATGGAAATATTTATCAATAACGCCCCTTAAGCCCCCGCAACGCCATTTAGGAATCGATTTTCACAAAACTCATCTTATAGCAGATCTCTACTTAATGAATGGAATCAGCTTTCTCAATTTCAAGATTTTACGTCTAATAGTTTAAAAAGGAGATAATTGCCTGTAACGCCTCTTAATTCTCCACAACACCACTTGGGAGTCGATTTTCACAAAACCCATTTTGCAGCGGATCCATACTCTATGAGAGGAATCCACTTATCAAATTTCAAGACTGTACGTTTAATAGTTTAAAAATGGAAATAATTATCTATAACGCCACTTAAGCCCCGCAACGCCGCTTGGAGGTCGATTTTCGTAAAAATCATGATGTAAGGATTCTCTTCTTTATGAAAAAAATCTGTGTACAAAGTTTCAAGACTGTACATCTAATAGTTTAATAACGGAATTAGTTATCTATAACGCTCCTTAAACCCCCGTAACGCCCCTTGGGGTTCGAACTTTGCAAAATCCATTCTTAGCTGATGTCTACTCCATGAAGGGAACCTATCTACCAAATTTCAAATCTGTAGGTTTAATAGTTCCGGAGATATCGCGATTAGTCAGTCAGTCAGTGAGTCACTTTTCTCCTTTATATATATAGATTAACGATTTTGAAAATTTTAACCAGATATATATATATATATATATATATATATATATATATATATATATATATATGGTTCAAATGAATATAATTTATTTTCATTGATGTCAAGACGCTTGAGTCTCTTCATAAAAGCTCTGTGAGTAAAGAAATTTTGTTAAATTATTTTTTGAAAAATACTTTTCTTATGTAATTGTTTTAGGATTTTTCTGCTTTTCTTACGTAATTTTTTTTGCGATTTTTCTGCATTAAGAGTTTGGGAGAGTTTGTTACATAATAGTAGTGAGTGGTTTTATCATACTCTCTGAGTTTTCCATACTCTGAATTTTTGTTTATTTTATTTTATTTGGTTTTTCCTACCGAATTGCAAAGGGGGAAGGTTGGTGCCTTCAAACTAGTTTAACCCCACTTATTCGGTCCTAAGTCCGAAATTGCTTTCTGACTCGCTAGGTTCTTCTTTTTTGTAGTTTCTTTTTTTATTTCTCTATAATTTTGTTCTTCATGTTCAGCTTTTATATTTTTATTACGCTATTTCTTGTTATGTTCATTAACTATTATTTCTTGTTTTTGATATATAATACATATTTCTTTCATATATATATATATATATAGGAAGAGAGTGAACTGATAGTAAGAATTGAAAAAAGCTATTAAAAATCATGTGTACTTACTGTAAAGAGGATTATTTTTAGTTCTTGTATTTATTACATTTTCACACACACATAAAAAATCATGGAAAGGGTATGCGGTATCAGAATAATGTTTCGAAGCTATTACTTCGTTTTTATTTTTCAAATGTCCTATGAATAGAATTGATTTTAAATTTTTAAAAGCCTACACTGAAATTTGGACATTTATTTATTTTGAAGTTGAAATTAAGAAGCAAAACTTCACTTGAGATGATACAGCTTTATTTCGAAATTTATTATAAACCTAATTCCGCAGCGATGAAATAGCTTGTGCTGATTGTGTTAACTTAATATTTGCTATAAAATGCGTTTTATATTGATTTCGTGTCACAAAAACCCAAAATCAGCATAAAAATGAGTTCAACTTGGAAAAACTGTACTCGAATAAAACTAAAGAAATTTGAAGAAAAAAAAAAAAAAAAAAGAACATTCAGAAGTATAATCTTAAAGCTTATTTTTTCTATTTCACATTGAAATTCTGGCATCAATGGCTTTTCTAAAGCCTGGAACAAGGATTGCCTTTCCTACAAATCTACTTTCGCTTCCAGTTTCTACAATCACTTAAATAATTGAATGATTTGATGAATAGAGTTTTAAGCGAGCTTTTAAATTGGGTCTGGCAGAGAACGAGAAGAGAATTCGCCTGTTCATTCAAATATCTCATTAAGCTGCATTTGTCACACACTTCATTGACGCTTTTCTTAGATTATTTGCACAGAATGTCTCTTCAAAAGAATTTTCTTTAAAAAGTCTTTTTTTTTCTTTCATTTTAGCAGACTTTTGTAATGTGAAACATGAAAAATAAAAGATCTGCATTTGCAACAAAGTTCAGAAGCAGTATTATTCTAATAGTTTTTTTTCCCTCAGTAATGCAATTATTTTTAATTGTTCATTTAATTTCTAAATAAGGTTCTTTTTTTTTTCTAGATAGATAATCATTAAAAATCAAATATTAAGACAATGATGGAACATAATTAACTTTTTTTTAACACAAAAAAAGGCTTTTGCATAACGGACACCATTTATTTTGACTGTAGGCTTCTTTTTAGAATTCTTCTAATTCTAATAAGAATAATTTTAATCAGAATCAGTTTTTTGATAAGAAATATTTTTAGTTTCATGTAGAAGCGTTGTTCTCTTATAAATTTTATTCTCCGGTGAAAAAAACTTTAAATTCCTTTTAACTCGCTATGTGTGTGTGATTTCCAAGAAAAATTTTAATAAAATTCAAATTTAATTCTAAAAGTCTATATTTTTATTTTTTCACCTGGCAACACAGATTACACACTGCTGCATATATCAAGAATTTACAAGCAGAACTAAAGACTAGCGGTAAATAAATGCATCAAAATTACAGAGACCATGAAATCTAGATACCTAAAATCTCGAATTTTTTAAATATTTTGTAAAAAAATGGAGCTCCTAACTTGCTCCTACAATGCTTGGTACATTGTTTTTACTTTGCTTCAAGAAGCGTCAATTTCTTTTAGATTAAAATAAGTCCAAACAATACTAGAATCACGAACATAATAATTGGATGAAGCAAAATTTACAAACATGGCTGATACATTCGACCATCTGAATAAACGCAAAAAGAAAAAAATGCGAGATCGAAACGAGAATATACACGTGAGTATTGACGTGTTCCGAAGAAAGTTTGGCTAAGTTATGACAAAAAGCAGTTTGAAGAAAGTTTCTTAATGCATTCAAAACGGAACGCGAGGCATCCCATATCTAGATTGAAGATGGGCCTTATTTGGGCCTCTTAATCACGCTACAGAATCTTTTTCTTGCAACGGTTTTAAAGTCCTGAAAAGTCTGAATGGCACTGACCATTGGTCGGTGGCACTTTTATAAAATGGTAACTATGCGTTGTAAAATCAAAAAGGAGGTCAATTGTGTTAAAAGTTAGAAGTTAAAAGAAATAAAATAAATAAAAATGCATTTGGAAAATAAAATAAAGAGAAAATTTAGCATGAAAGTGTCAATTAATGAGTGACTAAATTAATTAATTCTATACGAATCAGGAGTATTCTCTAGGTATTTGTCTTAATCACGCCTTTTAACTTTTGTAGGGAAAAAATTGACCACTACTTTTATAAAATTAATATGTAACAATGCAATTGTGTGTAGATGTATCATTATTTTGCAATTAATGTCATTAATTCTGTAGATGCACTTTTCTCTATAAATAATATTTTTCACAAAATTTTAAAGTTTGGTTTTCAACATGATATTTTAACACAGGGGTTGTCCAACACGCCAGTACGCAAGTAGCGACCCACCGACTCTTTTTTAAAAAAATTTAATTATCTGGTTTTTAAAGTTTTTTCATTTTGAAATTTATTTGAGGGGAAATTTATATATATATACTAGTGGTCCCGATAGACGTTGTCCTGTACACACGTCTTAAATCCGAAAATGACAAACGTTTTTGAATAAGTTGTAACAAACCAGACCGTTTTGATGACATTTTTTTTATATAAAGAAAGTTATAACAAAATACCCAACATCATCACATGTACAGTTGCCACAATTCGACCTAACGATTGCGTGTGAGTATGTGTTTACTATGAACTATGTTGAATATAGAAGCTATTCTGAAAAGAAACTTAATTTTGTTTTAATTAAAGGGCGAAAAAGATATAAAACTCGAGCTATTTTCGTAACAGGTATATTTTTTAATGCACAAAAAATAAATGTATGGTAATGCCATTGAATGTACAATGCTTTTCGTCAATCCTTGAGGGGTATAAACAAACAAATGCGATTGTTTGCCAAACCTCGGACATGTAACATATAATTGATCGTGTGAAAAAAGCAAGGGTTTTCTAAATCTAAGCCACAAATTGTCATTGTTTGACCTTGTGACTTATTAATGGTCATAGCAAATGCCAAGCGAATTGGAAATTGCAAACATTTGAATGGGTAGGTGAGTCTGAAAGAATCATTGGGATCTGTGGTAGAAGTACAACTTCACCTTGAAGTTTGCCGCTCAAAATAGTGGTCTCAAGAATAGTGCCCATGTTTTTTTTTATGAACAATCGCGTGCCCTTACATAATTTTGGCGCATTTTTAACTAATTGCGATATCGGACCAAATTGTGAATTGTGTGTAGATAGCTTTGGTTTGGCCAGTTTGGCTGAAAATCAATTTTCGACGCCAACTTACGTCTTTTTCAATTCCTACTATTAGCTCACGATCTCTATACATATTTTATTTATTTGTTTGTTTATTTATTTATTTATTTATCTTGGTGGAATTTTTAATCGTTAATAAAATACATTTTAAAGCGCTCAATTGAGCTGAAATGTAATGTGCATGATTATTTTGGATGACAATACAATAATTTAATTGCAATTAATAAAAATTAATTTTTTGATTAAAGCTAATTATTTAAAAAATTACAAATACAGCCACGTTGGTGACTTAGCGACCCTTTTGGCGACTTATGTCAAAATTTGAAAAGGTTTTTTCCTCACGTGTTAAAGCATTCAGTTGAAAGGAAATTTTATATACACGATTGTTTTGGATGACAATACGATACTTTAATGATAATTAATAAAAATTAATTACCACTTAATGTTGTGATTCTGTCATATGTATATACATATTTATATTAATTGCAACTATTTAATAAAAAGTAGCTAAAATAAATTTTTCTTTGTTGATCTAAATAGGAATGGATTTAAATTTTTTTTTATTATTTGTTTATAACAATAGCGTTGTTACAACAATGTAGGTGAATGTTCAGCTGTATTTTTTGAATGTTTTTAATTAATATCTTTTTAACTAATTGCGATATCGGACCGAATTGTGAATCTAAACCATTCTCGAATTTACTTGAACACACACAAAAAAGTTCATCGAAATCGGTCCAGCCGTTTAGGTAGAGTTTAGTGACAAACACACGCACAGAAGATTTTTATATATAAAGACATATATAAATCTACAATGTGTGTGTTTGCCTCTCTGTTACCCGTTCTTGTTTTAAAATAAATCCTTTTTGATAATAGAAATGTCCTTTAGATTAAAATAGATTTATATTTTATCAAACAGTTACATTTGATTTTTCAACAATAAATTACTTTTTTAATAAATTCTGAATTGCATTATGCATATCCTTTACTACGGATGGTACATGATTCTCTGTGTGTGCGACTTTCGTTTCTCCTCCTCCTTTTCTGTTTGGAGTACCCAAAAAGCAAGAGGCAGTTAGAGATGTTTTTTAAAGTTTAAAAATATATATTCAGCACGGTTAAGATAAAGGGAAACGTATACTTAATCGCTTGCGAATGACAGCCCTATCAAATTTCAATAATGAGTGACGAAAGATCAATTCAAAAAGAACACCGTAATTTTCAAGAAAATGGCAACTATAATATTTTAAACATAATTTGATCATCACATTATTATATTATTTTAATATTATTATATTATCTATGTCTATATACATGAAAAATAATGAAAACAATAATAATAATTCATTCTGTTTTAAACTTTCACTCAATAAATGTTTTTTTTTTCCAAATCTGATATAAAGGTTCATATTTTTATGTGCGGCCCGCGATATTATGTTTTTCCGAAATGGCCCGCAAGGTCATTTGGGTTGGATATCCCTGTTTTAACACAGTGGATGTTCTTGCATTGAGACGCAGTAACAAAATTTTCTTCGATAGTTCTATTTTTTCTTTTGTTACTCTGTGTAAAAATATTTAAAAATCACACAAAATATTAATTGGAGCACGAAAGTTTTGATCGTGACCTATACTAGAGTCTCCCTCCCCTTCCTGTCCATGTGTATGTGTATAAATGGCTTTTTGATACATCGGCGTAGCTAGTCCTGAGGGGTCCCTGTATCAAAACTACTTGAGGTTTCTTTTGGGGGGCTCCCAAACATTTTACGATTTTTTCTTGCACAAGTTTGGGCCCTTGAAGCTTGGGGGCCCCGTATCAATGATACGGCAGACACGACGGTAGCTACGCCCCTGTTTTTATATCTTAGTTATTGTATTTCATTTATAACTTGGTTTTTCTCTCTCGGAAGCTTGCCAATCCTTGATCTTCACCAAGACGCCCCCACATCCGTAGCAGGGATCATCTGATCCCTAAGCGAATCGGCTGTCATCACCGCACTGTAAATTGCCAATATATGGCATTCTACATCGCACTTAAGTGTATGACAGCTGAACTCCATTTATTTGCAAAATTTTTGTTATAAACTAGAGATTAAACACAGTAATGCAGCGTTTCTCAAACTGTGGGGGGCGCCCCCCTTGGGGGAATGAAAACTCTACGAGGGGGGCGCGAGCATATTGAAAAGTCGAAAACAGGTTATGTAAAAAATTACTAATAGGGGGGAGGGGGAGAGAAAAGAAATAAATAAGCAAGTCCTCTGAAATAAGTAAATCCTTCGCAAACACTGTCAAGGTCCTTTTACTGTATTCCAAGGATTTCGGAATAATTTTATGGAAAGCACTGCACAGAAAAGATCACACTTCGGAAAGACATATATATACGTCCAGAAAATTAATCTTTGGCTAAGCGAGACATTTATATACGTCGAGGGTATATAGGAGGTTTAATTCGTATATATATATATATTGTAACTTTAGTGTCAAAGTATAGTATTATTGAATTCGATACATTGTTATTGTATGGAGGGGGGGCGATGAAAATGATGATTGAATAGTGGGTCGCGTATATTGAAAGTTTGAGAAGCACTGCAGTAATGCTGTCTGAACTAACGAAGCTGACTTCAAAATAATCAAAGGGAGTTATATATATACAATGGTACTTTCTCCTACAAATAATATCGAGTTTCACTAAAAAGAGCCATTCAACTTAAAACCTTTTTTAAAGCATTTTGCATTAGCCCCTCACACGCTGAATCTACACTGCTGACCACACAAAATGCAACACCAAAAAGGACCAGAGATATCACAGCGAAGTTTATATGGCAGATAACGTGTTGTACAAAGATCAAACGATTAAAATTACGACCTCTTGTGACGTGTGGGTGATGACAAAATCAGTAGTTAGTGTCGCAATTGTTGGCTAAAATCGCTGCCACACGCCTCGGCATAGAATCAAAGAGGCTTCGGATGTATTCTTGGGGTACAGAAGTCTCTATGAGGCATCCACATATCACCTAAGTTTATCAGTGTAGCAGTGGGTGGTGTATCCCGGGTCAGTCGCTGTGCAAACATGAACAACACGTTTTCGATTGGCGATAGATCGAGAGAACAAGTATGCCAAAGAAGCAACCCAATCTGATGGGTAAAGAAGAACTCTTGAACATTGCTTGCCATGTTGAAATACGGCCGATGACAAGCTCTAAGTGTATGGCAGGACCACCGCCTCCAACACCTCAGAGATGTAGCGCTGGCTGTTCAGTGAACCAGCAACGCATACTAGAGAGATGCGACAGTGAAATTCAAAGCCACCCCAAACCATGATACCGGGTACAGGACCAGTGTGGCGATACATAACGCAACGGCTCAGTAGCCTCTCACCACGATGTCTCTAAACTCAAATCCGACCATCGTGATGTTACAGGCAAAAGCGGGGCAAACGCCTGTGATTTTCAGTCAAGGGTAAACGAAGTAAGGGATGCCTTGCGGATATTCCACTCTGCTGCATACGACGTCGAATGGTACGAGCGAACACCGAATGATGCTTAACAGATTGAATCTGTTGTGCTATGCTTCGTGATGAGGCTGTGCGATCCATCACTGCCATGGCACAATCCATCTGTCATCTCGAGCAGTGGTGCAACGAGGTGGGTGCGATCGGCCTCGTCGGTCCGTCATTTTCTCCTGCATCCAGTTATAAAAGATCCGCATCACAGTTGCTTGGTTTCGTTCAACACGTTGACAAATTTCTCAGAAGGATAATCCGCAATCCCTGTAAGCTACTATTCTTCCTCAGTTGAATTCAAAACTTCGTTAAAAGACGCTCGATATCTTCCACGAGACATAGGTAACAGCTGAGGCAAAAAAACGCACGAAAAACAACTGCCGTACTTCAAATCGCCAATCTGTTCTCCCCTTATATAACGTTTGCGGGTGGCGTTACGGTCGCCCGTGGTGTGCGACTGCGCTAAAATGCTAATGATTTGCAAATTTCATCACCGCCAACACAAGTCGTAAATTTCACATGGTTTGCATGCTTCCTTCAGGGTTTTGCATTTTGCATGGCCAGCAAACTAGATGAATTGAGTAAAATTATAATCCCATTTTAGTGCTTAGTCATTTTTTTTAGAAGATGAAAATAAATTTGCTTCCTGAAGTGTGAAAAAGCAATAACAAGGACAAAAATTAAAATTACACAGTCTTAAAAACAGCAAGTATTGTAATTTAAAATGGCGAGTTTTGGGTGTAAAAGAGGGTAAGCAAACTTTATTAGTAACATACTGTTCGAAAATAGAGCAATAAATAGTTAAGTTTTGCCTTAAATTTGTTGGTTCGTATAGTGTGGAAAATAGTAAATAATAATTTAATTTTGGAGATATATAGAGAAACGAGACGAGAGTCAGATCTAATCAAGTTACATATATATCAGGCATTGTTTAAGTAGGATGTTTTAATTATCAGTGATAGCGCTTCGGGAAGTTTTCAGCCAGACGCTCAGATGTGGTTCAATTAGATCATTCATAGTATTCCACTCATTGTAAAGATGTGGATAATCCAACACACACACAAAACCATAGCGAAAGGTTTCTCACAACTGAGCTCCAAAATTGCTTCAACTACGAAACACCATAGCAAGTGCAAACTGAATACCATCTTCGAAGCTACCAAAGCAAACACTACTTCTAGCGAAATCAGACGAATCCAGAAATATTTTTCGGAATTAGCAAGTATACTAATGAAGCTACCAAAAACACTCTTAAAAACGCCACTTTAACATACCTAGGGACTAATTCATATATCTCACCGATACTGAGATGAAAAACAGGCAAAAATGTTCCTCACCCAGCACCACCTATAAAGTGTCAACAATCATCGACTGAAAAGCAAACATCCTACCTCGACGGAATGCCATGCTGGACAAAGCCACCATTACATAAAAGTTGCTAAAAGATAAAACCTCAATCCGGGAAATTTTTTGAATAGCTATGAGAGTGAAGGGTTGCCGTAAATGAAGCAAGGCGCTCTGATGTCAGCAGCACCCTATCTTCACAATGAAAAATTACTCGCCGATTTTTCTGCTTCGAAAACGAACAGCCAATATTATTTCTTTTAATCCACTCACGCTTTTAGCTTTTGTTGATGTTCGCAAACAGAAATGGAGCGCCATTCTGTTTAAAGTACTACAAGCCATTCCAGACGCCTTTTTACGAAGCCGAGGCTACTATCTTGTTTATGACGTAGAGAGACAAAAAACTCATTCGCTGGAATTTCAAACAATCTGCATTTCGAGCGATTCATTCAGCTCACTAGGGAAAAGATGTTCAAAGCCGTTGCTATGGCAATGGTAGAAATTGCTCAAAAGGGTTGCTTGAAAGAAAAATTCCTCAGAATGCGCACGTATAGTAAGGCCTTCAGCCTCCAATTCATATAATCCTGAAAAGAAAAGATAGTTTTTCCAAGGCTTTTAGACTAAGAGAAGTCAAGTCCTCTAGTTTTGATGCTATCAGCTCCAAGTTTTCAATATAAAATAATTGGACCCTTTTATAGATGAATAGACGCGCGTATGGAATATATATATATGTGATGTATATTATAATTCTTGTAAGTCTAGATATATATTATAAATGCGAAAATTTGTTTGGATGCTTGGTCGTCTTTCACGCAAAAACAACTGAATGGATTTTAATGAAACTTTATAGTAATATAGCTTTTACATCAGAATAACACATAGGCTATAATCTATAAAGATATTGTGTTAAGTGTCCAAAATATAACGATTTTGTCAAATTAGTAGGAAAAATTCTGCCATCTGCAAGCAATTCTGGCCTACGCTGTAAAAAAGCCCACGACAGCATATATCTATCTTTTATTTGTGAAAAAAACCCTTTCTGTTTTGGCTACGCAAGGCACTAGCTTCTAATTTATTCATGTAATCAGCGTAATCCCTATTTTTTTTTATTTCAGAATAAAACTAAGTTTTGAAGGGAGAGGTTGTTATAAATCTCTCTTTATTTGAATATTTTTCTATGATTTTCTTATGCACATTTGGTAGTAAGAAATTGATCTTTTTTCAAAATAAATACTTTTATCGCTTCTGGTACTTAAAATAAACAAACTTTCTCTTTCACACTACATCATTTGGACAAATTTTCAAAATTGTTTGTGGTTAGTAGTTAATTTTATAACGCTATAATTTTAATTGAATAGGCAGATATTGCATTTTTAAGTATAAAAATAATTATAACTACTGTACTGTATTTTTTGGAGTGAGTGAGTGAATATTAACGTCGCACTGTTCAACTACACGAGGGCTTTTGGCGACGGACCACGTAATTTTGCACCATGGTCAAGTGACGTGGACGACACCTGAGCTAGCACCCCCTTCTCCTAACTACCACACCACACCAACTTAGCAAGAATATTTTTTGAAATCCACTCTTCCAAGATATATGGCAGCACGTGTTCTATGATGAGTATTTTAGCGGGGAAGGTGAATAGTTTTGCAACAGATATTGCACTTTCAGCGGATATATTGCAAAGATTATCATTTGTGTCCTGAAAAAATAGTTAATGTCAGCGTCTTATGTTTTTGTACGTTATTGAAGATCTTCGAAAACGATTTGACTATTTATTATAAGTGAACGGTGTATATAATTAATTTTACAGTGGAATATCATTAATTAATTTATTAGCTCTAACGGATTAAATTTCCCAAAGTGGAGTATTTTGCTTATGTATATCACTTCATTTTCAATGTAGTGATCCAAAAAAAATATTGTGTGAAAAAAACTGCAGTAAATCATAATGCGGTGAATAAAGTATTAACGTGCACCGCTTCCCTACAGGGTGGGTCTTACAAAGCTCTAATAAAGCTCGAGCTATGAAATTAGCTAGACATTTGTCAACTTGATTCGATCGTCAACCTTTCACTATGTTTTTCATTAAATCGCCATTATAATTTGAGAAACGGCGTTGCCTGCGAATATTACAATTTTAACATAAAATAAATACAACAGAAATTAATATTAATGTATTATACTTTCAGATATAAACTATTGACACTATTTTAAGCGTTCATTACGCAAAACTTTTAACAATGTGTTAATTTTGCTGAGCAGTGATCAGCTTCGGGTAGTATTTTCAAAAATCAGCCCTCAAGAGTGTTAAGGGGAGTTATAAATAAAAAAAAAATCCTTTTTATCAGCTATTAGATCTACAGACTTAAAATTTAACAAAGGTGCTTTTTTTTTGTTGTTGTTCAGCTGAGATATGCAAAAAGCTTATTTTGTTTAATTTGCAATTCACGTAAAATTAACTCATTAAAAATTTCTTTATCCTTCAATCTGCGTTAATTTTTCAGTTCACCCATGCCAAGAACGGGTATACCAGCTAGTCTAATATACTTCGCGCGATCGAGACATTATGTTTAGATTAAATTTGTCATTTCTGTGAGCAGTAGAGCTTTAGTAATTCTATTTTGTATAGCTTTCACAATTTAAAATAGAGGGCTTTCTTTGAAATCAACTTATTTTTGTAGAGTGGTTACTACAAAATGCAAATTTTTTGGAATATTTTAAGTGTTTTGTGATGGGTTCCTCCCCCTCCTTCCTCCCGAATTTCCTTCCAAAAACATGTTCCAGAAGTCTTAAGACAACAATATAATATTTAACTACCTTCGCCAAGGGCTGAAAAAAAAGGTAGGGTATTTACAGATTGAATGTAAGTTTCAGCTACTATTGTATGAAATGATTTTAATTTTCTAAAGGTCCGTCGAAAGTGGTTAATGCAAATTCACTTTACTGTGTGGCCCATTCGAAAGAATATAAAAAGGGAAAATTTGAAAGAAAATGATTGTATTATTTCTCGAAGTGCTGTCTAAACCAGGGATGCCAAGTACATGGCGCGTGTGTCATGTCTAAAACGTCTGACAATTTTTATAACTGAAAAAAAAAATTTAAAATAACAAATAATTTGTAAAAAAAAATGAAGTAAAATTTTTTTAATTTAAAATTTGAATTCTTTTTATTTTTTCATGAACGTAGGGAAAAAAGTATATTTTTACGATAAAGTTCCCTAGTAAGTGTAGAACGTAAAATTATATATTATGGATAACAAATTAAAGTGCAGTATTTTTTGATAAAAGAGGTGACTTTAATTTAAATATTATAAAGGCACCTTATTCAAATTCAAATAATTCAATTTCTATTTATAACGTAAATAGATTATTTAGAGTTACACATTTATCTGAACTATAGAGTATATTCCTTGATTACTTAACATAAAAACGAAATTACTTTAATAACGATAGTTAGTCATAATATTTTTAAAGTTAAGATAATTTTTCTTTGTGTGGTTAGTAATAAATGTACAACCCGATAATAGTTAAATATTTATAATTTATATTACTTTGATGTGTGTGTGTGTTAATGTAAATTTTCAAGTAATTAAAAAAAAACTTTTTTTTTCAGTACATCTCTTTTTCTTTATAACAAAATAAATGTGAAGTAGTATTTTTCTATTGTATTCTACAAGTTTTAAGAAAATACTTAATTTAAAAATATACTTATATATATAAATACAATGCTAAGTTTTGTAGCTAGATATACCCATCATGTTGGAAGGCTTATATATTTCAAAGTTATAGTTATTATTATGGTAATTATTTTAAATTTATTTAGTAAAAGCAATCTGATTTGCAAACATAAATCAATGCTAAGTTATTTTATAATTTTTCACATTAAAGAAATTCTATAAATGCATTTTGAAGCTTTCAAAAATGTCTTTTTAAAGTATGTGACAAAATAAAAATTAAGTTTATTTATTTATTTATTCACCCCATTTATCTTCCAAATTTGAGCATCTTTGATTATGCTGCCTGATTATATCTTCCACAATGAAGTAGATAATAATTCAGTGCAGACTTGTGATGATTAATTTATGGAAGTATTCATATTTAATGGAATTTGGATTTTTTCACTCTTAGATGAACACTTCATGTAAATTATTTAAGCTGTATTTTAAATCTGAAACTCAATTACAAAAACATTTTGTTCAAGGATCAATGTATTACTAACATTTTAAATTATAGCAATCACAATGCATCATTGCATTAAATTTGTTTCTTTCGATAACAGAGAACTTCATTACAGTAACCAAAAACAGGTTGTTAAACATTTTATGGGTAATCTTTAGATTTCTTCTGTTGCATCCCCCATGCAAGCTAGCCAATGACCCCTGAACATTTGGATGTGTGCCCTGCACTAAGTTTTAATTGTTTTCTCGAAAAATATAGGACAGCACTTGCACTAATGACATAGGTACTATTTGTAATGTGTGGCATTTGCAAAATAAATAATACAGTCGAACCTCTATATAACAAAGTCGCTAAATCCCACAAAAAAGTTTGTTATATGGAAAATTAGTTATATAGAGGTTCAGCTTTCAATATACTTTGTAAACCACACAAAGCAAATTTTAAATTTCTTAACACTATATATTAAAAAAGTAATTATTCATACCTTTTTGTAAATTAATGTACATTTATTATATATATTACCCTACCAATCGAAAAAAGAGAAGGAAGAATAACTGCAAGGAAAACAAGACAAAAGAATGTCGAAAAATGCACTGCATTTTCAACATGAAGAAAATAATTTTATAATAAAATTAATGAATTTTATGGACATTCTCTAATTTAAAGCATACATTATTTTATAACTAGAAATTTTAAACATACATCACCACATGCATCCTTAAATTCAATTACTCATAAAATCTGTTAATTTTATTTGAAAAATTACTGCATTTTTTTTTGTTCTTGGTGAGTCAGGCTTCTGGTAAAACCAATTCAACATTTATGACCACCATAAAATGTGTTAAAAGAGAGAAATAACTTGAAATGTTCAGAAATGCATTAAAAATAGGGAGAAAAAAGTTGAATCACAAAAGAAAAAGTTTGGTATATGGAAAATGTACTTCACTACTGAGAGGTTATTTTACAAAGAAAATTGTGAAATGTTCTTGGTTCAGGGAAAAAGTTTGCTACATAGAAAATTTCGCAATATAGAGGTTCGACTGTATATCGATCACAGAGATATTTGCTTAAACTACTTAAAATGTTCAATTTTCTTTTCTACTTATGTTCACCAATTTCAACACGGAAAATAAAAGAACATTGACACCATTGGTTTTCTATCACTTTTTTAAAGTAATAACACAATGTCAATCATTTAAAAGAAGGAAATAGGTTGAGAAAGAAGTTTTGGAAGCATTTTGTAAAACAGTCACATGAAAACAAGTTGTTTTGCTATAGTTAGAAATCATCAACAAACACATTATTTTCTTATTTTTAGATATTAATGAAAAAATAATAGTTTCTGCAATATTTTTTTATTTAACTTATATGATTAAACAAAATTATTGAAAAACATTTTATATTTATTTGTAATGAGGATTAAGAATATAATTTAAATAAATGAAATACACTACATACCAGCATACAATTACATAGAATTTTTATGAACTATATAAACTGTTTTGGAAGCCCAGTGGGTGAGTGGTAGTGTAACGTGCTTCCACACCACAGGTCCGAGGTTCAAATCCCAGGTTGGGCAAGGTTGACTCAGCCTTTTATCCCTTCAGTGGGTCAATAAATGAGTACCAAGATTGCTTGGAAACTAAACACTGGGGATTTTCACATCTCACTAACCCCCTGATTGGAATATCTGCTCAGCACCCAAGGTTAAGAATACTGAGTTAGGCACAGTAAGCCTTGGCCTTCATGAGCTGTTATGCCACTGAGTTTAGTTTTGATGTGTATAAACTGTTTCATATAATATTCTATGTGTGTGTGTGTGAAAGTAATAGGGTTAGTGGCATATATTTCAAATTACAGTAGGTTAATTAAAACATACTCCTAAAGTACTAAAATAATGGAACCTATTATTTGACGGAAACAGAGTTCAGTACACCTCTAATTAACACTAAATTAGAATTAAAATTAGTTTATTATTTAATAATTCAATATGGAACCACTGTGTATTTGTTTATTCAACAAATTTTAATACTTTTACAAAGTATTCATGTTATATAGTATGTATATATATATATATATACATTGATTCTCTAGTAATAAAATATACTAATAAGATAACTTCTTATACATGGAAAATATCATTTGACATTTTGCCAAATTATCAGCAAGTGCATTACAGTGCTGATTTAAGCTTATTTTGGGCCCTGGGCACAGAAGATCTACAGGCCTCCTTGGTACTGGAGGATTGAAACTTATAACCAGATAATCTGGTTTAAGTCCTGCTTATCCAGCTTGTGGCGCCAGCCCCAAGCACCCAATGGATAAACTGGCACTAGTGACCAGTCCTTAAACTATACTTGACCAAAAACTATTTCTGCAGTTTTTAAATAACAGACAATTTTGGGATTGTATTAGTTTCACTTCTTTTGTACATTTAAAAGTTGAAGGCAAAATAAACTTACATAGGACAGCTTAATATGAGAGATCCTGTAAATTTCAAAGAAGTGGATAAAATCAGTATAAGCATGAATGCTTGATCCCCCATTCCCATGTTTGATTCTAAAAGAAAGAAAGGAAAACATGAAAGAGAATCTGCCTTCTTAATATTATTATAGCCTACAGTATTAATTTTTTTTTGTATAAATTTATTAACAATACACATTTCAATATCAACATATATCACACACTCTGGCTCAAGAAGATTGGCTCAAACTTTATCAAATAGATTGTATCAAACTATATATGATACACAACACTTTCAAACCAATGAGCTTCATTCGATAAAATATTTAATGAACGATACAAAAAAAACACACTCTACAAATTAAAAATCCAGCAATTGGGCAAAACTAAGAGAACAAATTTTAATTAGTTACCTTTTTATGCTTTAACTGAAGACATCTTTGGTACTAAAAAGATATGGCTTACAATTTCAACCTCAATGTTACACTGCATGACATACCATGAGAATTTCAATATAATCAATATTTTTTTACATTTATTTAAAGTTCACACACCTATGAATAATAAAGCATAAAGTTAATTAGATATTCAGATAAATAACAAATGAAACAAAAATAATTTATTTTTATGACAATGATTTAAAAAAATAAAGCTTATTTCAAAAGGTATTCAAAGGAAACTGTATTTTCCACAATCAAAGGTTTTACAGAAAGATTCAACATAAATCAACAATTATTTGATCAATCTAGTATGAAGTTATACAATAAATGCACCCTAATTTAAATGCTACATCAAATAATAATTTTAAAAATAACAAGTATAAACTCCATATTTTATCATTACAATTAAAAAGTTACCCGAATTATTATTATCAGCAGAAATAAATGCATGAACAACAATCTCAGCAATTTGCATTTCATAGTGTTTGCAACTTATTAAAAATGGAAGATCTCAAGGGAAAACATCAAGCAAAGATTTCAGGAACTCTTAAAAATATTGCATATGATCTCAGAAATAAAAATACTCTTAAATGAAAAAAAATTCTTTCAACAATAAATAATTAAAATTTTGCTCCATTCACACAGTTATTTTTTAAAAAATTATATATATATATATATAATTTACAACATTTTATATGCCTTAGAAAATAAGGGATAATATTTTATATCATTTATTGCTTTTTTAAATTTGCAATATATTTCAGTCACCATAAGTTTATTTATAAATAAAATATACAATTATCCATAAATAGTTGAGAAGGAAACAAAATTTTAAAATACCTATATTTTTAATAAGGGATCCTTCAAAACATGAAAAATAGGATGTCAGAAAAGAACAGACAAATGTATTTAAAGTTTGCTTAAAATAGTTACTCCTTTCATATACAAAAAAGAATTATCTAACTAATATTTGATATAAATGCATTTTAATAGAGAAACACAAAATACCACCTATAGATTTGGACAATGAAGAACAAAAATTGACAAAATCTTATTTTACAATAACATTTTATTTTCTATTCACAGTCTCTATTCAAAAATAAATAAGTATTTCATACAAAAAAACACAACCGATAGTTATATAATATCACAAAAAGCAAATTAATTAGCAAGAAAATCAAAATAAAATGAAACTATAACAGAAGGAATTTTTCTGTAAAAAGAAGAAATATAAAAAAAAGAAATGAAGCTATTAATCATCAAGTTTGCAAACAAAATGTCTTGAAGATATGATTAGAAAAATAGAACGTAAAACTCTATTTTACAAATGACTTCCCTTTTTTTTAAATATCAAAGAATGGCATTCATAAATCATTTGAAGTAATAAGTCACTTTCAAAATTTTCATCATACAAATATATTTCATATATGTATGAAAAATACACTTGATGTGTTACATAAGATAAAAATTTGAATTTTTAAATTATCCGAATCAATAATATGACTCTTATATAGAAATCTAATGCATGTTTATTGGAAATATGTTCATTTTTATGAAAAGAATTTTACCTTTACATTAAATTTAGAAAGCCCAATCAAATCCATTATCATAAAATAAAAATCATAAATATTAACAAAAAAATGTGAAAAATACACTGATTTTGGATGGAAAAGTCCACTAAAATCATGGTAAACAAATTGTTTCAACAAATATTTATATTCAAAATTAAAAAGATTATAAATTGTATGTCATGAATTTCAAAGAAAAAGATTCCTCACTGCTACAAAATAAATTATGCATGATAAAATAATTTTCCAACACATATATTTTAAAGAAAAAGAATACATCAAATGGATTTGAAAATTAACATGACATTCAAGTAAAAAATATCATAAGCATGAAACTTTCAACAGATTTAAAATTCTTTTAAATTTCGACATAAAACTAGATATACAATGTGCATTTATTATTATTATTATTATAATGAACAGTAACAGATTTAGTTAAGAGAGCACTTTTAAAATCACTTTAAGCACTTAACATGAGCACTTTTTTAAGATCATCACAAAAGTGCAAATTTTGATACTAAGAAATTTATGCGAGTAAATGCATGAAGAAAAAAAATAGAAACACATACACATGTAAAAAATACAAGAGACCATATTCTATGTAAGGATATTAATACAAAGGAAAAGCAAAATGACTACAAGTATAAACATAGACCATTTACTCTACATAATTAAAAAACAAAACAAAGTAGATAAAATAAAATCGATATTTTTCAAACACTTTTTAAATCCAGGAATGAAATTTCAATGTTTTAACCTTCTGGTGTGCATTTTTACTAAAAGGTAACTTTTCTTGAAATAATACACAAACTCAATGTGATCATTACCTAGATTATTAATAAGTTTGCAAAAAAATACACAACTGTTCATTGTTTGGGGAAGGAGGCAGTTGCAAGCAAACTCCATGTGCTTAGGACAATGAAAATGAAAATGCTCTGGATGATATAATTACAAAAATCTATATAAATAAGCTTGTTACTTGTTAGCTACTTGTTTAATCTGATGCTTAATGTAATCATTTTTTTTTTCATCAGGTATTTTTTAAAAGACAAAATTAACATGTATTAAAAGATGAAACATATTCTTCAGCAAAACTGATTTTCTTAAGGGCTTTTTTGTTTCTTTTTTAAAACCCCATCTATATGCTGCCCTTCCTCTGTAAACATGTTTAGTGTTTACAATAAATAATTTACAACCCAGCATTTTGTCCAGCTGTAATAAAATATGCTTACACATCCATTATAAAAAACTAGTACATAAAATGAAACAAAATGAAATATAAATGAACAAAAATTATATAAATCCTACATAAAATCTCTAAAATGAAGTGGTATCAGCACTATTTACTGGCATCATTGCCTTACAGTATCTGAATTACAACTAACATCGTCTTCATTCCAGCTTTTCCAAGATTTTAGCTAATAGAAATGAGCCACAGTGGCATAAAAATGTCCACTGCTAGCCTTTAATTGTAAAATTCTTTAAGCATTTTAAGAAGCATTTCTTCGTCAGCCATTGGTTTTTGATATCCTGATGAAGATTTGTTACACTCATCTCTCTCTCAGTCACACAGGGGGGTTTTTTACTGCAATAATTTCTCCTTTATCAAATGATAATATACCAGACATATTTTTGTAGTAATAAGCTTTTATTTTTTCTCGAACTTTTGCTTCCTTTTTTTTTTATCCATAGTTTAAATTATTCAAGTTCCTTTTTAACCTAATTCTAATATCCAAATCCTTGTAATTGGTATTTTCAACCATTATAATGGTGAGCACTATTGTTCTATTTATTCTCTCAAGCATTCTATTCCCTCAGTGGTGGAATATAAAATTCAATGTGTGAAAGATTCCATTCAAAATTTTACATAAATATGATTGAAAAAAACAATAATTTCCATCTGATATTAAACTATATGGTAATCCAAAATCTTTAACGAATTTTAACACTAATTTAAGAATATTCCGAGATTAAATGTCTTTTACAGGATAGAAGCAAACAAATCTGGTCATGCTATCAAAATTCCCAATTAGTTCCTTGTTTCTTTTAAAATTTGTTACAAAGAGATCTAAGTGACTGAGATGTGCAATGGCTAAGCCTGGTATATATGGCAGAGAAGAACTAGCATATTTTCACTTGGAGCCTCATTAACTAGACATTTGAAGTACATTGATATTTGGTGTTAAAAATATCTCTTCACAGAAGGAAATTAATACATTTCCTTGATATTGGACAACATGTTTTCAGAAAAATATCCCATAAGGTCATGAAATTTTGCCAAATGCTTTTTTCATACTTTTTGTTGTTCTTGTTGTTCCTAATGCCACCTGTCTGATGGTGTCAGATCGAGGCCCATGAAAAACCTCATACTTTTTATAATGATAAAATAAAATCTTTCTTTTGCATTTTCTTTCTTTTGTAACATAATTCTAAACTTTCTGCTTTTTCTCTTTGGTACTGTTTTGAATACCTTTTTTTTAAGAATCAGTATTAACTTTTTTAAAGTATCATCTGTAGGCTTCTTGATGTGGAATTGATCTTTGACGCTCAACATGAAACAAACTTCTAACTTATTTTTCACTAGAGAATTTAGTGCAACTGAAGAATTAAAAAAGTGGAGCATTACTGATTGCATTGATATGAGACATTTCAGCAATAGTCATTTGGTAAATTTCACATTAAATTCTGAATGAAAAGACTCCAATGAGCAACTTGAGAGTTGTTTTACTACTTAGAATTTATACAACTTAAACCTTTACAGTTTTTTACAACTGTGAAATTGATAGCCAGCAAAAATTATCTAAACTATTCTAGAGTATCCATGCAATTAACATCCAGCTTACCTGAATGATATTCATTTTTGGTTTCTGTAGCTTTCTTACTCAAACAGAAAACTAAATGTCATTAGTTAAGCTGCCTAACTAAAGCACTATATCATCCACACATGTATTGGTATGTATTTCACTTTAAGATTGTAGAGAGCCAAAACAGGTTAGCTTCTTAACTGAGTTTTAAACATTTAAACAACTTCCCTTGAACTTTTTTCTGATAAATTTGTAGATCTACTTTCTGTTGTGATATTTGATTCTTACCGTTCAAATTCTATCTCATTTCTTCACTTTCATTCCTCATATTGTTCTTTTTACTTACACTCATCAATTTCTTCTTGGCACTTTAATTTTCGAGTTTCTTCTTGGTGCTTTCCTTGTTTAATTTTTTTCAAGGCATCTACACTTAACTTCTTAGCTTTTCCCTTCTTCAATTTCTTTTTTCAATTTATTATTGTGTTCAGCCTTTCTTTGGAGTATTCTTCATTGCACTCTTTGCCTGTCAAAATTATCCTTTCCAAATCCCTCATCTTATGATTATCCATTCTTCATCTTCATTCCATTCCTAGATTAACGTTTTTAAATGATATTTTATATCTTTATCTAAAATAGATATTTGTATGCTCATTGGTATTTTTTACAATAAAATTCTACTCTACATCAATTAATTCAATACACCTTCAAATTCAAATTTGTTTTATCTTTTCCACAGGAACTAAGTCAGTGTAGTTTTAAATTATAGGATCCAAAATAATACCACTTCTGATTTCTGTTAGCTTGTTTAATTTAATGTTTAATTTAGTAATTCATAAAAAAAATAGCATTTATGAAAAGATAAAACATATTCCCAATTCATTCTGCAATATACAAGTCATAATTGATTTTCTCACCGTGACTCTTTTGTAAAAACCATACCTAGTTGCGGCCATATTACTGTAGACATATAACCTGATTAAAATAAATAATTTATAATCATGCTTCATAAATAAAATATGCTTACACACTATTTTTTACAAATAATTCTTGCAGTTATTGACTCTGTTAATATGAAAAATATTATTTAAACACTTAAAAAGAAGAAATTATAGTAAAATATATATTGCAAAATTATAAATTATGAATAGAATTTTGTTTGAACTACTAAATCTAGTTATTTATACATAGCAATAATTTTCAATGAAATCACAATTATATAATACTGATTTATGTAATAAAGATAAGTATTGCATACATGTCAGTTCTCTTCCAACTTAGTTAAAGTATCTAATAGTAATAAGTATATATTTACACATGTCACTTTTTAAATAAATACAGTACTGTTATTTAAAAGCACAAGTTTTTTAAGATTAAACATGAAATATTCTCCTAAAATATTACAAACAATTTTGGAAGATTTATGGACAATAAAAGTCATTAAAAATTCAAATGAAGGAACTGTTTCATTTCAACATGAAATTATTCTAAAAGATGATAAATTTCTATTTTAGTATCAATAACTAACAAACTGAAAACATACTGTTAAGAGAACAAGCATACATAGAAGAAGCTCACAGTAAAATTTAATGCTGCAAGACTATCTCTTTTTATAGCACTTAACATTTTTAATCAAAATTATCTAACAAAGTCTAGTGCAATTACTTCAAGCATAGGACAAAAAATAAAAAGACGATTAGCATATGCAATTCTACATGTCAGTTTTACATCAATAGAATACATGTTTTAAAAAGTGAAAAAAAATTTTGCTGAGGATACCAATAAAAAAAAACACAAGACAAAATCTCTGCCACACACATTTTTTCCCCCTCTACTGCACATGAAACTAGTCAAAACTTTTATATGACATACACTGATTGTATAACAATGTTCAAATAAACTGGCAACTTATTAACAATATAAATGAAAGTTTACAAAAAGTAAGAGATTCTTTAAAAATCCCCAGCAAATATTTTATAAATTTTATAGTTGAATGGATACCTGGCATCAAAACAAACTTCTATATTCACTATGAATAACTTTTTAAAATCAATTTTTTTAAGATTTGGATTGCTTGATTATATCATAGTTAATATTAAAAAGGAGAAAAAAGCAATACAATTTAATAAAACAGATAATGACAAATGAATCCTAATGATGATAGCCCAGAGAACATTTCCTAAACAAATATTTCAAAATATTTAGCCCCACTAACTTTAAAAAGTAATAATAAGCCTACATGTAGTATATTTAGTAAGTCATAAATACAAAAAATAGAAAGAAAAAAATGTTAAATAGAATTTTTAAAGGCAACTTATATTAACAGCAGATGTAACAGTCATATTTCTGTATTCTTTGCACACGTTATGTGTTCCAGTATGGAAACTAAATCCTAACAAATATCAAAACCCTCCATTTGAATCAGTGTCTTGTCATATATCTATAAGGAAAATTAATTAATGGTATAGTTACACAATATATTTGAAAAAGGTAAAAAATTTAAAATTACAAAAATGTAAAGTTAGTCAATTTACTTAAATAAACCGAAAAATTGTTTCAAATTCAATTATAAAAAGTAAGTGAATTTTTACATAAAAGTATTAAATTTTTTAATTTTATTGAAGTTACACAGAAAAAATTAATTAAAGAAAATGACTTTTCTTTACAAAAATTACAAAAAAAGTCACCTGAAATCATTCCTAAAATGGCTTTTGTATGGATCAAGAGTTAAAAATATAGTATTTCATCCTATTCAATGAAATTTTCTTTCAGTGGTTTATCTAAAGAGTAAATGCATTCTACATCTGTCAATCACATCCCACTCCTATAGTATTGAATAGTTACCAGTTCCAAATTAAGCACTAGTGATTAAACTCAGTTGCAATCAGCTCTATATCTTGGGAAAAGGTAGTTTTTAAAATATTACACATTTCTTTCAGCAAAAATCTATAAACATTTTTAAGTCTCATTTATTAGTATATGGCATTTTCTTCCATATGAAACAGTAACAAAACTGACAAAAAAAAGTACATTTAAGTTTCCTGCAAATAAGCATACCAGAATTTCTAATGAAGAACATGAAAAGTACCATAAACAGAAAAATAATATAACATTCATATAAAAGCTCATGATAAATAATCCGTATATTTTCAATGAAAAAAAACTCATCATTGCAAAAATTATTACAGGAGAGTAAATTTAAGTAAAAAAGTTTTGATAAGAGAAAAATCTTCTAAGCATATTTAAAAGAAGCTTTTAATTATTAAATTTCTTATTCTTAGAATTGCACAGTACTGTATCATACATGAAATTTATACAATTGATTTTTAAAGGAATTTTACATCCTGATATTCAGCAGCAAAAAATATATTCTGTGACATAGAAAACACTGTGACAATTTTAATTAAATATATATATACTGATTTATAATAATAAATCCTACCTGAATGTGAAGAAATTTAAGTAAATGTAGTGGAAGTAAAAGGCATTTGTGATTTAGATTGAATATAAAATAATGAAAGATTTCTGAATAGATAGAAATGTATGTATGGAACCATATTATATTAGAAAATAGTACCTGAGATCTTAACAGTATTGTTAAAATGATGTAAGCAAATTTAATCACATATTAGTAAAAAAGTTAAAGCAATAGGATTTATGAGAGAAAGACTTGTGACAAGTACTTTGAGATAGTTGATAACTTTAGGAAGGAATTCTTCAGAAACTTTAAAACGAGCATAAAATAGAGTCCTTTAACTATCCTCAAAAGCTTCAAAGCATTTGACTTTCTTCAAGATGAAGGATTTATACACTTTTCAGTTAATCAAGTTATATTAAAAATTTTACTTCAGGAGCTTCCCAGAACTTGGCTGAATAGTTTAACTCTATTTTTAAAAAATTACTGCATGGAACATTTAACAGCTACAATGAATTTAATTCTTATATAGTCAAATTTATAGAACAATTCTCTAGAACCCTCTTCCTTCTTCATAAAAATTATAATCATTTTTATGTAACTATTATTTTATACATAAAAATTATGATCATTGTATTAAGTATAAATAAAAAATTATAATTATATTTATAAATCATCCATCATTAAAATGATAAAAAAAAGATGAAAGTATAAACAAAAAAAAATTACATGGGTATTATTTGAAATAGGTAAATTTTATTCTTTTTTACATGTATCATAATCAGTGATGCCATGCACAAGGTGGGATTTGGGGATTCACACACCTCTTTCCCATAAAAGTAGTCCGTGAATGCCACTGTGGTTATAGCCCACTTAATAACATCAAAATTTACAACTAAAATTGCTTAAATGTTATGTTTTGATATACTGACAAACTGTAATAAACGTCAAAAGTTTGGCTTCTTTTAAATATATATATATATTTCACCGACTTTCACTTGATAAAATTAATTTTAACCAAAAATTTATTCCCATGAAAGTTCATGTAAACATTAACACAAATTAGAAATTTAACTTGTATTGTATTTTCAGTTCACTTTTTTTAAAAAAAAATGAATTTCCAAGTTGCATTAAGAGTACAAATTACTACTTAAATTTTAAATAGATTATTGAAATATTTAACACAGTACTTAGTGAGACCATCATATATATTATTGAATTTATTATATCTCATATTACTCACACAGTGTTCGGTAATACTGGATACAATCTAATAGGTAAGCAAATGTGTTCAATCTTCAATTACAAAAAAAAAAGTTTTAAATAGTTTTAAACCTTAAAATGAATTAATTTATAAGAAAAATATACTTTGCAACAATAAAGAAACTATCAATACATTACCTCATGTATTTCTCAAAGATGAAAATGACTTCTTCAATTTTGAAATGAAGAACCTAAATCTTGATTTCATTATTGCATTATCAAACAAACAAAAAATTTCAATCATTGTCAGATTGTTATTTTAATTTGTCAGTTGGTAGCAACCTCCCAATGACTTTAAATTCCTTAAGCTTGAAATAAACAAAAATTATTATCAAAATTAATACATGTATGCAAAGTTAATCTCATTTTTATCCAGAAGTATGATGCACATAAATTTCAGGCACAAAAAAAAATTCTAACAGCTTAATTATTTACTTTATTGCTCTATAAGGATTTCACCAGTATAACAGACAATGTGATAAATATTTATAAGCAAATAGTAGTAAGTTTAGAACATATCTTACATGGCAACAGAAAATTAAAAATAGTGAAGGTTTTTTTTCAAAAGTAAAAACATTTAAAATTTCATGCATTAAAAAAACTGAAAATTCTACAATAAAGCCTCAAAACTATTCTCTATTTAATTCTCCTACAGGGTTATTTCACAATCTCCATGACAGTATTTCAGTTTATTGTATTTATTTACCCCCTTTTTTGTGTAATGCAGAAGTTTACATACGGAAAATAATTCATTATTTTGTGAATGTAGTAATATGTTACAGTTTAAAAAATATGAATTAATCATAAATTTTGATACATAAATTTTAAAAATTGCTAACTGCTCTATTCTGGTTGATTTTAAAAAAATAAAAGACATAAATAAAAATTGAACTAAAATAAATATTTGAAATTAATCAAAATTTTATGTGCTTTATTCCTGCAAATTAAAAGAATCAGTCTTTCAAACAAATATTCATTTGGCTCTTTTTTTAATTATAATTTTGAAAAAAAAGTTTAACTAATTTTATAAATGAGATTTTTGTGGGTAAGAAAATGTTCTAGTCAAATAACTAATAAAAAAGAAAATGTTCTAGTCACTTTCAGAATATGCTTTTCGTTAAATTCCCAAGCAAAAGGCTATCAGTAGGTATAAATGCACAAATTAATTTTTAAAATACCTTTTGAGCAACAAAAAGAATTATGAGTATTTTACAAATGTTTAGTTTTCTGTTGGTGTAAATAAAAAAATTATTTTTCATATTACTGTTTCAACCAAAAGCAGTCCTGCGAATTTCACCAAACATGTTTTTTATTCGTATATTTTAACAAATACATTCTTAATGTACTTTTTTAAAAAAATATTTCCTGTAACTGACATAAACACAAGGTTTTTCATGGATATGATTAAACACATCTTGTTTTTCTTAATTAACAAAGAAAATCTTAGAAATTTCATACAAATAAGGTTTTTATTGAAATAAAGATACAAATGACTAATCATAAATTAAATGTTTTTGTTTATAAGAATATGCAAATGCCATTGTAAATAACATCTTTGAGATGGCATCCTGCAAATTCCACATGCACAAGGCCTTTTGGAAGAAAAGACAAATGATTTTCTAAATTGAACTTTCAAATTTTAAAAACAGCCTTCTTCATCTCCATGTCCTTGCAAATTGAAAAAAGCAAAATGCTTTTCATTGGTAGAAATATGCAAGCCCATTTTCAATGACCGAGGCCGCCAAGTAGTCATGGTTGCAAACTAAAATGACTGGTATTGTTCCTATTTAATCATACCATTACAGAGACAAGGAGCTGATGCACTTTAAATTTGAGGCTCAATGTCTGCATGTTAGGACAAAGTAGAAGGTATGAAAGTCAGATGATAGCTTAGATGTTCTCCTTGTCACTTGATGTAGTTCAGTGGCGTAATGTACATTCCTGCAACCAGTGTCATGGGGGCCCCAGGGTTCTAGGGGGCCTAAAACCTGACCGATGCCAAGTACATATGCTTTGCAGTCCTTTGTAACATCCAACTTGGGCCCTAAACCTGAACATTAGGGAAGGGCCCTAAAATTCTCCGTTACGCCACTGCTGTAGTTCTAAATTATAAGATCAATTACCAATAGCATGTTAATAATCAACCAAGCAAAATCATTTATAAAACACTTTCTTCAGAAAAAAAACTTCTGGTAAGTCACAAAACATGAGGTTTCTCATTGATATGAATATGCCAATGTATTTTCAAATTAACATCTAGAGAAAAGGCTCTTTCTTGATAATGTCGCAAACATGATGCTTTTCATAGGCATGAATATAAGTAAATATTTTTTTCAAAAGAATGATTAACAAAGAAATTACCATCTTGAAACTTTTCACAATAAAATGTATCACTGGTATGAATATACAAATGCCTTTTTAAAAAATAGCATTGAGAAAATGCTTCCTTGCATTTTTAAACAAATGCAAGTTAAGAACAAAGTTTGATGAAACTGCTGTTGCAAATTTTACACGAGTTTTTTGTTAGTATAAATAAGCAAATGTTTCACTAAATATCACCTTTTGAGCAAGATTTCTTGCAAGTTTTGTAACACAAAGGCATTCTCTTGAATTACTATGCAAATATATATTTTTAAAAACATTTTTGAGAGAAAGATGCCACTGATACTTTTAAGTGTCACAAACATCAGGCTCTTTTTTAGTGTGAACAAGCAGATGTTTTCTTAAGGACCTTTTTTCACAAAATGCCTTTGGGCAAATGTCACAAGCAAAAGGCTTTTCATTGGTATGACTACGCAAATGAGTTTTTAAAGCACTACTCTGAGAGCACCCCTTTCCGCAAATGTCACAAACATAAGGTTTGTTGTTAGTATGGATATGCATATGTGTGTTTAATGCACTTTTTTGATTAAAAGTCTTCTTGCAAATATCACAAGCAAAAGGCTTTTCATTAGTATGAATACGTATATGCTTTATTAATGAATCCTTAACAGAAAACCCTTTTTTGCAAATTTCACAAACGTAGGGTTTTTCTTTGGTATGACTACGCAAATGTATTTTCAGATTACCACGCTGAGCAAATGACTTCTTACAAATTTCACAAGTGTAAGGTTTTTCATTTGTGTGAATACGCATATGTGTTTTTAATGAATCATTAAGAGTGAAAGCTTGCTTGCAAATTTTACACATATAAGGTTTTTCTTTAGTATGAACACGCATATGTACTTTTAAATGAGAGCTTACAGTAAAAGTCTTCTTGCAAACTTCACAAGTATAAGGTCTTTCATTGTTATGAATACGCATATGCAATAGTAAATTATTTTTTTGAGGAAACATCTTATTGCAAATTTCACAACTGAAAGGTTTTTCATTGGTATGAATACGAAGATGCTTTTTTAAGTAACTTCTTAGAGCGAATGCCTTCTTGCAAATTTCGCAAGCATAAGGTTTTTCTTGGGTATGAATAAGTAAATGCAATTTCAAACTAGATTTTTCAGAAAAGATCTTCTTGCAAATTTCACAGGCAAAAGTTTTTCTGTTGGTATGAATTCGCATATGCAATTTTAAACCAAATTTTTGAGAAAATGTCTTCTTACAAATATCACAAGTAAAAGGTTTTTCAGTGGTATGAATAAGTTTATGCCTTCTTAAATAGAACTTAGTAGAGAATGCAGAGTTGCAAATGCCACAAACATAAGACTTTTCATTTGTATGAATAAGCATATGATGTTTTAAATAACTCTTTAAAGAGAATGCTACCTTGCAAATTTCACAAACAAATGGCTTTTCTTTTGAATGAATACACATATGCATTTTTAACTTAAAACTCTCGGAGAACACCTTATTACAAATTTCACAAACAAAAGGCTTTGTGTTGGTATGAATAAACATATGGATTTTGAAAGCACTTTTTTGAGAAAAGGTTATCTTACATATATCACAAGTAAAAGTTTTTTCAGAGGTATGAATACGCATATGTGTTGTTAAAGTACCACTTAGAGAAAAAGCCTTCTCACAAATATCGCAAACATAAGGCTTTTCCTTAGTGTGAGTACGCAAATGTCTTTTTAAAGTCTCATTAAGAGAGAAAGCTTTTTTGCAAAATTCACAAACATATAGTTTTTCACTGGAATGAACACTACACAAGTGCCTTTTTAAATTACAATTTAGAGAAAATCCCATTTTACATATTTCACAAACATAAAGTTTTTTGTTGGTATGATCAAGCAAATTCATTTTTAAGCCTTTATTATTTTTTCATCAAGTCTTTGTACAAGTGTCACAAAAAAGGGTTTATCATTCGTATTTCAATTGAAAAAAATATTTTTTCAGCCTTAATTGAAAAGAAAGATCTCTTACAAATTTATCAAAGCTAAAGCTTCTATCTAATATGAATATGCAAAGACATTTTTAAAAAAAATTGAGAAAGTTTTCTTTTCAAGATACCAAATGTGTGAATTTTTATTGAAGTAAATACACAATTACTTTTTTAATCAAGAACATGCAAATATCGTAACGTATAGGGTTTTTTGGTGTGATAAAAATAAATGTTCTTCCAAGAAAATTTGTAAGTCTTTTTTTTCAAATTTCACTTGAACATATGGCTTTTTGTTAGTATGGATATGAAAGTGCACATTTTAAAGACAAAAAATCCTTACAAGCTAGAAATGAAAAAAAGACTTCATCATGAAAAAAAAATCACGCAGTGCACGTGTAAAAATCTATTTAAATCATACTTTCGACAAAATGATTTGGTACAAATTCCAGAAAAATATAGCTCTGTATGAAGACGATGCTGAGCCGTTACATAGTGCACATACCAAACAATCTGTTTACTTTAATTACATTCAGAATGAATAACGAAATCTGTCTGTAAATATTTTTCAATATATTAATGCATTCGGAAAAATCGACAGTTATTAAAGTATCTGAACATTCAAATTAAATAAAACTCAATTTCAGTCTGTCTTGCGGAGCGTAAGCTTTTTCAACTTTTTTAATTTTTTAAGGAACATTTAACTTCTTTGATGAATACATCGCAAATGAAAATATTTCTTTGATAAAGAAAAAAAAGGTTGAATGTCTTTCATATTTTGTTTAGTTTGAAAATAACAGAAATTTTCCAATCAGTTATAGTTATGAGTTTTGTGAAATATATAGCAAAAAAAGGCTAATATTCCCTAAGAAAAATAAAAGATATGTTTCTCCCATCTTATTTTACAAATATTGAAGAATTTTATCGCATTCTGGAAAGCTCTAAATATTTATTTGTTAATATTTGCATGTTACAAAAAAGCCCTCGGGTAGATGAACAGTGCGATGATAATCTTCACTTACGCATTGCATGTTCCAAAGTGGCCGCGGTAGCCGAGTGGTATAGGTATCGGATCGTGGCTATCCTTGTTACGAGTTCGAGCCCAGTACCACTAAAGACCCGTCGTGTAGGGCAGTGATGCACGTTAAATCTGTCGAGAGCTGAAACGTCCTCCCGTTGGTATGGAGTGGTAGTTAGGAGAGGGGGTGCCAGCTAAGTGTCGTCCACGTCACTTGACCATGATTCAAAATTACGTGGTCCGTCACCAAAAGCTCTCGTGTAGCTAAACAATGCAACGCTAATATTCAATCAATCAAGGCATGTTCCAAAAGTTCTCTGAAAGGGATATTGTAACATAGAGTTATCACGAGTGATTTCTGAGGGAAATGCGTTTATCGTAAGTTAAAAGAATATGCTCCAAATTATGTATTTGTTCACCCGGTGTTGCATATCGTATTATTCAGAAATTGATATTATATAAAATCCCTGGATTTTGCTACTGATGCGAATGTCCAGCATCTCTATTATTTTGTTGTAAATCCAATAAGACAATATTTCCATAGTTGGGATGATCTCAAAAATATTTTTAATGTGCTGGTATTATAATTCTTAATGGTTTTTTCCATACTGTTTCGGGAATTTTCGTATTGATGTCTTCAAGGGCAATCCAGTCAGCGTACATATTAGATTCAGTTACCGATCTTGCAAGTATGGCCACCTGTTCATTCCAAAAACTTTTCGAGTGTCCCAAAATCCAAAAAAGAGAGAGAGAGAGAAAATCAACTATGTTTGAATGAGCAAAAATAGGGATATCTTTTACATCATGATCTGGGATTTGCCACCGCCAAATCCTCTTTTTTAGCTAAAGGTCGATCACCAAAGCGTATCCTTGTGAGAAATAGGTTTATAGTAACAATTTGCCATATGGTTCTCCTCAGTGAAAACTCTACGTAGTAATACGTTGTATTCCTGACATTAGGCTTTTTTTTTTGGAACGCTGAGGTTTTCTGATAATATTACCAGTGTAATATATATATATATATATATATATATATATATATATATATATATATATATATATAGTCACTGACGCTAGTTCTGAGTGGGCCCTGTATCAAAATTCCTTCGGGGCCCTTTTTAGATATTGAAGTCATGTTAATAAAACTGTAGTTACACATGTTGGGGCACTTGTAGCTTGGGGGCCCCGTATCATTGATACGGCTGATACGGCGGTAGCTACGCCCATGGTAATACTACAATTAATTTCAGTAGTAGGTTAAGCGATTACTCGAATTCACATTTTAAAACTTTTTTTACCTCAAAATCAGATAAAATAACTCTAAGCATGTGTAAACTAAGGTAAATTTCAAGATTTTTTTTTCAAAGCAAAGAATTATTATCATTTAAGTACAGTGCCGGTTTATCCATTGGGCGCTAGGGGTGGGCACCCAGGAGCCTGGAGGTCCAGATAAGTTGGACTCAACCAGATTTTCTGATCATGAATTTCGATCCTCCAGTGACAAAGGGACCTGCAGATCTTCTGTGCTCAGGGCCCGAAATGAGCTTAAATAGGTGCTGTTTAAATATAAAGGCAAATTACATTATTTTTACAAATAAATACAAGACATTATATCAAATTACCGTAGTTTAAATTTTTTTACTAGTACTAAGGAATATATTTATTAATAATTATGAAAAAAAACTCATATATTAGTATAATCAATGCTGAATGTATTGTGAACATTAAAGCAGAATATATATATATATATATATATATATATATAATCCCGAGAAATTTCATATATCTTAATATTCTAAATTTATTATTTGTTTATCATTATCTTAATTTCTAAAGGTGATAATCCCTCATGTTTTTCGAAATATTCAAGTACTTTACTGAATTTTCCCACATTATATTTTTTCAGGGCTGATTTATTATACACAACAAAGATTATTTCATACTGAGTTTTTTTCGATGTAATATTTAAAAGATATCATTTGGAAGTGAATATATACTTGCAGTACAGTATTTTACTTCACATTTTTCATTGCTTTTCTCTTTTTTTTTCTTTTATAATTTTTCGCAAAAATAGAAATTTACAAAAAATTGTTGATACTGCATAAGTTAGTGAATAGTATAAGAAAATTCACTTGTACTCCAGATAATAAAATCCCTTAAGTAAATGTGATTAAAACAAATCCTGAATTATCCACATTTAATAAATCTAAAATTCTTAACAACCGAAACATCAAGCCTCTTAGAAGATCGGATTTATTGAAAGGGGTGACTGTGTAAAATAATATCTTACCTGCACCACTTGACTGAACTGGAAATCGATCAATTAAAAGTTCATAAGAGATATAAATATATTTATATTAAAATAACATTAAAATTTTATTTTTTTATAAAACAAATTTTTTAATAACAAACTCCAGAATTTGCCAAAAGCTTTTTAAAATTTCTTTATTCCTTATAATCCTACATGATTTTCATTCTTTTTTTTTTACCGTATTAACTTAAGAAAATCTTTATTAAAGCTCTTGAATCATTTAGTAAAACCCTTTTATATACATCTTTGTATATAAGATTTTATGTGCTCAGTAAGATTTTATGTGTATTTTTTTCTAAACAAGATATAAGAGATAAACATTCTTTTTAATGAAAATGAGTGATTTTTTTTATAATTCAATTACCGTAAAATCCGGCGTATAACGCGCACCTATACTTTCAAGCTGTATTTTTTAATTTTTAGGCATATTCGCCGTATAACGCGCACCCCCTTTTTTACGAAAAAAACTTAAAATGTGCAATTTTCTTATGTTTTGAAGTCATTATTTATTGGGGGGATGAATCATTCCTGACTCTCTTTTGAAAAAATAGTATACTTCTAGAATTATGCAATCCTTAAGCGCAAGAAGGGAGGGGGGAGACCAAATCGGCGCCATGGTTGAATTTTTCTCACGCTTTTCTATAAACATTGATTCCTTTTTCTCCTTTCGTGTGATGTACGAGACGGATGATTAATTTTGAAATCAAGCCTGAGACTTATTACGCTCGCTGTCTACAGTATATTCAATACTACGAATACTATGAATAATATTGAATACGCTTCAAACAGCGAGCAGTAAAAATGGGTCCTGGTAAACAAAGCAAACACAGTCAAGATCAAAGTGATTCAATTTGCAAAAGAAAATGGAAATCGTGCTGCAGCAAGAATGTTTGATATTGGGGAAAGCTCGATAAGGGAGTGGGAAAAAATGAAATGACAATAATTAACATGCCAAAGAAGAAATGTGCTTTACGTAAAGGAGTAACGAAATGGCCTATTCTAGAAGAAAGTATTGCGAACTGGGTCCTAGAAAATCACCAGAATGGATTAATTGTAACAAGAAACAGTGTACGTTTATTCGCCTTAAGATGGTCAAAAAAGAATGCAAATGAAAGTAAAAATTTTAAAGCAACTTTCAGTTGGTGTAGCCGATTTATGGCACGCAATAATTTAGTTCTGCGAGAAAAAACAAAAGTTTCCCAATTGCTTCCTAAAGAGGTGGACAACAAATTCCAGATGTATATCATTGGGTTTCGAAAGCAAAAGAAATATTTACTGTCACATATTGGAAACATGGATGAAACTCCAGTAACGTTTGGCATGATAGGAAATAAAACTATAGATATGAAAGGAACAAAAACAATTCACAAGAAAACAACAAGACACAAAAAATCTCATTTTACAGTAGTGCTCTCCTGCTTAGCGGACGACACAAAATTAAAACCTATGGTTATTTTTAAAAGAAAAACAGTACCAAAATCCAATTTCACGAAAAGTATTTTTATTCATGTACACGATAAAGGATGGATGGATGAAAATGGTGTGAAATTGTGGATAAAAAATATTTGGCAAAGGCATCCAGGGGTCATACGGAATCTACAAAGTCTATTAGTTTGGGATATGTTCAGATCCTATCTAACAGATAATACGAAAAAATTGCTAACTGAGTGCAATACAGATATAGCAGTTATTCCTGGCGGATTAAAGTCATTAGTTCAGCCATTAGATGTGTGCATCAATAAACCTTTCAAACAAAATTTAAAACGACAGTGGAAAATACATGGATGCTAGAAGGAGAAAAATCATTTACGAAAGGAGGCCAAACGCCTCATGCCAATCTGGAAATAGTGTGCGAGTGGATAATAAAAGCACGGAGAATGAAATTAACCTGACTTAAATCAAAGGTCATTTAAAAATGTAGTATATCTAACAGTCTAGATCAGGGATGGCGAACTCCACTGGCACGCGTGCCATTGATGGCACGTGACATAATATTTTGGGCACGCCTTCGATCAAAAAGGTTTACGTTTTAATTCAAAATAACGAAGTTCAGTATGAAGTATTACGAACAAACGCGGGTAATCGGTCGCAATTTTCTGCGAGATATTCTCAGTTCAAAGAATTATCGGAAGCGTTCAAGTTTTTTTTATGTTCCCTGATGATATTTCATTTAATAAACTGAACTTATCCCAATTCGATTGGTTGGAAACTGAAAAGTTTGAAATGCAGCCGATTAGTTTCCAGTCTAATTTAAAATGAATTCAAAAAATTGTTTAAAAAAGTAGAAAGTTTGAATTGTAAATGAAACAGAAAGTTTGACAAGCAATGTAGGTAAAAATGCTAATAATGAAATTTCGGAAACATATAATTCAATTCCAGACTCATTTAGCTGTTTGAAAAAGCTGGGACGCGTCTATTTTAACCATATTTTCATCTACCCACGCCAGCGAGTCATTATTTTCAGAGATGAATTTCATTTTAAAAACTCGCTTAGAAACTGTTTGGCAGATGACTCCAATTCAGCATGCATTTTTGCTAAAAGTAACGTCTTTAAATCCTTATGTAAGTTATTTTGTATCTAATCATCAGCAGTTGAAATCAAACTTATGTTACTTTAATTTGAATTATACGTATAACTAAAATATTTACTACTATAAGGTGCAGAATGCATATTTTTTCGAAATAGAGTTTGAGTTATTAGTACTTAGTTTCATTATTTTCTCAATAGCCACAAGTCAAAATTATTTGACGGCACGTCTATACCTCATGAAACATTTCTTTAGAAAAAATGACATGTGGAATCATAGAGGTTCGCCACCCCTGGTCTAAATGGAGCAGAAGATGATTATTTATTTATGGAGGAGAGTAACAGTGATGGTGAAAATGATACAGATTTCGATGATGTGCCTGAAGATATAACGGAAGACGAATATGCCGACCTTTTCATGTTATCCAACAATGAAAGTTCATAGGGTATGTTATTTCTTTAAAATAAACAGTATTTCGATAGATATATATAAGTCTAAATTTTTTTAATACCACATTTTTTAAAGCTCTCATTTATATACCCGACGTGTAACACGCACACCCCTAAATTTCGATCTTATTTTTTGTTAAAAGTGTGCGTTACACGCCGGATTTTACGGGGTTTTTTTTCAATATTTGAGCCATATACAACTACAATTATACCCAAAACTATAATTTACATAGTTTAAATATTCATGTAAAAATTAAAATAGAATTGGCATTCAGATAATGATGAGGTGTACAAATTTATGTGTTTCTTAATTCAATGTTTTCTAATAAAAGTTAATAAACATTTAAAAACTTGTAAATCTCAAAAATACAGAAAATTATTTTAAGAAAATTTTATTATTACTAAAGGTTGAATATTATATCAACTGCTTTCGACAGCGGCCATGTCGTATGATTATACGGCATGTAAAAGATCTCCAGAATGTCTGTTTGGCTTAGGTGCTATCGGCAAAATTAAAATCCTAGTGCTGATTCACATCATCAGAGCTCAGGTGCCTCTCTCTGGGGAGGAAATTGAACTTCAAAATTACTTGCGGTAATTGGAATTGCATAAATAGTGCCGCGCTATAAAGTGATACCAGCTCCTGGGGAATGTACTAGGTCTGGAAATGTTGAAAACACCAAAGCGCAGCCCCATTAGGTAAAAAAAAAAAAATATCAACTGCGAAATTTTAGAATGTGAAAATGTTGAAAAAAAGAATATGTTTATCTTTGTGTTGATGTATTTTAATGTGTGTTATTTTCCTCCTCGCAAAACAAAAATGAATGTTTTAACCAATATGATTTAGATCTTTTCATGATTATAGCCAATTCTTGAAAATGATAGCATTAAATATACACTGGTGTGCAAAACTTAAGCAATAATGTAAAAATTAAGCAGAGATAACCATGAAGTTGCAGAAAAGGAGAGGTCTGGAGATCAGTACAGTGAACACGTTAGTCAGTAGAAACGTCATGCGTATGCAAATATCAGGAACGAAACGTCAGAAGCGACGTGAGCGCACGCAAAACGCGTGATGTCGGTGCGTGCTGTTCAACAGTAAAATAAAATTAAAAACGCAGACGCAATTCAACATATTCGCTGCAAGTGCCAGTGAGTCAGTTCGTGAAATATGGCTAGAAGAAATCACTTGGACGACTTCACACGTGAAAGAATGATCGGAAATCTAGAGGAGCGGCGTACCGTCACCAGTGTAGCTGCAGAGTTCGGAATCAACAAAAGTGTCGTTTCGCGCGCTTGGAAAGCGTTCCAAACCTCAGGTACAGCTGTTAGAAAGGTTGGTGGTGGCCGCCCGAGGACGACAACTTCAGGGGATGACCGATATATCATCCTACAGGCGAAAAGAGGCCGACGGCAGTCAGCAAGCGTCATTGCTCAGCAACTCTCTACAGCAACGGGGCGACAAGTATCGCGGTTTACTGTGGCCAGATGCCTTCACAAAGGGGGCCTATTCGCCCGCCGTCCTGAACGCTGCCTCCCATTGAAAGTTGACCACCGACGCCACCGTTTACAGTGGTGCAGAGAGCACAAAAACTAGACAACTGTCAATGGAGTCGTGTCCTCTTTACGGATTAGAGTCGGTTCAGTACCAGAAGCGATTCTCAACGCGTTTTGATTTGGAGAGAGATCGGGACCCGGTTTTATCCCAGTAACATCAAGGAAAGACACCGTTACGGTGGTCCTGGAGTTCTTGTCTGGGGAGGCATTATGCTGAACGGGTGAACTGAGCTCCACATTTTCTATAGAGGGTCTGTAATCGGGGATCGCTATTGTGAGGAGGTACTTCTTCCCCATGTGCGTCTGTTCCGAGGTGTCATTGGCCCAGACTTTATTTTTATGGATGACAATGCACGGCCACATCGGACTCTTGCTGTTGAGGAGCTGCTGGAAAGTGAAGATATCACTCGAATGGATTGGCCAGCGTACTCTTCAGATTTAAATCCCATCAAATATGTGTGGGATGCTTTGGGGAGACGTATTGCAGCACGCTTACATCATCCAGAGAACACCCAACAACTCAAACAGATGCTAATTGAAGAATGGGTACTCCTACCGCAAGAGAAGTTGCACCAGCTGTTCCTGAGTATGCGGAGACGGTGCGAAGCAACCATTGCAGTGAGGGGAGGGCATATACCATATTAAGGAACATCTGCTTGTTGTTCTTCCTGTTGGATAGACCACCATGAGTCACGATACTATGCGTTCAATAAAGCTTGTTTTTGTTTGATTCCATACCGTATACATTGTATTCCTTTTTCAGTGTCGATGCTTTCGTCACCCTTTACGTACATAATACTCTTCCTCATTTCTGAATTTCATGTCTCTCAGATGATTTTTCGTGAAGTTATGGCAATAAACCCACCTGTTACTTAAGTTTTGCACACCAGTGTAGATTTGCTTATAGACAATAGCCAATAAAAATATGATTAATAGCATTTGATTAATTTCAGAACTTAAAAAATAAAAATAAATAGTAAAAAAAAGTTATAAGGGGTGTGACCCAATGTAATAAAGGGACACGCGGGGAAGGGGTTCTTAATTAAGTCCACTAGTTAATTTAACACGTTTATTAGACAAAACAAACATTTACATACATAACTAGAGAACTAACAGTTACAATAGAATTGAAAGGGATCGGAGCGCATGCTCGTACGTCCTTACAGTTCCGAAGCTTGGCCATTACTGAAGATTGTTCTAGCCGCTAGAGGGCGCGATAGTCTTTCTACTGTTCATATGAGAAGAGTTTAAACTACGGGGGTTACAATCTCCCCTATGGATCCGACGACGTCCCGGCGAGGAGACATAATTAGCTGTTGTAGTAGTAGCTCTTGTTGAGGGATGGATGGTTCTGTTGGAAACTGCTGTTGTAGCAGTCGACGGGCTTGGAACATGTTTATTTTGTGATGTGGATGTAACTTTTCGAGGTCAGCCTCTTTTCCGAAGTGGAGCTACCGGAGAAGTGTTTATGTCTTTAACAGGTGTTAAAGCAGAAGTATGGTAAGTAGCAATCGGTTCAGATGGATTGGCAAGACTTGCGATAACATAAGAAGTCGGTGACTTTTGGGTGAGAATTAGATATGGACCGTCACGCTTTGGCATGAACTTGGAAGTTTTCTTGTTCTTTGCACTACTGATGGGATGTAAAGTAACCCAAACTTTATCTCCAAGAGAAAAATAGACTGGACGGCGATTTTTATCATATTGCTTTTTTCGTTGATCTTGCTTTGTTTCTATTCTTTCTCGTATGTCTTCAGTAATAGTTGCAAATCGTTTTAAATAAGGTGTTATTTCGGCAACAAAATTGTCATTGTGAACGACGCTTTTGAAATCTTGCACCACATCGTCTACAGTTCGTAGCTCTCTCCCGAATAGTAGGTAAGCAGAAGTGTGACCTGTAGTATCACACAGTTGTATTCATGGCAAAACGTATGACTGGGAGTTTGGAATACCAACTAGAATGATCGTCTCCAACAAGTATTGCAAGTCGGGGTTTAAGGTCTCTGTTTTTTCGCTCTACTGGATTAGATTGTGGTGAATAAACTGGTATGAAAAGTTTTGACTTATATTTAAAGTAAAGCAAATCTGTTGTAGAACAGCACTGACAAACTGCGTTCCATTGTCACTGATAATTCCTCTTGGCATGCCATGACGCATGAAAACTTCTTCTATCAGAGTTGTTGCACATTGATGAGCACTGGCTTGAGAAAGGGAAAATAACTCAACCCACTTCGTGGCACAATCCTCGACAATGAATATCCATTGTTTACCTGTGTCAGTTTGAGGCAATGGCCCAAATAAATCAATAGCAATGACTTCAAATCTCTGTGAATAGACTGGAGTTCTAAGCAAACCGGCAGGTTTTTGGTTTGTAGCCTTAAAACGAGCACATTCTGGACATTTCTTAATATAATCGGATATGTACTTTCTCATGCCTGTCCAATAATATCGTCTGGCGATTTTCTGGAATGTTCCCTCTTCTCCATAATGTCCAGCCATCGGATCATTATGATGTCTTTCCATTATCAAATCACGTTCAGCAGTTGGAATGACTAACTGAGCTTCTGCAGAATCAGCATCAGGAACATAACGATACAAAACACCTTGATTCATCAAAAATTCACTTTCAGTCCAGTTTGCATATTCTTCAGTTTTTAGAGGGGATTCAAAACTGTCGATGATTTTCTTTAAATTATCATCTTTAAGCTGCGCCTCACGCATGTCCTTACAACTTCGTGTAGGCATATCAGCTATCGTGATATTATTTTCTTCGCAAAAGGATTCTTCTTCTTGAGTAACTGGGCGAGATAACACACACATGTCTGCAACGACATTTGCTTTACCAGGAATATACTGTACTTTCAAGTTGAAAGACTGGATTTCAAGTGCCCATCTTGCAAGTCGTTCGGTTGTAGATTTGAGGTTTAGAAGCCATTTCAGAGGTTGGTGGTCGGATGCCACGGTTATTTCTGTTCCTTCAATATAACCACGAAATTTCTTCAAAGCCCATACCACAGCAAGGGCCTCCCTCTCTGTGGTGAAATAATTGCGTTCTGCTGGGGTTAGCAGTCGACTAGCGTATTCTATAGGATGTTCATCAGATCCTTCTTCTTGAAGTAAAACTGCTCCAAGGGCATAATTGCTAGCATCTGTTCGAATAATATATGGCTTAGTACCATCTGCTTGCTTTAACACAGGAGGTGTTGTAAGACTGTTTTTAAGGGTTTGAAATGCATTTTGTTGGTCAAATCCCCACTGCCACTTGACTTTCTTCTTTGTAAGATAACTTAGTGGACGTGAAATCTTCGCAAAATTTTGAATATATCTTCGAAACCACGAACAAGTTTGCAGAAAAGATTGTAGTTCTTTGACGTTTTTAGGGGGTGGAATATCCAGTATAGACGCAACTTTTTCTGGATCAACTTCTATTCCTTTTTGTGTAATCCAAAATCCAAGATATTTAACTCGAGAAGAGGCAAAATGGCATTTTTCTCTGTTTGCTTTAAGTTTGAAATGTAAGAGTCTTTCAAAAATAGTTTTAAGATCAAACATGTGTTTTTCAAAAGTTTCTGACAAAACAATTATATCATCTAGATAAGGTAGTGCTAGAATGTCTTCCAGACCATTACAAAACGGTTCATCAGTCTTTGAAACGTAGCAGGTGCGTTGCGCAAACCATATGGCATTCGTAAGAAACGGTAAGTGCCAAAAGGACATACAAATGCTGTCTTGTCTTGATCTTCAACATGTACTTTAACTTGATGGTATCCTGCTCAGAGATCAAGTGTAGACATGAAAGGAGTGAGTTTTGCTTGATGTAACAAGTCATCCATTCTAGGAAGAGGATAGGTATCTGCGACTGTAATTTCATTCAATTTCCTGTAATCAATACAGAGGCGAAATGTTCCATTTGGTTTTGGTATAAGTACCACTGGGGAAGCATACGGGGATTCACATTCTTCAATTATGCCTTCTGAGAGAAGTCTATCGATTTCTTGTTTTTTAATATTTCCTTCTTGGAAGGATTCATCCTATAAGGTGGCACTGCAACTGGAAGATGGTTTCTTGTATTTATACGATGTTCAATAAATGGTGCATGCTCTCCCCCTGGTTGAAAGCATTCTTCATACTTTTCCAACAGTGAATTTAGTTCTTCCCGTTGTGGAAGTGAAAGGTGAGTACCTTCATTTTTCCGAAGTTGACAAAGATGTGGTTCAGGGTCAACAGTGAGCAGAGCATTGATATTAGGAGGCGCTTTCACAAAATTATATTTTCTGTGAGACGTTTCAGTGAAGTACCATTGTTTTCTTTGGAGATCTAAGACGATCCCTGCAGCTGTTAAAAAGTCTATGCCTAGAAGGGTTCTGTTACCTCTAGCATTTTTCAAAATTAATAGTTCCGTGGGAATGACTTTTCCTTGAATACTAATGTCTACAGAAGTTGTCAGTATTTCTGTGGTTTGAGTACGACCGTCAGCAAGAGTCATCTGCATGGTTTTCTCTTCAAAATTCAATCCTTTTTGTTTAAGTAAATGGTATAATTTTTCACCAGCCACTGAATGTGTAGCACCAGTATCAGCACAAACTGCTGCTTCTGTATTACAAATGGAAATTTGGATTATACTAATGGGATTACTTTCACTAGAAAAACTATAAAAGTTTGATTGATTCAGACTTGATGACAAGGCATCATCTTTTTGTCGAACTGGGTTGCAAGTGTGGCATCTTGATCGAATGATTCCAGGAGCACCACATCCATAGCAAGATACAGGAGTTCTGTCTTCTTTTGTATCAACGATTTTCTTTTCAGGTATTCTGTCTGGAAATGGGATTCCGCCTACTGTTACTGGGAATCCCGGTTTCCCGCCTACTTTGACTGGGGAAACCAGACAGAGAATGTTCATACGACAACTTAGGGTTTTGTGTGTAGTTACTTCTCCAGGGACTGGAATTCATTTCTTTTTGTTTCCAGCTAAAGTTTTTATTGTTTTTATTTCTCATGTTTTTAACTTCTTCATACGAATCTAGCTTATCCACTAGTTGTAGAGGATTGTTCCAATTACACCACTGGTCCAAAAAGTGATCTTTGTAATCTTGAGGAGTTTTCTTTTTTATTTGGTCCGCCACAATCAAATCTTTCAATTTCTTCAAGCGCGTCGTAACTTTTGATTCTTTCAGCCACCCATCAAAATATGTTTGCAAATCAAAGTAGAAGTCACGCCAGGTTTTCACAGGATCTTTAGTGTGTCGGGAAAACATCTGCCGAAATTTTTCTGCACTTAATTTAAAGCGTTTTAGAAGAATTTGTTTGACTTTATAGTAGTCTTGAGCATCGGCAAAAGATTCTTTAGTGATTAAATTTGAAACTTCAGTTGGTAAAAGACCAACAAGGTATACCACCCACTGTTGAATTGGTACTTTTAAAAATGTTAATTGTCTTTCGAAGAGATTTAGGTAAATTGTTATATCAGTTGTCTTTGAATCAAAAATCGGAAGTAATTTTTGGAGTTCTAACTTTGGCATATTAGAGTCTGAAGTTGTAGAAGTATTAGTTGTAATTTTGAATTTTTGCAATTCAAATTGTCTTTGGTTTTCTTTTTCTCTTTCAGCCCGCAATTCGAGCTCTTTTCTATCACTAATAATGCGATTTAAGCATTCACACGTAAATTCTGCATCATATCCCTCACTATTTAAAATTGCATCTTTTATGTCAAGAATTTTAAAATTGTCTTGTATTGTTATACCTAGCGTTTCCGCCAATTCAAGGAGGTCCCGTCTGCGACCTTTTGCTAAATAGGTCATTGCGAAATGTCACTTAAAATTAATTACAAATTTATTCGTTGAACTTTAAATTAAATTTAACCAAATGTTATTAATTAATTAATAATACAGTATTATGCAACATAAAAATAATATCTTAATTTCTACAAAATGCAATTCGAAAAATTTGTATGAATCACAAAATGAAAAAAATAAAAATATTCTCGTAGATATCACTTATAACTCAAAAAATCTAAGTAAAAATACTATCAAACATTTAGCCAAAAATAAAAACTTATAAAAGCATGTTAAAAATCATCACTAATATAAAACACAGTTGAAATATCTGGCACAATCAAGTTAAAAAATAAATCATATACTCATAAATGAAAGTTCTACTCAGCCGAAACAAAATTTCTTATATTAATATTCAAAAAAGAAAAACACAAGTTATTACACAGTTTTTTTTTTTTTTTTTTTGATTCCACAAAAAAAACCCAATTGCATAGAACTCAGTTATGATGAACGTTTCGTATATACAACCTTGAACTATCTCAGATTCTTTCCCCCTACTTTATTTTCGCTTACACAGCATAAAATATTTCTCATCAGTTTCATAAATGAATCATAGCTTAAAAATTAATACTAGCAAGAAGAGAAAACGGAGATATATATATTCTTTTTTCTTTTAAACCACTAAATATATTATTTAACTGAGACAAATCTTTCAACATATAATGCACATTTTACACTTAAAATTATACACATAAATGAATATTTTTTTTTTGAAAATAGCATATAACAATACAAAAAATTTTCTAGCTTAAATGCTTTCGAACAAGAATTGTAATCATTCAGAGAAAATATACATAAATACATATATATTTGGTTTTGTGTTCTCACTTAAGCTTTTAAGTAAACAACGTTATACTTATTAGTTTAAACAATACAGGAAGTATATTTTAAAAACACATTAGTAGTAGAAAAGTGGGGGTTCTGGATCACGAGGTGCTGAGGTGCTTGAGGTCCCCGCCTCCCCGAACGAGTTCTCTCCGTCCCCTCCACCCCTTCCCATGGTTCTCCCCATCCACCCCTTCCGGCGTTTCCCTCCATCCACCCCTTCCAACCGGTCCCTCCAATTTCGTCCTTCTTCATCCGTGACACTTTACACCCCCCTTTTCCCTTCTATTTTCTCTTAGCGGGATATTGCATAAACAATCAAAATAGAAAAACAAAGCATAAATAATTTTAGGATAATAATTAGCATAATAATTTTTTTTCTTTAGGCTACAATACTGAAATATTGCTTTTCATTTATAGATATGATTAGAATATGGGAAGATAGATTTCGTAAATAAACCATATTGAAAAGGCGCGTTTTTTTTCTTCGTGAATCTGATTATAATAGTGATGTCATATGACTAGTGACATCAGTAATTTTTCTACCAATCAGTTGCTTCCAAAGTTACGTCATGAAAATGAACCAATCAGCTTACTGTTGCCACCTTGTAATACTCATTTTTTTTTCTTTCTGTGTATCATTTCTTCTCAAGCTCTGAGTTGGTAGAATACTTTGCTTCACGATAAAGAAGTATCACGTTCCAACCCTACCACAAAATTTCAAGATATTTTCTTTCGTGATTAGTGAATTGAAATTTATTTAGTTAACCATGAAACATGCTACACCTCTCGCCTTCTCCCATCCTCGAGCCAAAAGAGTGTGTTTTGATAAAGACAACGGGAAAGCTTCTTCGTTTAAACCAGATGCTGTTCCTGAGAATCATTTCCATTTAGGAAGTCACAACTACGCCGTTGTTTCTGATTTTGCAGACGTTGCTCGAATTCACTTGCGCCGATGCAAGCTCGATGTCACTGGATCTCTTTTACCTACCAAAGATGGAATCACTGTAACACCTTCCATATGGTTAGCTCTCGTAAGAGAATTTTCTGCAATCGATCAAGCCTTTGAGGATGAAAAAGTATTTGTTATCAAGGACTGTCTCTTACTTTCCCGAACTGTTATCGAGAATGTCACTTATATCATATGGCAACGTTATTTCCAGCGAAAGGACTTTACTCGTAAATTTTTGTCTCTAGTTTCCATGCTAAAAGAAACGGAATGGAATGTATTAAAAGATATCCATAAGCAGATCATGTCGAAAACTGTTTCAATCATGTTCGGGCGTGTTTTTCTGAAACTTCTGAGGAAAGAAGTGGCTAAACACATTCCTTTTCCAAAATCTGACTGCGTCGATTTCTCACTACATCAATGGTCGAACTCTTATGTAACCATATCGAAGAAAATATTTCATCATTGTTCGTATGCTTCAGATGTTTGGAAGGATACGAAAATCAACTAGGTCATGAATGTATGATATATTCAAACGGACAGAGAATTTCCGAATATGGTGATTTAGCCATATTAAACATGGACTGGAATAAACTGGTTGCAGATTTTGTCAATCGAAACATCCAAATGGTAAATTACATGAATGAGATGTTTCTCAATAAGTTGAATATGAATGTGTTGATAGAAAATGCTAAACAAATGTATGTTGCTACAGATTATTTATTATTATTGTAAATAAAAGGTATTATTTTTCTTCTTCAAAGTGTATTTCTTATTTTTTTATTTTAAGAAAAAAGTGGTAAAGTACACACACACAGAGAGATAGGCACACAATTCGTATAAATGTATTATTCACATTAAATTTAAAACCTAAGATTGTAAAAATGATAAAAAATATGCTCAAAATGTATTCATTTCTAAGGGTTTTTTCTTCAAGGCTAACATGAATTTTCATATTGATTCAAAACATTGTTTCGAGTATGCTTTTTGCTTATATGTTTCGCTCGTAAAGATGTTGAATTTAATACTCTCAGAAAAGTTGAAAAAAAACTGATTGAAAATAAAATAATCACCTTTTACAATTAAGAGAGAAATAAAATAAATGATTATAAAAATAGCATATTGAATAAGTCAACAGTTTCAAAAAATTGAGTTCGTGTAAAGTTTAATGAATATAATATATTTATTGACATGTGTCAGTGTTCTTTCCAACTATGCTTAGGTAATGCCATTGAAAAATAAGATAAACCGAAGTTATTGTATTAGCTTATTTAGAAATATATTTCTTTTTCTCGGCACATCTCCCCCCAACCCAAAATATTGCAAACTGTCATATTCCGATCAATCTGTCCACGCCCACTCCCAGAAATTCATTGAAAAGAACTTTTTTTTTTCTTTTTTTCTTTGGCAACGGACCAGATTATTTTTTCATGATTTCTATTTCTCACCTCGATGAAGAAGGAAAAACGGGATTGACTTTCGTCGGGTAGCAGCCAGGTTGTCTACCATGGAAGTTGATTCACCAGATGATGATGAAAACCATTCGCCATGTTACCAGAGACTAAAACTCAAGGGGAAAATTGCTACCGTTCAGATGCGCCTAAAAACTTTTCATGACCTGCAAGCTACTTTTAACACCTCCAACCCAAGTCTAATGGAGACCACCAGTGCTGCAGCTGCAGAACAACAAGTGAAACTGGATGCTTTGGTGAGTGAGCGTGATTCTCTCCCCGAATGTCTAACTTTCAACTGCCAGTTCTGTAATAATAGCAACCCCACTACTCCAGTGGAAGTAAATGCCCTTATTAAAAATAAAAATTCTCATATTAATAAAAAGGCTAAAACTGATAAAAATATTAATAAAACCCTTGTTAATGATAAAAATATAACTGCTAAAATTGAAAATACTAATGGAAAAAAGAAATTTAAAAAACGTAAAATTAAGAAAGATTCCGTGGAGGACTTTGTCTTCCCCACTAAAACTGCAAGACCTGCTTCTCCTTCCAACAGCGAGCAAATCGCAATTGCAAATAATTTTTCAGATCTCACTGTAGATCAAAACCAAGTAATAGAAGAGAAAGAAGCTAAAATAGCAGACATCCCCAATCCCAGGCCCCTTCAACCTATTCATCTTAAAATTACTAAAAATTTTAGAAACCAAATTAAATCTATCTATCAAAAATTCCCAGAAACTACTAACAAAACATCAGGTAAATTCATTAAACTCTTTTCTAAAGATGTGGAGGAAAAACATAATCTAACAAAATTTCTAGAAAGCGATAAAGATTTCGAATTTTTCTGTATTAAGCCTAAACTTGACAAGCCCATTAAAGTTGTAATTAAAGGTCTCCCCATCTATACTAAAAACCCAGGAAATTCTTTCTGACCTAGAGGAAGAAGGCTTTACTGTTGATAAAGTTAATCAGTTAATCTCTAAAAAAAAAACACAGAGGCCCGCTCCCATTTTTTTCTAATAACCCTACCGAGAAATGCCACTAATTCAAAAATTTTCGATATTAAAACCCTCGGTTATTTACAAGTTCGCGTTGAGGGATTTCTCGTTCGAGGAATCACTCAATGCTACAATTGCAACAATTTTTCCACACGGCCAGTGAATGCCGTTTAAAGCCAAGATGTCTTAAATGCGGAAAGGAACATCCAACCAATCAGTGCCCAATTAAGGAGAGGCAGGAAAACCCCTTTTGTATAAATTGTAAGGAACATGGCCATTCGGCCTGTTATACAAAATGTCCTCTTTTCCCTAAACCTAAAAAGGGCGCGATCCTTCCTATGATTTCAAAATCTAAAGTTAATAATTGTAAAGATGGAATTACCTACGCTAACGTAGTTAGCGGACGTGACTCCCCCTCTATTCCCACCCCTAATGCTTCAGAGACAACTCAGCAATGTGAATGTAAAAACTCTAGCAAGGGAATTCACGGAATCAATCAAGACAATAACTCAGATCTGGCTCAAGTAATTGAACTTATTAGCATAATATCTAAAATACTTAAAAGATCCCCTGAAATTTTACAAATGCTTAAAAACCTCAAAAGTGCTGAAGACGACCACTCAAAATCCTATCTAATTGTCGAAGCTTTGCTAGACAAGAAAGATATTTAATTTCCCCTCTAAAAACAAAAATTTTTCCTCTTAACTTTTAATTATCTTCTCTTTTTAATTCAATACTATAGGAAATTTTTTTCATCACCATTGAATTCTTTTCTAAAATCTGTTAGTTTTATCTGAATCCATGCTCACTCCCAACATCCATCTCATTGGTTGACCCGGTTCTCCTGGCCAGCCATCTTCCACCCCATTGGATCCTGCTTCTGAAACCCCGCCCACCATCAAATACCAAGTCGCAACACCAAGCCAACCTCAATACAAGATAGAGGACAGGGAATCATTCGATTCCAGTTCCTTGTGCAATACAGCAGTCAGTCAGGCAACGGACCAGACGGACTAAAGGATTTGCTGAGTACAGACTGATAGAACTCTCTTCGCGGCCCATGTTATGGGATACATATTTTCTTTAATTTTTTAATTTAATTGTCATATGTCGTAGTGTTAGTTTGTAGTTTTGTTTTGTGTGTGTGTGTCGATAATTAAAAAACTAAAAAATATTTTCAAGTTTCATTTTTGAAGATTGCGCATTTTCTCTTTCACGTCGCCAGCAGAGAGGATATACGGCAAAGAGGCTCATCCCCGGAAATTTTGAAGGTAAGAGAAAATTTAGTTTTCTTACCTATTAGTATCGTTTTTCACTAAATTTAGAAGTGAATTTAACATCTGGCATCCCTGCCGGGATTTTTTGAGCTCTTTGATTTTTGAACTATTTGCTATGTGATATGTTATTTTCCTAATATTGTGATTTTCATAAAAGAAAAAGAGAAATACACACACACACACAATGGCTGACGACGCTATGAATAAATTAAAAAAGAAACGCGCAAGTGTAAGAACGACCATCACAAAAACTGTGAAAAATATAGAAACCGAAATCAATAAACCTGAAGTTTCTGTAGATGTTTTGGAAGAACTTTTAGAACACATTAAAATTTATTCTGAGGATCTAAACGCTATAAACACTGAAATAGAAAATGCCGTCGATATTACGGAGCTAGATAATGAACTAAAAAGCGCTACAGAATACCGAGACAAAATAATAACATGGACATTTCGAGCAGGAAAGAAAAATACGGGAGCTATCAAAAACAATTCAACGGAAATTTCCACAACATCGAAAGTAACACCTGAAGTGTTAACTCAGAATTTCGTTCCAGAAAAACTAATGTTAAATTACCGAAGCTGACAATTAATCATTTTTATGGAGATAATTCTCAATGGCTCACCTTTTGGAATACATTCGAAACCGCGATACATAAAAATGAATCCCTAGACAAAATTACTAAGTTTAATTATTTGAGAACATATTTGAAAGGATCTGCCCTTAATTCAATAGATGGTTTGTCTATAACACCCGAAAATTATGATGCTGCCATAGAAATATTGATATCCCGTTTTGGAAAAAGAATATTTTAATTAATACCCATATGAACAATTTATTTCGAATCCCCCTTTAAAGAATGCAAGAGACCCTGTGTTATTCAGAATTTTTTTTGATCAAGTACAAAGCGAAATCAGAAGTTTAAAATCTCTGGGAATTAATTCTGAAACTTACGGTAATATTCTAACGCCTATGCTGATAAAATTACTACCCTCTAATTTAATTTTTGAATTCAACAAATTGACTGGTGATTCTGAATATGATTTAGACCAGTTGTTACAGTTTTTAATTGAAAGATTAAATGCGACAGAACGCTCACAAATCATGACTCACTCTGAAATACACTCGGCCTCAAAGACAAAACAATGTTCTCTCCGAGAGCAGCCGCCGCCGCGGCGATTCACATATCCGGTATCAAGCAATAAAGAAAAAAATGTATTCACTGCTGCTGAATTATTGACAGTTGAAAAGAAAGACAAAACTTTATCATGCATTTTTTGTGAGGAGTATAAGCGCGATAATAGTATGCATGACTCTTCCAAGTGTCGATTTGTTTTTTCGTTACCATTGCAAAAAAGAAAAGAAATTTTAATGAAACATGGTTTTTGCTTTAAATGCATCAAAAAAAGTTCACATCTCTCGCGAAATTGTCCAGAGCGAATAACTTGTAAAAATTGTAAGAAATTTCATTGTGATATTTTATGTTATGCTACTGAAATAAAACTGCTGATCATAAATCTTCAGACAGTAATATGCTTAATGATGAAATTAGTAGTAGCTTACTTGTAAATAAATCATTTATGAAACAAGTGTTTTTGCAAACTCTGGTTGTGTGTATTAATGTAAATAAATCAGATTATTACGTTAGAGTGCTAATAGATAGTGGGTCTGTAAAATCTTACCTAAGTAAATTCTTGGCTGTTACCTTGAATTTAGAGTGTACAGGGGAAGATACAATTATTCATGGATTATTTGGCGGCATTGAAAAAAGGAAGATCACAAAAATACCGCGTAAATGTGAATAATATAGATAAGAGATTCTCTTTTGATTTAGATGTTATGGATCAAGAAAAAATTTGTGTATCTATTCCAAAAATCAGTAACCCTAAGATTATCAATAAAATTAAAAAACTCTGGTATTTTGGCAAGTGATATTTGTTTTAATGAAAATATGTGCTTGTACGAAAATGATCCGAATGAAATACATATGTTAATTGGGGCTGACTTTGCAGGAAGATTACTCACGGGTGAAATCAAACAAATAACTGAGAATCTAGTCGCCATACATACACGTTTAGGCTGGACGCTGATGGGAGAATCTGGGGAAAATACTCGTAGGTGTGAAACATTGCTTTCTCTCCATGTTAGCGATTTGGATATATCAGAATTATGGCGATTGGACACAATAGGTATTAAAGATTTAGGGGAAAATCAGTCCAAAAGGGAATTAGAAGAAGCCGCTAAATTGCATTTTCTTGAAAATGTTAAAAGGGATCATGAAGGCCGATACATGGTAAATTTGCCGTGGATAAAAGATCACCCCCCTCTTACTAGTTGCAGAAAGATAGCTGAAAAAAAGACTCGCGAATTGCGTCAAATCATTAGAAAAGGTTGGAAAATTAAGCGATTACGAGGAAGTGTTTAATGAGTGGGAAAATGAAGATATAATTGAAAAGGTTGAATCTCATCAAGAAATAGACGAAGAACACTATTTGCCGCACAGGCCGGTATTCAAAGAAAATTCAACTACTAAAGTTCGCCCTGTTTTCGACGGGTCGGCAAAAGAGAAAAATTCCCCATCGATCAATGACTGTTTGGAAAAAGGTCCAAATCTTATCGAACTCATACCTTCTTTGATAAATAGGTTTCGATTCGGCAAATTTGGGGTGATTGCCGATATAAAAAGGCATTTTTGCAAATTGGGTTACAAGAACGAGATAGACCTTTTCTAAGATTTCTTTGGCGGAAAAGGAAAAAAAAAAACGATAATATAACTGTTTACCAACACAATAGAGTAGTATTTGGGATATCTTCAAGCCCATTCCTTTTAGGAGCCACAATAGAATTTCACTTAAAGAATGCCCCTGACCACTACAAAGAAACTGCGCACACCCTCTTAGAGTCATTTTATGTGGATAATTTAGTATGTAGTGTCAACAGTAAAGAAAAGCTGGATAAACTGATCGTTGAATCTCAAGAAATTTTGGAAGAAGGTAAATTCGAACTAAGAGGATGGGAGCATAATAATCTTGACCCACAAACAGAAAACACCGTTCCTACAGAAAGACGCAGCGTCCCTGTCTTAGGGCTAAAATGGGACTTAGATCAAGATTTACTCTCTGTAGACATAAAAGTTCACGAATCTAAAAAATGAAATCCTAACAAAAAAGAAAAATATTATCGCTGGTACATAAGATATTTGACCCTATTGGTTTTACTTGTCCGGTAACTTTAATACCGAAAATCATGCTGCAAGAGTGTTGGACACTCAAAGTCAAGTGGGATAGCGAGCTACCGGCATCTATTTGGCAAAAATTCCAAAATGGAAAGATCAGCTCGATCGCTTGAAAGCTATTGCTGTTCCAAGGTGCATGCTAGAAGATCCTGAGACTTCGCAAAATTTAAGTCTGCACGTGTTCTGCGACGCCAGTAAAGCAGCTTATGCTACTTGTATATTTCTTAGAAGCGAAAATGAAAATTCAGCCTCATGTCAACTTGTACAAGCCGGATCTAGAGTAGCTCCACTGAAATCCATTTTAATACCCAGACTCGAACTCCTTGCTTGCACAATTGGGGCAAGGCTTGCCCGTACTGTGAAAGAAGATCTAAAACTTCCATCTTTACCAGTTTTTTATTGGTCAGATTCAACTAACGCTCTATTGGATAAAGAAATCGGAGAACTGGGCTGTTTTTGTATCAAACAGAGTCAAGGAAATACGGAACCTCTCAAATCCGGATGATTGGTACTACGTTCCGGGATCGAAAAATCCAGCAGACCTCCCCTCTCGAGGATGCAGCGTGGATGTTTTGGGAAAAATCAAAATGGTGGGAAGGCCCTGATTGGCTCAGAGGTCCTCCAAAAGACTGGCCGATCAAAGAAATTTATCCTGACTTTGAAATCGTTAACGCTGAAAAAGAAAGACAGTCACTTCCGCCACCAATTCGAGACAAACAAATTTAAATTCTTCAATGACGTATCATCTTTTGGAAAAATTGTTCGAATCATGGCATACGTGTTACGATTTTGTAACAACTTGAAGAAAAAATCGGATCGATCCCAAAAAAGGAAAATTAGAAGTTGCTGAACTCTATGAAGCAGAAAAAGTTATTTTGAAAGAAATTCAACTAGAAACTTTAGCTGAAGAAAAACAGATTAAATTGAACACAATGAAAGGAGACGATGGATTGATTAGAGTTGAAACCAGAGTTTCCTGTAGGAAAGACCTAGAAACCTTCAGATATCCGATATTACTACCGAATACACATCAGTTAGTTAAAAACTGATTATGGAAAACACATAGAACTTGAGCATGCTGGTACTCAGACGTTAATGTCAAACCTCAGAGAAAGTTATTGGATAATCAAGAGTAGAAAAACGATTCGTCAGGTAGTAAGAAGTTGCATAACTTGCAAGAGGTTTTCGGCTCGCCCTTTAGAAACAGTCAGTATTCCTCTTCCAGAAGATCGAGTGAGAGACGCGGCTATTTTTGAAGTTTGCGGAGAGTTGACCTATGTGGTCCACTTTTTTTTAAAGGAAAACAAGAAATGTTGGATTGTTTTATTTACATGTGCGATCTATAGAGCAGTCCACCTGGAGTTAATCACTTCTTTGTCGACCGATAGTTTCATCTTAGCTTTCCGCCGGTTCATCGCGAGAAGAGGTCGCCCTACTACGATTTATTCCGATAATGGAAAAAATTTTGTCGGCACATTCAACGCTCTAAATTCTATTGATTGGGATAAGAGAGAGATTCAAGATTTCGCTCTTAAGATAAAAATTCAGTGGAAATTCAGCCCTCCATCAGTCCCTTGGTGGGGAGGATTTTGGGAACGACTAGTGGGAATGTTGAAGAACGTACTTAGAAAAGTTCTTGGAAAAGCAAGCTTAAATGAAGAAGAACTAAACACCTTATTATGTGACGCAGAAAGCATAATTAATTCCAGACCCATTACTTACCTTTCAGAAGATCCTAAAGATTTAGTTACCCTAACTCCAGCCATGTTCCTTCAAGAAATTCGCGAAATTGGAGTTCCTGATTTTGATATGATAGATTCCAAGAAATTAGAAAGAAGATTTATTTACCGAGTGAAGATACGCAAAGACTTAAGAAACAGATTCCGAAATGAATATTTGGGTTTGCTAAAAGACTATTCAAAGGTCCGCAAAGAAGCATCGGTTAAAGATGGAGATATCGTGCTAATCGGAGATAATGATGTTAAAAGAATCAATTGGCCAATGGCAAAGATAATAAAATCTTTCCAGGAAAAGATGGTAGAATTCGCGTAGTAGAGGTAAAGACACCTTCTGGCAACTTCATCAGACCAATCCAGAAACTTTACCCTCTAGAAGTCAATCTTCCTGAGGCAAGTGACTTTCGTGAACGAATTCAAAAGGATCAAAAGAACCAAGAAATTTCTACTTCTCGACGAGGACGAACTCTAAGACCTCCTAAGAGACTTGAACTTTAGAAACTTTTGAGTTGTCAACCTTAACAACTCAAAGATGGGAGGATGTCATATTCCGATCAATCTGTCCACGCCCACTCCCAGAAATTCATTGAAAAGAACTTTTTTCTTTGGCAACGGACCAGACGGACTAAAGGATTTGCTGAGTACAGACTGATAGAACTCACTTCGCGGCCCATGTTATGGGATACATATTTTCTTTAATTTTTTAACTTAATTGTCATATGTCGTAGTGTTAGTTTGTAGTTTTGTTTTGTGTGTGTGTGTCGATAATTAAAAAACTAAAAAATATTTTCAAGTTTCATTTTTGAAGATTGCGCATTTTCTCTTTCACGTCGCCAGCAGAGAGGATATACGGCAAAGAGGCTCATCCCCGGAAATTTTGAAGGTAAGAGAAAATTTAGTTTTCTTACCTATTAGTATCGTTTTTCACTAAATTTAGAAGTGAATTTAACATCAAACAAATACGGAGAAATAATTTGTAATCGCTGCATTTAAAAAATGTCTACGAAAAAAAAAAAAAAGATGGGAAGTATTCGAAACTTTTTTCATCAACACAAAGCTACAGAAAGGTAATTGATGCATTTATGAGATAGAAAGAAGTTTTACTTGTTGACATTACTAGATTCTAAGGTAAGAACACATAAAAACTCTTAAGGATTGAGGAACCAGAAGGCCGAAACCATTGAATGAACTTTTAAAAGATATTTATTTTTATCGGCACATTTAAAGGAAAAATACAAAGAGAGGCCGAAAAAACATTTATAAATACTGTGTTCCCCGAATACCTTTGAAAATATAAATAAGGTAACTGAAATTTTTAAAACAAATCAAATGTGGGGAGAGGTAATCATTCCTTTTAAAAAGAGATTATAAAGTAATATACACATCAATGGGCTTTTTAGAAAAGAGTACTGTGGTGGGTCTAACCGTTGAAGTGTGAGAAAGTTGAAACACTATCCTATTAAGTCAAAAGATGTTTTCCAATCTAACAAAAAAAATAACCGGTGGTTAGAAAAAATTCTCACGTAAAAACATTTTGAAAGAATCTTCGAGAGCAAATAAAAAGTAATTGGAACTCTCACTATGACATAGATGTAAAGAATAAGAATTTTATCTCCATAGGGTAGCAATCAACCCATTCATAGGTATGTATGAAACTCGTGTGTAAGAATTTAAAGATTGTAACAGTTGTAAGTCGAACTATTGAAGAATAAATTGCGAAATTATCCTATTAGCTTGTAAAAAAAAAACAATTTGTCTGAGTATCTCTTTCAAAAAGCACAAACAGATGTTGCGAAAAGTCCACACAAAACATACCCTTAAAGCAGACTTTGTGTGTGTGCGAATATATCAGTACAAAATAAAAGAAACTTAACAACTGGAAAATGGAAGAATTTGGTTTACCTACAGGGAGGTAATAAAATCACATTCTTTAAGTTGTGGGGTGAGAAGTGTGGTTGTTGTGAATAAGTTTGAAGTAATTGGAATTTTACAGCTTTTTTGAAGGTGGGAAAAATCAGTTTACCTGCAGGGACGGGGTTGTAAAACCCCATTCATACGGTTGAGGGGAGATGTCAAATACTTTTAGAGTTAAAATGAAGATAAGCCCCGCTCTTTCTTTCGCTATTCGTTACAAAAAAAATACTTTCTAATTATTTTTCACTGTATTCCTACGCATAACGATTGATTCTGTATATAAGCAGATGAGGGCGAATGAATCAATTCACTTCTAGCTTGAAATTTTTTTCTGTGCGCACTTCATGCTTAAACTTTTTACAATGAATATCGAAAAAATATTCGAAGAGACTGATGTTCCTATCAACGACAAGGTTTTGGCTTCTGCGGATTTTGGAGACTTATCCAGTGAGTTAGATGAACCCTTCGATGGCGTTTTAAGAGGAACATTTTCATGCGATAGTGTTTTCACGCATCGTCGCCGTTTAGAAAGACATCGAATTTCAATCCACACCACTTCAGCCTTATTCCATTGCAAAAAGAGATTCAATCGAAAAGATAACTTCGTTCGACATTCAAAAATTCATAAATTAACACCGATTATCATGAAACTGTCTCGAACAGCCAATGGAGAAGAAAATTACTTTGCGAACACATCCTCGGAAGCCGCACCCGGTCCCTCTACCGCCACGGAAACGACTCTTTCCGATCACACGGCAGGACTTCTATTTCTTCAATTTCAACTGCACCATCGCGAAAACGAACTGTTTCGCCCACTTTCAGAGCTAGAAATGCATGTTTGGATACTTTTGAAGTGTACACATTCTTTCCAGATACTTCAACATCGAAGGACTTAACTGTGAGCCTTCACAGCATTAAGACCGAAAATTTGTTTTCAATTTTTTTTTATTTTTCTAAAAACTGTTGCTTGAAAATAAGTAGCAAGTTCCGCGAAAAATCTTACCTTATTTATTAATACATCTTAAAAAACCTACACAGGAAGCAATTTCTTTATTTTTAACAGTAATATTATTCATAAGCTAGTTTTCTGTTACATTGATGTAATTCTCTCTTCCCCCCCACCTCTGTTCTTTCACAGAGGTCTTTTTTAAAGAAATAATTTTTTTATTATATTTTATTTTCTGTTCATGCATGTTTATCAATTCCTATTATTAGCTCACACTCTCTATTTATTTATCTTGGTGGAGTTTTCAATCGTTCATAAAATACTTTTAAAAGCGCTCAAATTTTATATACATGATCACTTTGGATGACAATACAATAGTTTAATTTTTTTAAATAAAAATAATTAACTGATTAAAACTAATTATTTAAAGAATTACAAATACAGCCACGTTGGCATCATTTTTGGCGACTTGTGTCAAAACTTAAAGAGGTTTTTTCTCACGTTTTAAAGCATTCAGTTGAACTGAAATTTTATATACACGATTGTTTTGGATGACAATACGATACTTTAGTGATAATTAATAAAAATTAATGACCACTTAATGTTGTGATTCTGTCATATGTATATACATATTTATATTAATTGTAACTATTTAATAAAAAGTAGCTCAATTAAATTTTTCTTTTTTGATCTAAGTAGGAATTGGCTTAATTTTTTTTTTTTATATATATATTACTTGTTTGTATAATTTTCTGTTAATCTCGGTGGACTGTTTTGTAGCTCTAAGCCTCTGATGGGTGAGTTGGATCCTCCCGAGTAAATAAATAATCAGGGATTCCCCAATGATGTTTTGAAGAGTATCGTATTACGTGTTTCTCTTTCCTTTTAACGTCAGTAAGTACTCGAGTACATATGAATTGTATTGGATAAATTAGAAGACTCAAATTATGGATTAAAAAAAAAGAAACGCAGGCGTGCGTTTCAGCGCAACAACGTCAAGAAAGAGAAGCTAGCACATGAAAATTGCCCCAAATTGACTAATTTCTTAGTCAGCCTTCTGCGAGTACTTCTGGTCCAAGTATTTCTGTTAATAATGAAACTTATACACAAGTATATAACTAGGTATATACATATGTATAAGTTTCATTATTAATATAATGTTAATGCATATATAACTAGGTTTCGGATACTGACATAAAAAAAAATACAGACTAACTTAAACTCTGCACTTTCTGAGGTCTGTACCTTTGCTGAACAGCAAAAAATGATTTTTAATACCTCAAAATGAAAAAGGTTACATTTTCCACCACCAATAGGCATCTCTATAACTATCAATCAACTGTTTTTATGAATGGCAGCCAATTAAATCACACAAAAAATGCCAAATACCTGGGTTACATTCTGGACCAGGAGATATTGAATAACAGTCTTATAGAGGCTCAAGTAGCCAAATGCAGAAAAAGGCTTAACATTCTCGAATATATTTCCGGACGTGACTGAGGCGCAGGCGCTAATACCCTAAGAACAACCTACATCTCACTGGTCAGGCCAATTTTGGAATATAGCTTTCCAGTTTATTTTTGTGCTTCTGAAGCTAACTTAAATAAACTTGAACGAGTGTAACTAAGTGCCGCAAGAATATATAATTACTGGCCTTCATAATAGTTGCCCTAATAATATTGTTTTATATGAGAGTAATTTACCACCCCTTTCTATGAGAAGTCATAGCCTGGTAAAATATTACAATAAGTTATCTAGCTACAATGACCATCACAGAACTTCTGCCTATCTCAATTCCTGGCTCAATAACAGGCGATTAAAGTACAGTGGGTGATCGGTTAACGAACATAATCCGTTCCAAGACTATGTTCGCTATCCGAATTGTTCGTTAACCGATCATCCATTCACCATAGACTTCCATGTGAAATCGATTAATTCGTTCTGGAAACCCTAAAAATTAAATTTTAAAAAATGTATAATTTCTTAGTAAGTTTAAAAAAATACATACACATAGTCTTGCATATTAATCAGTCCTTTTCATTTTTTGCTTATGGGGCGTTGAAGAACATGTCCAATGTCAATTGCTTTTCTCTCTTTTTCAGGATTTTCCGGAAGTAATTAAAAGCATTGTCGTTGTAAAGATCCCCAACCCTACTGACATCAGCTTGGTTTGGGTGCCATTCTAAGACCATTGCTCTGACAGCATCCCACTTTTTCAAAAGATCTTTAATGGCAGATGTCGGCATTGGTCCTCTTTCGTCTTCCTCTTGTTCAGAAGGAGACACATTTCGTTGTGTTTCTTGGTGTTCTTCATTCAAAATTTCTTGGAGTTCTATCGTCAGTTCATCTTCATGTCCCATTATGAGCTCTTCTATGTCATCCTCGTTCACCTCCAAATCCAGATCTCAAACAGTTGTCAAAATTTCATCCATAATTTAAGGGGTGTCTTCCTGATCACCTCCGAATATGTGTTCATTGTCCAAACACAAAAAAATCTTTCTTGAAAGTGTTCGTTATCCGAACACAAAAATCGTTCGTGAAAGTGCTCGTTAACCGATTTGTTCGTTTTATCCAAACACAAAAATCTTTCGTGAAAGTGTTCGTTAACTGATCACCCACTGTATAGCCCTTTTTCTTTGGCAATTGATATGGGCATATTTTTTGGTAATGCTGAACCTCAATCCTTAAAGCCCTTTTCCCATTTAAAGTTCGACTCTGATCGAATACATTTCCAGATTGAGCTATTGACCAGAGTGTGTAATGGGTCTGATATACCAGAATTTACTAGGCAGATTGCTCTAGAGACAATTCATGGCCTCCCTCATTCGGCATTGAAAATCTATACTGATGGCAGCATGGGTGGCGGTGGTATTTCTGGAAGCGGCGTGCACATTGAGACACCTCATGGTACATTTGACATCAAGATTAGGAACATTAACTACTCTTCTGTTTTTAGATCTGAACTTGCTGCAATATATAAGGGACTGCAATTTACTGACACAGCTTCTGACCTTGTCTGCAGGGACATTTGGATTTTAACTGACGGTCGTGCTTCTAAACAGCACCTTTATCGATAACTGTTGGGGATATGACAAGCCTGAATATTGTGGATCGACTTTCTTATAGACACTAAATACTTTCAATGGATCCCCTCCTATATTGGATTGAATTGCAGCGAGATAGCCGATAGTTTGGCCAAGTCTGCCATTGCTGACGCCTTGCGAGGTAACGCTTGTTTAACTTTTGCTGAATTCTCCATTAAAAGAATGGAATTGAATGCACTTTGGAGAGTGCCCCTTGCTCACCCTTGGTATTTTGGGAAAAAACCTCGTTGGTGTCACCAACTTAATAGTCCTACGGATCGGCACACGGCTCTATCGCGCCTTTTTAGTACTTTTGAACAGGGCCAGAAAGTCTTTCCAGAGTATCATAGGTGCGAGGCTGATCAGTCCTCCCCCAGTCATATTCATAATTGTTTGAGTTTTACTTTTGAAGGTTTTAATAAATCCTATTTTATTTCTGGTTTTCTTGGAGATTTTTGGTTTTATGGAGATGGTGTTGCTGAGCTACACCATCTGGGATAAGAAACAATAACACATAATTAGGTAGTACGTAACTCTGTATTTCTATGTTCTGTTGAGCACGATAAAGAGCTGATGTTTTTTTTTAAAGTAGCTTTGTATATTTAAAATATTCTTATTTTGACTTGATAAAACCCAACCAAAATAAGGCCCTCAATTTTTTTTTTTTGCACCAGGACCTTTGGATACCTAGCTACACCAGTGCTGTGTAACGAACTTTTTTTATGATTCAATTTTTTGCTCCCTATTTTTAAAGTATTTCTGGACATTTCAAGCTATTCTCTTTATTAGACCACATTTATGGTGGTCTAGAACTGGTTTTATTAGGTGTGTAACTCACCAAGAGTAATAATTGCATTTCTTTTGTAAAAATCTCAGTAATTGCATTCTGGCGTTTCCTTCAAGAAGTGTAACCTTCAAGCCCCATTGTCCAGTTTACCAGAAACATCTTCGATATCCCCTTTCACCCTCAGTGGAGTTGTCTCGTAACCTTGAACTAGTCTCCGTTTATTTTTAGTGTTGATCAGTTGTACTGGTAACTTTATTTTTTGTTGCTCAATGTCACATAAAAGAATGTAAAACGTTTTTGTATGTACTACAAACTAAATAGTGAATTCTATTGTTTGCTATGCCAGGATCCGCGAAATAATTTTATACTCGTTATTACAATGTTTTAAACAGTTAAATTTTCTAATGGAAAGTCCACCTTTTTACATACGTGGGGGAAAAATACTTATAATGAAGGATAGGGAACAACTTATCGACGTATCAACAGATTTGATGTTAACATTGAAATTTAAGCAAGGACAACTCCAGAATTTTAGGTTGCAAATTCATGGAAAGTAGACAGGATTTCTCTCACAGCTATAAACATTTTAATGCCATTCGGAACAATGTATTTAAGTGAAAAATGTTTATCAACGTGAGTGGCTACTGTTAAAATTCGCAAATAATTCAACATCAGATTTCAAATGTTCTTTTCGATTATTAATAATAGATAAATAAAAGCTCTAACCTGTCAGATTGATGAGGAAACGCTGAAGCAACGAAACAAGGAGGTTGACGGGACACACACGTTTTTTAACACGCTTTTATAAGTTTCACTTGTATGTAATGGAATCTTTGCACTCGATTTTTACCCACTTTAAAATGTCAGATTAATTCGAAATTTTGCACACTTGTCAAGGACTGATGACAATACAATAATTTTGTTTCATTGTCCTGATCAGGATCCTCATAAAAAAGGATTGTAAGGATTTCGAGACTAATTCATTATATCGTTTCCAGATTTGGCGACTAAAAGATTAAGGAGCAACCCTAAAACCGCAAATAGGCTTGTGGTTAACACAAAAGAAAATGTTCTTTATGTGAAAAAGGGTAGGCTAGGTGCGTAGTTTTTCTGAAAACAGAAATAAAATAAATTATAGTTTAAAAGAAACTAAAAAACTGGCTTTTATAGTGAATCCAACTAAAAACTAAAAAAATAATTCTAAAGATAAGAATAAATGATTAACGAGAAAATTAATGTCATTGGAGTAAAAGCGTGGGGGTGTTCTATATTAATTGTTATAATTTCTTACTAGTTCTATTCCGAAATGCTGAGTTAAGAGTAAAAATGAAGTACAAAGCACCCCACGCTTTTACCACAATCACATTAATTTTCTCGTTAATCATTTTATTCTTATTTTTAGAATTTATTTTTACATGAAAGACAAGACAGAGACAAACTAAAGCGTACATTCGTAAACAAGCGATTGCAGCGCCGCGGCACTTAATGTTTCAACACTCTTCGAACTTAAAGGTTTCAACAGCTACAAAAATAAATTAAACGCAGAATATGAAATGTTCCTGCAGATATTTCAATACTCTTAAGGCCGTATCACTCGTACATTTTCCATGCAATTTTTGGCCGAATCTGAGGGAGAAGGGTTGCCGTAAACAAAACGACATGCTCTGACGTCAGTCGCGCTCTATCTCCATATTGAAAAATTACTCGCCGATTTTTCTGCTTCGGAAAGCGAAAAACCAAAATTTGTTTTATATGGGTATTTTGCTTATTCTATCAAATCTTAATTTAAAAATGCTATTAATTACTTAACCTAAAGCTGCACACATTTATACTACTGCATCGTTATTTTTGTGTGCCCAAATGGTCATTAATAAACTTAGCAACCATACGTTTCGGTTTTTTGTTTCCCAAAAGATGAACAGTTGATGCAAACTTCAAAAGGGACAAACCCTAGGAAATTTAAAAATAAATCAGAGGATATTTCAATAGAAGAGTATCAAATTTAAAGTACATAGTGGGTTATTGCGTTCATAATATAAAAATCGAATACTACGATTATGAATATAGATTTGTAGTAGATAAAATGTCGAAGGGGCAAAATATTTGAGTCTTCTGGATAGAGGAGGTTTAAAAATGTTCACAGATATTGTTATGAAAATCATTTCAAAGCAATATTTTATTTTTAATTTGTAAATCGAGAAAAATTCGTGTTAAGATATCTTAAAATTGAACACCTGCATTTTCATTTGTAAAAAAGTATTCATTACATTTGACAATATATGCTTAAGTAATTATTCAAAATAGAGCAATGAAGAAATTTTAACGGCGATAGATATTCGAAAAATGAAGGAACAAGTTCGATATAAAGACTCGAAAAAATCGGCAATTTTGGGGGGGGACACTCTTGTTGTCAAGGAAAGTATAGTTGCGAAATGTTATCCATCCTCCCAAAAAAGCATGAAACGCGGTAGCTTGTCCCTCCCTCCAATATTCCATGAAAGTGAAGTTTCTTGGTTCCATTAAATGCCTCCCCTCTTTTAAAGAAAATGAATGACGGGATTCTTCCTACTGAATCATTTGGGTTTAATGAGTAATGTATCGGAGAAATGTGTGCAGCGAAATGTAGAGCAGAAAATGGACAAATAATTCTAATGGTTACTATTTATATTTCACCCAATCAAAGTGTAAAGAAAATTATCGAATTCATTCACAAAAATTTAGTTCGCGTGTGAAGCCGGATCAACTTTACTGAACAAATTGCTTATTATTTTAAGTGGGAATTTTAATGTAGATTATTCAAAAGACAAATCAAATAGTTTAGTAGATTTTTAAAATCAAAATTCTATTTAGTTGAGTCAAATGATCCAAATAAAAGCACAGCAAAACGTTTGACAGATTTTTTTAGGTATTTAAATAATTTTGAATCTTAAGTATTTTTAACTTATTACAGCTACCATAAACCTTTTGTTTCCTTCTCAAAAGACAATTAATTCACAAACATGTATAGTTAGCAAAAAATATTACTTTAAGAGTACAGACATATGATTAAATAATTTTATTTGACAATACTAATACAATATCCCCTTGTTTTTTAATCACTTAACTAATCCTTGAAATAACATTACAAAATTTGAAGTTATCACTTATATCATGTGGTTATAAGCATACCCACTTTTTTTTATTTTTTACCACACAATTAAATGAAATATCTAACTTATTCAAAAATTAGCAACATTTTAATTTGTGTAAACTAAGATTTAACAATAGGATGTTTTCAAGAAGCTATTACTTTTTTTTTTAGAGTGTCGGGAGAAAAGCAGCTCAGTCTTCATGAAGCTTTGGAATTATTACAGAACCTACCATCTGAAAGCAGTGATGCACTAAAAGGCGATTCTTCCGATGAAGTCCTAGCAAATTATCTGCTGGAATTTTTGTCATATTCCTAAGAAGGCTGGAAGACCTCTGTTTTTTGGTAATTTCTATATTTTCCCTCTTTGATTGAATACAGTCGCATTCTTTCGAAAGGGAGCATCTCGCACCCATAGGGTTGGTGGACCCATACATTTTAATAAAACATAACTCTGCATGATTGGGAACACCCAATCTGAGACTTTGCTTGGAAGACAAGAGTGCTGGCCTGGGATTTTGGGGTGATCCAGTTCATTATTTAAAAAGATGTGTGCCAATTTTGAGAGGTTTTTCCTTTAAACTTATAGAATATGTAGAATTGCCAATGTGAATTATCTGAGCCCCCCCCTCTTGGAACATATTTAAGTTAAGTTGTTTATTTTCCTTTTGTAATTGTAAAATTTAACTTTATAAAAATAAATTTAACGTCCAATAGAAATTGTTTAATATTTGAATCTAGTAGCTGATTTAACATTAGCCATGATGCAAACTGTTATTCCATGGCTTCACATCACAACCAAGAGACTGAATAAAATTCAAGGTTCAGTAAATATAGTATTTCCTACACTAGAATATGCAGTGCTTTAAAAACATTCAACCAACACCTCACTCAAAATGCACAACTTGTAAATTATTTGTGTATTAATGAAAAGAAAAACTCATCCAATTATCATCAAATTAAGTTTATGTTAAGACCAGCTTTTATGCGTAAAAATAAATTTTAAAATTTTTATAATTTTTAAAAATAAATATTTTGTGCTGTAAAATATTAAGTGTTATCTGGTTATTCTGCAACTGTAAGAGTTAAAAACTGTTAAAAAAAAGTTATATGATCATTTTGAACAATGAGAATATTTTAAACCTCTGTACAAACGGTACTTTAAAGTACCAATTTAATTAGCTCTAACTGATTTAATTTCCCAAAGTTGAATATTTTATTAATGCATATCCCTTAATTTTCAATGTAGTGATTCAAAAATAAAATACTGTACAAAAAAATTGCAATAAATCATAATGCAGTAGACAAAAGGTTAAGGCACTATTTCTTTTGGAATGATCAACCAACTGCCCTTTTAGTTGTTTATTCTCTACATTAAGGATTTCTTCAGCAATGAATCAGCAATAAATTACTCCAATTACAAGCAGTAATTTCTGTATCTAACACAGATCTTTAAAGAGCAATGGGAAATACTTAGAGACTCAAAAGATAAATGTCAGTTTGTAGTTAACTTTATATGTTTAATATTCCTTACAGTCGCATATATAATGAATATGTACAGAAAATAAAAGATTAAAAGCTGCACAGTGAAGTAAAAAGTACGTTTAGATTAGAAATACATTAAGGTTGGAAAACAATTTAATTTTATAAAAAGATAATCAGTATTAAGATTGTATAAAAATTGTAAATCCTTGTAAAAACAAAATTCTGCTTTAAAAAACTTGATCATACCAAAGAAATATATTATGTTTTAATATTCAGGTAACATTAAATCCAATATTTTAATTCTTTACTAAGCATATTCACTGCATACAGTTTAAAACAAATTATTTTTTACAAAAAAAAATTCATGTGTTTTTTTATAAAAAAAAAAAAATGCTTCATTCAACAAAAATTAAATATCTAGCAAAATTTTAAATATTAGTCTGAAGTTGAAACTAATACACTAATTAAAAAACCTAACTTCTCAATCAATAATAAAAAAAAATACATACCCCCTAAAAACAAGAATTAAGATTCATTAAAGTTAAGGGTATAACCTGAATAATGAGCTTAATAGCAATTTCTCTTAAAGTTATAAAATTTATTGCATACTTGTGGTAACCATGCTCATTTACAGTATAGAATGAAAAACCAAAGAGTGAGTTGAACAGTAATTTTAAGTGCTTTCACTTTATTTAGCCACATACAACTTTAAAACTTGCAATTGGGTCGCACAGTTGTGAAGCGAGGCTTGTGGAAATTACGATTAATTCTGGAAGGCAGGGGAAATTTTATCTTGCTATCCTGTAATTAAAAATAAAGAAAAACAAGTTAAGACACAGTATTTTACATTTTAATTATATTTATAAAAACGTTCATTTAGTTAAATTGTGTAAAATGAAGACTAAATTTATCAAAAGTGAACCAATTTCTGAAATATCTTATAAAAGCAAAATTTTAAAAATATAGTTCAATTTAGGAGTAAAAAAACTAATTCTTTAACCAGAGCAAGACCACACCTCAGCCAACCCCTTCTCATACAACTTCTATTTTAATTCTCTGATAAACAGAAGCCTGGGAATTCCTTTTTCCCCTAACCCATGTGCATTCACATTGACTTCATGCTCTAGTCATGGGCTTGGTGTACATGACAATTAGTTGAATCAGTGGAGAAGCCATCCAAATCAAGATTCATCTCTATGTAATTTCTAAGCTAATATAGATCAATTAAGAATTTCCAACTGATTTTTAATACATATTTTCAAGGTTAGTTATATGGAAATATATTAAACTAAAACTAAAAAAAGTTTAAAAATACATGTACTAACAAAATAGTTATTTTTAAGTAAAATTTAATGAGTACAAGAGGAAGTCTCACAAGCCAGACTTTACAGTTAACAGCTTCATTTTTCAATTTATGTACATGAAAAGTTTAAGGTCAACTTACGTGGAATTGTTTGATTTGCTGACGTCTACATTTAATTGCAGAAATATTCTCAACTTTCATAATCTGGATAGATTCGGCTCGGGCACAATGCTTTGCTGCCATCTCTCGATCTAAGAGAAAAAAAAATCAAGGTTACCTTCAAATTTAATTTTACAAAAAAAAATCTATACATTTTAACAAAACAAATACCAATACTTGTGTCTACTTTATCCATACCACACAACCAAGCTGTTTTGTAGACATATGAACAAATTTTGCATATATATACACATACAACTTAGGATACATTAAAAAATTTACCCAAGACAGGAATCTAATATCACTTAAAAGAGTGCAAACACAGTGACAAATCTGAATATTAAAGTTGAATTAAATTGATAATGTATTAACAAAGAGCCAATTTTAAATACATAGAATCTCTTAAAGTAGACAATCGAACAGGATAGGGGGGAAAGAACTAATGATATATGAAAAAGGGGTTACATGACCAGCCAGAATACCCTAAAATAATGACTATTCAATTTCTACTTTTAAGCCTGTCACCATGGCCCTTATCAAATTCCAAGGTAGAATGAAGGATTTTGACAAACTAGTATGTGTATATCATAGCATAAATCAATACATATGCATTAAAATTCATCAACATTAACATGTTGATTCTTAAGAAACATTAAAGTACTTTGAAAAGTTAATTCTAAAATTGATAAAACGCTCAAAATTTGGGGGGGAACCATACTCTACTTTATAGTGACATTCCATGATTACATTAGATACAGAGGGAGTAGGACCTTTAGAAAGTTCAAATGCTTTTCCTTACAGCTAACATTTAATTCCAACTAAAGATTTGAATATTAGAATAATTTTTCTCCCACTTTCCAAAATGAAAATCATGTGTCAATATTACCAATTAAATTCTCACATTGTATTAAAATATTTCAGTCTCTCAAATAATTAAATCAGTATATTCATTAAAACAGAAATTAAAGCACATAAGGTTGTATAATTCAATTCAACTTTCCTTATATCAAATAACCGTATAACTTATAAAACAAAGGATAGTTAACAAAAGAAAAAGTTGTATTAATTAATCAAATAGGACTTAAAAAATTCAAGTTAGCCAGTTTAACTAAGTACTAATTCAAAATGCAACAAGTTGTTTGCTAAAACAGACTAGAAACATAGAAATCTCAATTTTTTTTTATCACACTAAGCAAATCAGGGACAATTACATGAAATAAACATATTGTAACAGTCAACAAAATATAGATAAGAAAAAGTAAACATTGCACTATAATTTAATAATTCAAAGAGACTCAATATTAAAAGAGTATTGTGCATATTCCCAATACTAATACTAAATCTGTATGTACAAATGATATCCTTCACACACACACACACACACAAACAGTATCACCTTTAAATAAAATTTTAAAAAGTTACTAGAAAATTTGAAGTAGGAACATGATTCACATCAAATGAAACAGTTCCATAAAAAGGTGAAAGGTTTCATTTATGCATTAATCAAATATGACCAACAATAAATATGCTGTCAAAAATAAAAACCAATGCAATGTTTAATGTATACCCTTAAAAAAACTCAAAGTAGCTCAACATGCATAATGAGGAAAAACAAAATGCTTTGAAAGAATTTAGCAGAATGACTAAAAATTATTTCATTCAAAATATACAAGATAAAACCTACATTTAATAAATCATTAAAAAGACAGAACGTGTACCTTTAAAAGAACACTTGAAGAGCTCAGAGTTAAAAAGCTCGTAAAATGTTCAATATAAATTTCAGAGAAAAAACTCATCATTGCCCCAACATGCAGAAATATATAAGTAAAAATTTTTTTTAACGAGGTACATTTCAACATTAGAATTGAACAAGAAAATATAAAATAAAAAATTTAATTAAGGTATAAAAAGACATTTAAATCAAAAAGACAGAATGTGTACCTTTAAGAGAACACTTGAAGAGCTCAGAGTTAAAAGCTCGTAAAATGTTCAACATAAATTTCAGAGAAAAAACTCATCATTGCCAACATGCAGAAATATATAAGTAAAATTTTTTTTAAACGAGGTACATTTCAACATTAGAATTGAACAATAAGAAAATATAAAATAAAAATTTAATTAAGGTATAAAAAGACATTTAAATCAAAAAGACAGAATGTGTACCTTTAAGAGAACACTTGAAGAGCTCAGAGTTAAAAAGCTCGTAAAATGTTCAACATAAATTTCAGAGAAAAAAACTCATCATTGCCAACATGCAGAAATATATAAGTAAAAATTTTTTTTTTTTAAACGAGGTACATTTCAACATTAGAATTGAACAATAAGAAAATATAAAATAAAAATTTAATTAAGGTATAAAAAGACATTTAAATCAAAAGACAATGTATACCTTTAAGAGAACACTTGAAGAGCTCAGAGTTAAAAAGCTCGTAAAATGTTCAACATAAATTTCAGAGAAAAAAACTCATCATTGCCAACATGCAGAAATATATAAGTAAAATTTTTTTTTTTAAACGAGGTACATTTCAACATTAGAATTGAACAATAAGAAAATATAAAATAAAAATTTAATTAAGGTATAAAAGACATTTAAATCAAAAAAGACAGAATGTGTACCTTTAAGAGAACACTTGAAGAGCTCAGAGTTAAAAAGCTCGTAAAATGTTCAACATAAATTTCAGAGAAAAAACTCATCATTGCCAACATGCAGAAATGTATAAGTAAAATTTTTTTTTTAACGAGGTACATTTCAACATTAGAATTGAACAATAAGAAAATATAAAATAAAAATTTAATTAAGGTATAAAAAGACATTTAAATCAAAAAGACAGAATGTATACCTTTAAGAGAACACTTGAAGAGCTCAGAGTTAAAAAGCTCGTAAATGTTCAACATAAATTTCAGAGAAAAAAACTCATCATTGCCAACATGCAGAAATATATAAGTAAAAATTTTTTTTTTAAACGAGGTACATTTCAACATTAGAATTGAACAATAAGAAAAAATAAAATAAAAAATTTAATTAAGGTATAAAAAGACATTTAAATCAGAAAACATAAGATTGAATATTTTCTAATAATTTAATTCATCTTATAATCAAGAATACAGCAAACTCAGCCATGGATGAGCCAATTTAAAGATCTTACGGGTTATTTTTTGCAAATAATTTTTTTTTTTGAGGACTTGTGACATGGTGTGATTTGTATGGTGCAAATTTGGCTGTGCCGACATTAATACAAATATAAAATCTTCATAAAGCAATTCAAACTCACCAGATATGATATATATAAGAAATTTAATCTTGAGGGAAAAATAAGAACAGGAAGCTTTAGACTAAATGAATTAGATGGTAATTTAATTCATCGTACAATCAATTGTAGCAAATCTAGTCATCTGACAGTGTAACACATTCAAAGGCATTTTTATCAGTAATAGTAAAATTAAAAATTAATCCCCAGGAATATTTGGGCTTTTGAAAGCAGGAAACTTCAGATCAGACTAATTTGGTGGTAGTTTGCTTCATCTTGTAATCAAGAGTAGCAAATACAGTCATCAGATAGTATAACACAGGGGTAAGCAACACGTGGCACCCATACTACAGAACAATTTTCTCAGTGTTATACTCTACTTTACTTTACTCTACAATTTGTCAATTTCTGAGAGGACAGTTGATAAATTTGTAATGGATCTTATTTGACAAACATCCTTAAAATTGGAGACATTTACAGAATTACGAAAAATTCTGAAAGATAACTGTAAAGACAAATTTAATTACTGTATTTTCCAGTATATAATCCGTGGATTACGTGTTCAAAAAGTTTCAAATTTTGTTGTGCGTATTACACGCTGCCGCGGATAATGTGAAAAAAAATATTCTCAAACAGAACAGCTTACACTAAAGTTTTGGAAGAAATACCATTTATGCTTTCTAAATTAAATAGATGATGCTGAAAACTTGCGACTCAGCTCAACTATAATCAGTTTAGTCCAATTACGTTTCAGAATGTAATGAAGATATTGCATTTGGTCTTGACCCAAGTTGTTTCGCCCTGAAAATATCTAAGTTCAGATATCGACATATTGAAGCGGCAGCGTGTAAATTACATAGCTGATTTTGAACTAAACATTATAGAGAAAGTAGGAAATCTAGAAACTGCAAGATTGTTTAATGTTGACAAGTCAAATATTCAATTAAGGAGAAAAACAAGGCTAATTTTGAAAAATGCGACCCAAAGCTTTTTAATTATGAATCGATGAGGCACATCTCAATAAGAATGTCAAAAATGCCCTGGAAGTCCTCATTTACAACTAACACTTACAGGACTCAAAGAAATTACAGCCTTTAGACATTGTTATTCGGATTTTTAAATCGAAAGCTCAGAAATTATGGGAACAATGGGTGTCTTATGCAGAAAAGAATGTTACAATATTTTTTTCTGTCCAATTGATTACTTATAATTTTAATCATATTGTGTATTTTTAAAATATTATCTTATGCTAAATTATCAGCAGTATATATTTTGGATTATTCAACATAAAAATTACTGTGGATTATATACAGGAAAACGCAATACTTTGTAAATTATTGAATGTCACTGTTGGAGAGATTTAATTGTTTAAGAGAAAACGGCATGCACTCTGTTCTTTCAGTTCTACATATCTAAGTAAAAAATCTTTCTTCATATGAAAAATATTTTGGGTCCGCAAAGAAACTAAGCTGAATGCTCAGAATCATGTCAAATTCAAAGTCACAAACTATAACCCTTGATTTTGCAATATGAAAGTAGAGCAGTGTAAGCACTAGGTTTACATTACAATTTTTATTTATCTTTTTATTTAACTATAATGAAAGGAAATACTTATAACAAACATTGTGCATTTCATATTTTAAAATAAATGTTTAAAAATATATAGTATTTGTACAATTTAAAATTTTTTGTTGAAGAAAATTATAATTTATGCTGTTTATTTTTTATTTTAAGAAATATCTTTAAATGTATGTAAAATTAATAAATAATAAAATTGTACATCCATATCATTGACCTTTGTTCTGAAACCCTGCATACATTATCACCAGATCAAATAGTTTAAAAAATGTCCAACTGAATAGCACGATGAATCATATTGGTAGATTGGTTTTGCATGCCACAACATGCCAGCCTCTGAAATAACACATTTTTATCAGTAACAGTAACTCCAGGAATATTTGACCTCTTAAAAACAGGAAACTTCAGACTAAAATAATTTGGTGGTAATTTACTTCATCATTTTACAATCAAGAGTAGCAAATATGTAATCATCAGATAGTATATCACATTTAAAGACATTTTTTATCAATAAAATTTAAATTTGAATCTTCTGGAATATTTGGCTTTTTGAAAACAGGAACCTTCAGACTAAAATAATTTGGTGGTAATTTGCTTCATCATCTTAAAATCAAGAGTAGCAAATACATTCAGTCATCATCAGACAATACATTCAGACATTTTTATCAGTAATAGTAACTAGGAATATTTGGCTTTTTGAAAACAGGAACCTTCAGACTAAAATAATTTGGTGGTAATTTGCTTCATCATCTTAAAATCAAGAGTAGCAAATACATACAGTCATCATCAGACAATAATACATTCAGACATTTTTATCAGTAATAGTAACTAGGAATATTTGGCCTCTTGAAAACAGGAAACTTCAGACTAAAATAATTTGGTGGTAATTTGCTTCATCATCTTAAAATCAAGAGTAGCAAATATGTAATCATCATCAGATAGTATATCACATTTAAATACTTTTTTTATCAGTAATAGTAAAATTTAAATTGAATCTTCAGGAACATTTGGAAAACAGGAACCTTCAGACTAAAATAATTTGGCGGTAATTTGCTTCATCATCTTAAAATCAAGAGTAGCAAATACATTCAGTCATCATCAGACAATACATTCAAAGACATTTTTATCAGTAATAGTAACTAGGAATATTTGGCTTTTTGAAAACAGGAACCTTCAGACTAAAATATTTTGGTGGTAATTTGCTTCATCATCTTACAATCAAGAGTAGCAAATACATACAGTCATCATCAGACAATAATACATTCAGACATTTTTATCAGTAATAGTAACTAGGAATATTTGGCCTCTTGAAAACAGGAAACTTCAGACTAAAATAATTTGGTGGTAATTTGCTTCATCAGACAATACATTCAAAGACATTTTTATCAGTAATAGTAACTAGGAATATTTGGCTTTTTGAAAACAGGAACCTTCAGACTAAAATATTTTGGTGGTAATTTGCTTCATCATCTTACAATCAAGAGTAGCAAATACATACAGTCATCATCACAATAATACATTCAGACATTTTTATCAGTAATAGTAACTAGGAATATTTGGCCTCTTGAAAACAGGAAACTTCAGACTAAAATAATTTGGTGGTAATTTGCTTCATCAGACAATACATTCAAAGACATTTTTATCAGTAATAGTAACTAGGAATATTTGGCTTTTTGAAAACAGGAACCTTCAGACTAAAATATTTTGGTGGTAATTTGCTTCATCATCTTACAATCAAGAGTAGCAAATACATACAGTCATCATCAGACAATAATACATTCAGACATTTTTATCAGTAACATTAACTCCAGGAATATTTGGCCTCTTGAAAACAGGAAACTTCAGACTAAAATAATTTGGTGGTAATTTGCTTCATCATCTTAAAATCAAGAGTAGCAAATATGTAATCATCATCAGATAGTATATCACATTTAAATACATTTTTTTTATCAGCAATAGTAAAATTTAAATTGAATCTTCAGGAACATTTGGCTTTTTGAAAACAGGAACCTTCAGACTAAAATAATTTGGTGGTAATTTGCTTCATCATCTTAAAATCAAGAGTAGCAAATACATACAGTCATCATCAGACAATAATACATTCAGACATTTTTATCAGTAATAGTAACTAGGAATATTTGGCCTCTTGAAAACAGGAAACTTCAGACTAAAATAATTTGGTGGTAATTTGCTTCATCATCTTAAAATCAAGAGTAGCAAATATGTAATCATCATCAGATAGTATATCACATTTAAATACTTTTTTTATCAGTAATAGTAAAATTTAAATTGAATCTTCAGGAACATTTGGAAAACAGGAACCTTCAGACTAAAATAATTTGGTGGTAATTTGCTTCATCATCTTAAAATCAAGAGTAGCAAATACATTCAGTCATCATCAGACAATACATTCAAAGACATTTTTATCAGTAATAGTAACTAGGAATATTTGGCTTTTTGAAAACAGGAACCTTCAGACTAAAATATTTTGGTGGTAATTTGCTTCATCATCTTACAATCAAGAGTAGCAAATACATACAGTCATCATCAGACAATAATACATTCAGACATTTTTATCAGTAATAGTAACTAGGAATATTTGGCCTCTTGAAAACAGGAAACTTCAGACTAAAATAATTTGGTGGTAATTTGCTTCATCAGACAATACATTCAAAGACATTTTTATCAGTAATAGTAACTAGGAATATTTGGCTTTTTGAAAACAGGAACCTTCAGACTAAAATATTTTGGTGGTAATTTGGTTCATCATCTTACAATCAAGAGTAGCAAATACATACAGTCATCATCAGACAATAACACATTCAATGATATTTTTATCAGTAATAGTAACTTAAGGAATATTTGGCCTAATCTTAGAATCAAGAGTAGCAAATATATAGTCTTCAAATGGTATAAAACATTTAAAGACATTTTTATTTTTAAAATTAATCTCACTGTATATTTGGGCATTTGAAAACGGGAATCTTCTAACTGAAATATTTTGATGGTAACTGTCTTCATCTTACAATCAATAGTAGCAAATCTAGTCATCAGATAGTATGACACATTCACAAAGGCATTTTTATTAGTAAGAATGAAATTTTAATTGAATTTTATATAATGCAATGTGTTTAGAATAAGCATGATCTTAAATTTTTTAAGAATGGAATGTAAAAATGGAACATTCTTATTTCCCACTCAATGAAATTTTGCATACTTTCTAAGAATAAAAAGCAACTCCTTTTACTTCTTAAGACTTCAACTCATTACTCTTACAACAAGTTAAGTTTAAAATATTACTTTGAAATATACTGTTAGATCTGCAAAATAAGTTCATATTGGAATTTCTCTGGCGTGATTCAGCATTTGTCAACAGCATTCGGAACTTAATTTACAAGATTGAGAGAATGTTTTCTCCTGTCTAAATAAAACTAAATATTTGTTATCAACAAATTATTAATTCATAAAAACTCAACAAATATGAGGTAATATATTAAAATTGCTCCTTTTTTGAGGATCTTACTACCTAAATAGCAATTTAGAGTATTATAAAAGACATTACAAATATTTTTAAGATTTAACAAATTAAAAAGGCAATATGACTTTAATGAGAGCATTTAAAGAGCTCAGAGTTAAAAAGCTCGTAAAATGTTCAACATGAACTTTCAGAGAAAAAACTCATCATTGCCCCATATGCAGATATACTTTAGACCAGCGATACTCAATCTGTGGCCCACCAGACCTATCCAAATGGCCTGATCATGGCCATGCACTAACAAATTCAATTATTTAAGAACGATGCATTAAAAATGCAGTAAAGGTTTGCTTGCTGAAGGTATAGTGAATATTTGTCAAGAAAAATCGAAATTGTTGATATAATATATATTTGCCATATTAACAAGTAACTTCTTTCCTGCAGACCTTTTAAAAAATTCAATTAATGTTTAAAGAGAGAACAGCGACAGCTAGTCAAAGCACAAACGAAATATTGCCCTTAAAAACACAAAAAAAATATTAAAATTAATGCAGAAAATCAACATTTAACTCTCACAAAAATGCTCAATTTCAGAAAAATTACTTACAGCATTGAGTCACAGCAGCTGCAACAGTCATATCTCTATATTCTCTGTACATATTATGTGTTCCAGTACGGGAATTGTATCTCAACCATATACCAAAATTCTTCACTTTAGTCGGTGTCTTGTCATGAACCTACAGGTTTAACAGTAGTAAGAGTATAATATATTTCAAGAAAAGTAAACATACATTTGAAAATTGCCTAAAAACAGAGCTAATAAATTTATTTAAATATATAGAAAACTTATATGTCAATATAAAAGAAAATTCCACATCAATCTATAAAACTTCAATTTAAAAAAAGTTTGTGTACATATATACAGTCAAAATAAGTTAATTCAATACATTTAACCCATCAAATTTTTTTTAAACAATAAATCTTTAAACATAAATCATTTATAAAATTTTATATCATAAAATTTTACAAGACTTTACATTTCAAAATAAGCTAAGAGGGAAAAATTAGTGCTTTTAGGGGAAAAAAATTCAACTTTGGAAAGTCTAGAAAGCAAACAAACTTCAATCAAATTTAGCCCATCCAACACAAAACTTATTGCTATATAATATAAAATTCGCATTCTTACAAGGCGTGTCCAGAAACTAAGTACCGTTTAGTTCTACTGCAAACACAGTAGTAGTAGTATCAAAATTGAACATTTGCAAATACGACTCTGGGCGATTGTTGATTCAGTGACACCATTGCAGCCAAACTGCAATGTTTTTACACATGTTAGCGTACGCTCAAAAAGTTAAAAGACAATTGACGACCCCGGCAACTGTGAAACGTGTTTTACGTAATTTGGGTTTTGAACACAAGGAATGTTAGGCCAGTTGAAATTCCTCGTTAACTTACAGAAATTTAAGGTGAAAATGAAAAGAGTGATGGAATGGTGAGAGAATACATTTCATAATTCTTCCTGGTGGCATCTTTCTTTGAAGAGAATATAGACAAGTTGCCCTATGACAAATGCAGAATGGTGATAACTATGTAAAAATAAATTGGTTCGAAAAATGGATATACATGCAGTTTTTTCTAAGCTGCACATCATAGAATTATAAGTATAAACTAACAGGACATAGTAAATGCTAGTGAAATTGAGATTTTTCATTATATCTGGTACTGTATTGCATCAGAAACATTTACATCATAATAATCAGAAACACGGACCAACGTAAAATTACTCATTTGCAATACTTTCATTTATATTTTAGAAAACTTATTTTAAAGCTCCCCTTCGGGATTTTAAAAATGTGCTGTATTGCTTTAAATTAGATGAAAAGAACACCATGACATGAAGCACATTGGACTCTGTAATGTTTTTTAAACACAAAAAATGTTGGGCCAGTTGAAATTCCTCACGGTAAAGATTTATGGAGAAAATGGAATGGTGAGAAAGTGGGTGACAGACACACTAATGATCATGACGAAACACAGAGCAAAGGAACTTCTGTTGTCAATGATGATCTGGTTGAAACAGGGATAAACTTCACAAAAATGGGCTGTTCACAATAAGATTGCCTTGTGAAAGTTTCCACAGTGGCTCTCCTCCCTTTTGGCACCTTTCTTTGAAGATTAAACAAGTAGATTTCCCTGTATGACAAATGTAGAAGAACGGTGTTAACTGCAGAAAAATAGTTGTTGACGTGCTCTTTCATGTAAAAATCAATTGTATTGAAAAATAATTTACATGCAGAGTTTTTTCAAAGTGGTATTTAAGTTTTTGGACACATCGTATAACCAAAAATGCAAACTAAAAGGAAATAACCAATGCTTGTGAAATTGAGATTTTTCATTATATCTGGTACTGTATTGCATCAGAAAACATTAACATCATAATAATCAGAAACACGGACCATCGTGCAATTATACTCATCATTTGCAATACTTTCATTGACACTTAAGAAAACTTATTTTAAAGCTCCACTTGGAAATGATTTTAAAAATGTGCTGTATTGTTTTAAATTGAATGATGGAAATGTTGATGAAAAGAACTTGAGATTAAGTAAATTAGACTCCAGCTGAGTTCTAATTTTCTTAAAACACACTGATGAACTAAATGTTTGAAAGAGAGGTTTACACACCTTTCTGATATTAAAAGTGTACTTCACTAGTTAAAATTCTCAATGTATTACCTCAGATATGGAAACAATTTCTCCTCTTGACTTCTTAAGCTTTTTCAATTTTCGGGTGAAGTACCAAAATCTTGATCTGGCTGTTACGGCATCGGGAGCAAAAATCCTCATTCGATAAAGGGGGGGAATTTTTATTTTGTCATCTGGTAGCGGCCTCCCAATGATTTTATATTCTTTTAGCTAGAAATGAACAAAAACTTTAACATATTATCAGAAGTAGTACAACATATATTAAGAGAAAAATTTACCTCCTTCTCCTTTTTATCCAGAAGGCATTAAAGGATAGAAAACTTTTAATTATTTGGAAAGATCTTAAAGGCACAAAAATATTGAAACAGTTTTAAACTTGCTCTATTATTCTATATGCATTTTACTCTAATATGCCTGATACTTCTACGATGCATATAAAATATCGTACATTCAGGTACTAGTTTGTTTCTTTTAATATTTATAATTATTACTTTATTTATAATTATTCTTATATTTATTTATAACTATTTTTATAGCTATTCTCTTGGAATTTATTTTAAATTATGATACTTCTAATTATGTAATATGAGTATTCTTATGCTTTATTTTTTTCAATATGATTATTCTTTTTTATAATTACTATTAAATTATACTATATGATTATTATGTATAATTGTTACTAAATCATACTATATGAATACTATATATAATTACGATAAAATCATATTATGAGGTTATTAAATGCTGCTTATAATACTATTACTAGCACATGTTACTTTTTATTATATTGTATTGATATTCATTATTTATTGACTGTGTGATCTAGGTTATTCTCAATCTCTTCCTATATCCTTCATTTGAAATACATTTCAATGTATTTCAAAACAATTCTTTAAAATTATTGCGTATCATTAAATTACCGCTAGGCCGCCATATTGGATTCCATTCAAGCAACAAGCGCTGCTTGGCATGCTCTTTATTGTGCCAAGCAGCACTTGGCACCATTACCCCGGATATCAAACTAGTTCCTAAATTCATTGCACAATTCTAATACAAATTTAAAAACACAGAAAAGGACTTCTCAAATTTAAAAATTTATTACAACCAGACATTAACAATTATCATACAATTACAATGCAAAAATTTGGTGTTTGAAGAAAATTTTCTCCCATTTTATGGATCAGGTTATCTTTCCCATGAAAGTAGTATAACAAAATTTCCAGTTTTTACTTAAAAATCATTGTAATCATAATATATAACAATTTTAGGACTTACTATTGTAGATCTACTTTCAATTCATACATTCATGGTAATATTCTAACACAGCACCCTGGAGTATCTGGCAACAAAATTTTTTCGCCAGGGAAAAGTGTTTTACAAAATGTCATCAAGAGACAAAAAACGTCGAAAAAACGTGGCTTCTAAAATGGACAAACAACAAAGGAAACATCAAATCAAAAAGAAGAAATCAAATGCAAATTCTTTCCAAATTTCGGACATTCATACCAAGATTCTATGGTACTTGCATATTACCGATATCTCTATTAATAATTCATCAAGTTGGCATCCCTAATTTTCTGTATTGTACACATTAAATTCTTGACCATGTGCTTGATTTCATATAATGCCACCAATATGGTTGGCAATAATATTTTATTGATTCTATCGATCCCTACCTTCTGACCTCTTCTATTCAGAAAAACTCAGTCTTTATTTGGAAGAAAAAGTTTTTAAAACTGCTTCTACAAGGAAATCAGCGAAAATGTCGCTTCTAAGATGCAACATTGAGAAAAACTACACTTGCATATTCTCTCAAAACAAACAAATTCTTTCCATATTTTGCACATCCATACTGAAATATTTGCAATCTTTCACTCATACACAAAGAAAAAATTCCTTTCTTACCTTTTCCCATTCAAAAAAAAATTATCAATTTGTCAAACTTTAAAAAAGAAAACATGGTTTCCAAAATAGCTTCAAGAAGAAAATAGGAAAAAAAAAAACATTGCTCTTCCAAGATAAAAAACATGATCCAAACTGAATTTATCAACACATATCCCTTTCTATCTAATATTCTTTCCACAGTTGTTTCATTTAAAAAAATCCAATCATTCCTTCTCTTTCAGCTTCCTAGAAAATCTCGTACACATATGCTGAGGTAAAAGAATCTAGTCCAGGTAGGGTTACTATTTCCCTTTATTTTGCAGGGGAATAAATCTCTTTGGCGACATAAGAGGGCTGCACTAATTATAAGCTTCTAAAATGATTTATTTGGAATTTGAACGCTTGTGTGATTCATTGGTAGGCAATAGAAAATAGCTGTACTAATGAACAAAAGATCTTGGGATCTTTAAAAAATATAAAAAAAGGAGAAATTTTTAAATAAATTTGCTGAAACTGTTGATAGGAGGCATTTATTGATTCAAAAGTGTTCATAACTACAAATCAACTAAAATCTTAACGTTCATGCCAAAATTCAGCCATTTCTCAAGAAAATACTTTTTTAATACCCTCTGTAAAAATAAATCCAAGACTACAAGCTTTACAAATGGCTAAAAGTGCTGCTGAAATATTAAAAAAAGATGAGATTTTAATCACAATTCAATGAGAACTGAAAAAAATGATCATGGACGAGTTCCATTCAAGAAACTATTCATCTATTGAGTGAACAGAGAACAGAGCTAAGAAAATTACCTTTGTGAAAAAAAACCCCTAAATAGGACACAATTATTGGGAAAAATATAACGTATGTATTGGAAAATAATTTTTGTACTTATATTGCATGAAAAAAAGACAAAAATATTCCTGAAAAAATTACAACACAGATCTCAAGAAGACTTTCGAATATCAATCATGGAGGAGGAGGCATAATTATTTGGGGGGAGGGGACATAGTAAGCCTTTGGATTAGTAATCTGGAATTTATTGAATCAACAATGTACAAAATTCAAAATGGTTCAAGTGTAGTATGGGGGGCACTTGGTGTAGGCCTTTTTTTGGTGACTAAAACCGGTCGCCAAGGTATTTTTTTCGGAATTATTTATTTTAGAACGAATTCCATACCTTACCATGACATTTAGAAAAAAATCGCCAAATCCGAAGAAAAATCGCAAAATTCTAAGTGCCCCCCCCCTTATACTACACTTGAACAGTACAAAATTGATTACTTGAACCTACTGAAGAAAAATATCAGAACATGTACCAAGAAACTTGCGAAAAGTAATGACTTGGACTCTCAGCAGGACAAAGATACCAAGCAAATGGCTGACTCTCAGCAGGACAAGATACCAAGCAAATGGCTGACTCTCAGCAGGACAAGATACCAAGCAAATGGCTTCCATTCTGAAGTTGTGGCTGTTCTACCATGTTCCAAACGAATTCCATAAGCCATCCCAATCCCCAGACCTATGCACAATACAGCATTTATTGAATTTAATCAAGTAGACAATGATGGAGCATGTACTAATATCCAAAGAAATCTTTAATTCGGCCAAAGTGGAATAAAATAACCACAGAAGACACAACTAAGCTAGCTGAATCCCTGCCAAGTATGGCTAAAGATTGTAGAAAATACAGAATAGCCTTAAGTATTAACTTTTAACAATCCATTATCGTAAAGGTTTTTTTCCAGTGAACGCAGACAATTTTCGTTCTAAAAGCAGAATATTTGTATTATTTTGTGTAACAATCAGGTGATTGTTGCTAATATTTGAACGTTCGACGTTAAAGGAATCAAAGTTGGATTGATTCAGAAAGATTTCATTTAATTAGTGATCTTTGCATGAATATGAAAGATGATCGTCTGTATGCAGGATTTCCGGGGCAAGTGTATATATATTTTTCAGCATTACAAACCTCAGGAAACTAATGTTGGAATGGTTTGACTAAATCAATTAAACGCCAGTGGTTCTCGTAAACTAAATTTAAGTTAAAAGTAATTTATTCAATGTTTAAAGAGATACTGCCACTAGATAATTCAGTCTAGGAAAAAAATCTAGAGTGCCAGCAACCATTAACTTATTAAATATTTCAGAACATTTTATATGCTTGAACTAGAACAAATTTTCTTCAAGAATAACAACAAGTTAACTTTATCAATAAAAATATTTTTTAAAGTAAATGTTTAAAATATTCTTTATAATGTCAATATAATGCATAATATTTTAACACGCGGTTCCGGTACGATAGGCTTAGCAAGATCCTAATTAGATACAAATTTATAAAAGCGAAAAGTTCACATGGACCAATTTAAAAGGAAGAAAACTATCTGATTAAAAAATTCTTACCTCTCCTTTAACTTTCATGGTAAGATTTTAGTTATTAAGTCTTAATTTTAATTATGTAGCCCGTAGCTCAACTTAGCCACGCACTCCTAAGAACGAGCAATATCACTATGGTTATAGATAACAAAAATTATTGCAGTTGCGTCTCAAACATAAAGTTGTGGCTTTCAAACAGCGCATAGACAAAAAAAAAAAAAAAATTGCTAAGTGGAAAAATTAATTTGCAGCTTTATTATTGTACATTTGTCCAAACATAATTTTGTAATTGTTTAATTTCAATATTATAGAATATTATCTTATTATTACTATGCAGCCAACTGATCTAAAATCAGTCGTTTCTCTGGGAAAGAGCATATACAAATACTCAGTAATTTTTTTATGTAGTAAGAATGACTGAGTATAAGTTCTGCAATAACTGTATGGAAGAACACGAAAATTAACATAGGAATTCTGCATCAATGATTTTCCGATAATCACTTATCTGTAATTTGAAGATTTTCACTGGTTCTGAATGGGCTCTATATCAAAATTCCGGGAAATTTTTTGCATCGGGGGCTGGGATTTTCCTCTGTGCTAAATCCTTTTCTCTAGCCGAAGGTCGATCGCCAAAGTATATCTTTGAAAGAAACTGGTTTGTAGTAACCATGTGCGATAGGTTTCTCCTCTCGGGAAAACTAAGCGTATTAATATATTGCATTCCTGACATTCAGCTTTTTTTTTAACGTTGATGCTTTCTGGAAATATTACCAGTGTTGTTTCAGCTGTAGTTTCAACGATTTCTTGAATTCACATTTAAAATTTTTTTTTATCTCAAAATCAAATAAAAACTTTGTGCGTATGTCAACGAAGTTAAATTTCAACGGTTATTTTTTTTTTGAGCAAAGAATTATTATCATTCAAATATGAAGATAAATTACGGGAAAACTTCAATCTCATGGGCTGAGATTTTCCACCGCCAGATCCTCTTTTCTAGCCAAAGGTCGATCACCAAGGCGTATCCTTTAGAGGAACCGGTTTGCAGTAACCATATGCAATATTTTTCTCCTTACAGAAAAACTCCGCGTAGTAATACACTGCATTTCTGATATTCCACCTTTTTTTAACGCTGATGTTCTCTGGTAATATTACCTGTGTAGTTTCAGCAGTGGTTTTAACGATTTCTCGAATTCACTTTGAAAAAAAATTATCAAAATCAGATTTAAAAAACTTAATGTATGTGGCATGCAGCCAAAGCCAAGCAGTCTTCGCGCGCAGGCGCAGCAAACCAAAACTAAAACTTTTGGACATTAGATTAGAGCAGAATCAGAGAGAGAAAGGAGAACGCGAGAGGTGCGCGAGCAGGCGTTACCTTCTGAATATCATCGTCAAACTTATCTGTAAAAACTACCTTTTAATTAATTTTTGTTTAATGTTAAAATAAAATAGAAGATAGACCAACGTCTTGGACCCCTTGTTGTCTCCCCACAAATTATGGGGGCTCGGCCGGGATCGACAAAATTTCGATTTTGAACCAAAGTCTGGACAATGAACAACAGCGTCCGTGAAGGAGACGCTCCGCCATTTTCGGAAACTTCGTTCAACCTGTGTAGAGGTTGAATTTTTCAACTTCATTCCGCCTGTGTAGAGGTCGGAACAAATAACAAAATAACCTGTGTAGAGGTATATTTTGCAACGAACCATCGACAAATATTCCGCCTGTGTAGAGGTTGGAAAACCCATCGACGAAAATCCCGCCTGTGTAGAGGTTGGAACTAATTCAGTGTGAATAATCCGCCTGTGTAGAGGCCGGAACCACAATTTCAACGATATAACCTGCGAAGAGGTGAAATCAGTGGAATCAACGTTTTTTTTGGATACATCGTACGTGCGAGCAACAAGGGAGCCAGAGAAAAAAAAAAGGTAGGATCTTTCTAAATTTTTATAAAATGTATAAAAACGCTCTTAAAGAGGATCTCATAAGAGTTGTTCAGGAGCTAGACGGTATTGTCGAAAGTACTGACACTATAGTTAAACTAAAGACTAAAATTGAGAACAGTAGTACATTTGAAAGTGATCCAGATTTCGTTAAAACTTTAATTCAAAACTGTATAGATGAGAGGGTATCGCGAAACAAAAGAGAAGTAACTTCAGGAAAACAGAAAATTGAGCTCGCGAAACTACAGTTGGCACAGTTAGAAAAAGAAGTCGAACTTCAAAGGGTTAAAAATAAAGCATTAAGTTTAAATCCTGCAGCTAAATTCGAAGAGAAACAGTTCAAAACTTTAAATAAGGAAACCGCAACTCATATTGGCATTCGAGAAGCAGAAGATTGGTTTAGGCCTATTGATTTAGCTAAAGAGTGTGATATTTATATTTCATCTAGAAGCGGATCACATAAAGAAATTCCTATTACTTATGGATATACCCAAGACCCCTTTAAAAATAAATCACAAAACTTCAAAACAAAGATTAAAGAGAACTATCCCCAATATCATGAAAGAGAAAATAAAAATTGCTATATATGCGGTGATTCATCTCATTGCGCAAGAGACTGTGAGAAGCGTTTTAAACCTAAAGAATCTAATGATCACATTCATAATAAAATAAACGTGAATACTTTGAAAATCGAGAGCGAAAAACAAAATAGCGAAGAATGCGCAAATCTTCAATACGTAAACATTTTTGTGGAAAATCAGCCCGTAACAGCATTGATTGATTCAGTTGCCAGATCCCAGTTTTAAATTCCTCACTAATTAGAGTGCAAACACCTTCCGAAGAAATCATAACATTAAGCTCATGTTTTGGCGAACAGCGTATGGTAGAAGTTAAACCCATAAATATTTCTCTTAATCAACACTCTCCTAGCTTAAGTGTTGGAACGGCAATATCACCGACCTTGACCGAAGAATTTATTATACATCCCAGTGTATATTCTGAAATAAAGAAACTAGGCCACGCAAAGAGCGATGTTTTATTGAGTGAAAATGAATCCTCTTTAGGTGCTCATGCTTATGCTTATTCTAGTGGTGTTTCTTTTCCAAATGTTTCTGTTTCAAGTGTGATAGAAAACTGTAGTTATGATTTGCCATATGTTAAGAACTTTAATACTAGAAATGATTCGAGTTCTCTAATTAAGGATTATAAATGCAATAACATTAAGAGTACTAAGTTAAAATTGAGTATTGTAAGAGAAAAATGTTCTGATATAGTATTGTGTAAGAAAGCCAATGGTGCCATGAAAACGAGTTCCGTGGAATTTATCTCCCAATCTCCTAACCCTTTACCTATGAAGAGTGAACATCGACGGTTTGTGTTGCTCCGGAAAATTTTTGAGCCTTGGCAGTGGAAACGAAGGAAAAAGAGAAATCGTTTTGAACAGACGTCCAGAACTCTACAGAGGAAAATATCGATGCGTTCAACCAAAGATCAACTTGTTGAAAAAGATGTTTTCATGCCGGTGAAACACAATGTTTTCCTGTGGAACCTTCCGGATGTCGAAGAGATGCCTTCACATGATGGAGAAACTGTCTAGTTCAGAAAAATTATGATATGTTTAATCTCTATATATTTGTCGTATAGTCCTTGTCTGTTCCGTTTTTTTTTTTGTATGTTTCAGATTCTCCTCTGGTCTCCATGGAAATACCGCTGCGGACAGCGTACGGTCAGAATGGCCGTTGTGGCATGCAGCCAAAGCCAAGCAGTCTTCGCGCGCAGGCGCAGCAAACCAAAACTAAAACTTTTGGACATTAGATTAGAGCAGAATCAGAGAGAGAAAGGAGAACGCGAGAGGTGCGCGAGCAGGCGTTACCTTCTGAATATCATCGTCAAACTTATCTGTAAAAACTACCTTTTTAATTAATTTTTGTTTAATGTTAAAATAAAATAGAAGATAGACCAACGTCTTGGACCCCTTGTTGTCTCCCACATGTATTTGTCAACTAAATTAAATTTTTAATTTTTTTTTCAAAGCGAAGAATTATTATCATTTAAAAACGTAGGTAAATTACATTATTTTTACAAATGAAAGACATAAATATCAAATTAAACGTAGTTTTAATTTTTTTGCCTGTACTAAGGAAAGTAATTATTTATCTATATATATATATATATAATCCAGAACTTTTTCATATATCTTGTTATTCTAAATCTATTGTTTGTTTTATCTCTTTCAGGGCCGGCTCTAGCAGTTTTGCCGTCCCGGACAAAAATGGAAAATTCGCCCCTTCTCTCTTTCTCTCGATATGTACATATATTATTTTAAGTATATAAAAATTTAGAATAATTCGAAATTAAGGACATAATTACTTGTTATTATTTCAAACGAGTGAAATGAAAGAGAAGGAATCGTCTACTTAAGCAGGCCAATTTCTTCAAAAAATAGTCTACTATTGGTGGGGATCACGATCTTTTGTGTTAAATTATAGTAATTACACTCAAGACTAAAATAAAACATGTCCTGTGTTTCTCTCTATCTACCAAAACCTCTTATTATCCTTGTCCCTCTTTTACATAGCTAAAATCAGATATCATAAGTTTGAAAGAAATGTCCATTATGACCTCACTCCGGGATGGGGAGAAAGTTACGAATGAAAGATGTGTAAACATATAAAATCTCACGCTTTAACTTATACTCCCGCCTCGAAACCTTCAAGTTTTAACATAAAAGAAAGCTTTCATTAAATGTACTGAGTATAAAATGAAAACAAAAAGATACGTTAAATGAAATACCAAATTCATTTCCAATAATATTTCAGAAAATATATCAAATTGTTTGTAACAAAAATATATTTATATTTTCAAATTTGAATCAAATGCCGCCCTTAAAATGTGCCGCCAAGAGCAGGGGTCTGGTTTGTCCGACCCTAAAGCCACCCCTGTCACTAGGTTACCGCAGCCACTATAAAGAGTGAAGCAAAATTATTTAAATTTTTAAAACCCAAATTTTAAAGCATGATTTAGAATTTTAAAACATTTTTATCAAACATAGTATTTTGTAAATACTAGCATAAAATGAACAGTAAAATAAATTAATAACAATAAAACATTTAGAATACTTTATACTAAAATTTTTAATATATTTTTGTAGTAAATATGTTTAGTAGAAAAAAGTATTTGATGACTTAATAAATGAGTTTTAAGCTTTTTTCTTCAAGATACTGGGATCAATAATTTCATCAAGAAACTGAAAAAAAACAAAAAATCACAGAATTTAGTAAAAGAAAAAAAAAGGTGTCGAATTTAAAGATGAACACTAGGAATTTTTTTTTCTTAGAATATGCAAAAAATGTGTAGGAGTCTTCAAATAAAATAAATTTCATTATTATGGAGCTTAGAAAGAAAGTGTCATCTTAAAAATTTAAAACAACAAATTATATATATTTTCTTATGAATATATGCATGTTAAGAAATCAAGTAGAAAAAAGTATCTGTTTCTTTTTTTTTTTAGTAAAATTCAAAAAGTTGCTGATATTTCTAAGTAGTAATAATCAAGAGAAAAAAAGAATTCTGATTGGTACACACACACACGGAGTTAAGCATTACATCTTTTATAAAAAGCTCCCATTTTTGCATCCTATCCACAAAATTCAATGGTACTTTAGTACCTAGACATTATATGACATGTGGTATGCTATATATGATATTTTGCAACAAAAAAGTTTATCAATAAAATGATTTTTTAAGAAATCACTATTCTTTTATTACTTATATTTATTTTAAGTTCTGAAGTTAACCAAATGCTATTAATCATATTTTTATTAGCTATGGTCTATAAGAAAATCTAAATTTAATGTTATCATTTTTTTAAAAATTGGCTATAATCTCTGAAAAAAATCTAAATCGCAGTAATTAAAATATTCATTCTTGTCTTGCAAGGAGAAAAAACATACATTTACACAAAGTTAAACACATGTTCTTTTTTTCCCAACATTTTCACTCTCTAAAATTTTGCAATTGATATAATGTTAAACCTTTAGTGTGTGTGTAATGATGAAATATTTTTAAAATAATTTTCTGACTTTTTTGAGATTTATATGCTTTGAAATGTTTATCAACTTTTATCAGAAAACAATGAATTAAGGAAATTATAAATTTTGTCACCTCATCACTGTCTGAATACAAATTCTATTTTAATTTTTACATAAATATTTTAACTATATAAATTACAGTTTTTGGTATGATTGTGGTTGTATATGGTTCAAATATTGAAATATAAATTACACAAAATGGAAATCACTCACTTTCATTGAAGAGAATGTTTACATCCTATATCTTGTTTAGGAAAAAAAATAAACACAGAAAATCTTACTGTGTACGTTAAATCTTATATGCAAAGATATATATCAAAGTCAGTGGTGGGGGCCCAAAGCCTGACTGATGCTAAGTGCATACCCATTGTAAGATACGGCTTGGGGCCCAAACCTGACTTTGCAGAGTCTAATAGTCTCCATTACGCCACTGATAAAAGTGTTTTACTAAATTATTCAAGAGCTTTAACAAAGTTAATACAATAATAATAATAATAAAATCATGTACGATTATAAGAAATAAAAAGAAATTTCAAAAAAGGCATTAACGAATTCTAGGTGGGGGTTGTTGTTGTTTTAATTTGTTTTATAGAAAATGTTAAAATTCTGATATGTTAATTTAAGATAAATATATTTATATCCCTAATCAACTATTAATAGATGGATTTCCTTTTCAGTCAAGTTTTATAGTCACCCCTTTCAACACATTTTATCTTGTAAGAGTCGTGATGTTTCCTTTGTTAAGAATTCTAAATTTTTTTTTACATGGATAATTCAGGATTTATTTTCTTTACCTTTACTTAAGAAATTTTAATATGCTCTGTTCACTAACTTATGCAATATCCACAATTTTTTGTAAATTACTATTTTTTCGAAAAACTAAACGAAAAAAGAGAAAAGTAATGAAAATTGTGAAATAAAATACTATACTCTCCTCCTCTCTCTACAAGTATATATTCGCTTCCAAAAAAAATATATCTTTTAACTATTACATAAAATAAAAACTCAGTATGAAATAATCTCTGTTGAGTATAATAAATCAGCTCTGAATAAATATAATGGAGGGAAATTCAGTTAAGTATTTGAATATTTAGAAAAACGTGAGTGAGAGAAATTAAGATAATGACAGAGACACAGGGGTGGCTATAGGGCCGGACAAACCGGACCCTTGCCCGGGGCGGCATTTGGATTGAATTTGAAAAAAAATTGATATACTTTCTGAAATACTATTAGGTGTGAAAATTAGGTATTTCAGTTATTGTATCTTACTTCCTTATTTTATACTCTTTATGTCTAATGTCAGTTTTCTTTTATGTTGAAACTTAAAAACTCGAAGCGGGAGTATATGTTCAACACGAAATTAGATAAGTTTACACATCTCTTTCATTAGTAATTTTTCCCCTTCACGGCGTATGGTCACAATGAACATTCCTTTAACCCATACGACGTCCGGTGTCAACTATCCAAAAGGGGACGGGGGCAATAAGAGTTTTTTGTAGATAGAGATTCACAGAAATTTTATTTTAGTCTTGAGTGTAGTTACTATAATTTAAAATAAATATTTCTGATCTCTACCATCAGTAGAATCTTTTTAGAAGAAATTGGAACGCTGAAATGGGCGATTTCTACTCGTTCGAATAAATAACAGGAATTATATTCTTAATTTCGAATTACTTTGTGTGTATTGACTTAAAATTATATATATATATATATATAATATTGTTATTCTGCCCTTTTTTTGTGAAAGATTTATTCAAGTTTCACAGGTGTGTATCTATGTGTGAACAATTTATCTTTTTAAATTATAATGTTTTGCTTTGGTGAAGAGAGGGGCGGCATTTTCCATTTTTGTCCAGGGTGGCAAAACTGCTAGAGCCGGCTCTGATAGGGATCTTTTAAATGCCGTATAATCATACGACATGACCGCTGTCGACTTTCTGCATCAGGAAAATCCACCGACTTGGGTCAGGGTCGAACCCGCAACCTCAGGTGTAGAAGGCCAGCGACAAACCAACCACGCCTCCTAGCCGTCCTTTTTAAATCACAAAAATGATTATATTTTCTTATGAGGGTAGACTTATTAAGGACTAGCTGGAATATCCGTTCTTCGCACGGGTGAACTGAAAAAGTTAAACAACACAGATTGAAGGATAAAGAAGTTTTTAATGAGTTAATTTTACGTGAATTACAAATTAAACAACAAAAAAAGTTTTTGCATATCTCAGCTAAACAAAAAAAAAGGAGAAAAAACCACATTTGTTAATTTTTAAGTATGTAGATCTAATAGCTAGATAAAAGATAAAAGGATTTTTCTTATTTATAACTCCCCGTAACACTCTTGAGGATCGATTTTTGAAAATACTTCCCTAAGCTGATCTCTGCTCAGCAAAAGTAACACTGTAACGAATGGTAATAGAGCGCCCTCTCCTGGCCGTATGGACAATTAACCAGTCTGACGGACACCACGGTGTAGAAAGGACATGTCAATGTCCGCCCGTGCAAACCCCTTATTATTTGTATAAAGATTAACGGTTTTTTATGTGTCTGTAACTGTGCTGAATTAGAATGTACAACCAATTAAAATTATTTGAGCTAGCTGCCGGTGTTATTTTTGAGTACAGGTTATAAAATGGCGTCCAGCGAGCGGCCGAATAGTCAGACTAGCAGTCCTATTAAAATTAACTATCAAAATTATCTTCAATATTCTAAACTGCCAGTTCATAAAGATTTTCTAAAAGTATTTTCTGAAGTTGTAGCTGCCAGCTACGATGTTGAATTGTTTATTTCCTACCGGGAAATTAGAAATTTTGGATTACATTCGTTTTCACGGATCGTCAGATAAGTTTCTTTCGTTTTGTTTTCTTATTCATTTTGACTTTTTGTTGAATTTTATTTGTGTAATTATTTTCTCTAGTAAGAAAACTCTTTCTACTTTTGTTCAATTTTTGTCCTGTCTGTGATTTATGATTATTAGTATACTTGTTTGGGGAATTTTTACCCCCAATTCTGACCTTGAGTTTTCACTGTTTGTTCTGTAAAATTTATTAATCATCCAGAGAGATATTTTTCACTTTTCTGCTGACTCATTAATTCACTTATGACGCAAGAGTCACTGAGATTGATATTTCCTGTTTAGTACCTTTTTTTTTATTGAATTAAAGTGTTGTTATACAGGTGTTGAATTGATGGGTCTGGAGCGCCTGATCTCATTCCGAGATCTTCATCTCCTGTCATTCAAAAATATGTTTGTTGCTTTCACATTGGTTTGCCCTTCAGTGTTTTATTTCTAACTATATTGAAGAATTTTGATCATATATTAGATTTTTGTGAATTTAAAAGAAAGAAATTATTATTTTTTGTTAACAGAAAAAAAAAGTATTTTTTTTTATTCTTTCAAAAGATTCATTCATAGGTTTTGTTTCGACTTTGAATTTCATCAGAATTTCTTTTATACGTGAATTTTTTTTTCAAAGCTAAGATTTTGCCTTCTGTAAAATTTCTACAATATTTTTAAGCAATATTTTTACTCCTTCAAAGGATTAATTTTTATGTTGTTTTGACTAAGTTCCTCAGAATTTCTTTTTACTTGAATTTTCATTTTGCTTTCAAAGTTTAGATATTGTTTCCTATAAGATATCTATAATATATTTTTTAATAGTATTGTGTTCGAATATACAATTCTTGTTCTCCTAATGACTAGTTGATGCTCAATTATAAAGGTTAACTATTTTAAAATTAAATTAACTGCATTTAATTAGTGGCTGTTGGACTTTATTATTGACCCCTTTTTTCTAAAGTTAAAACAATGACGTATCTTGCTAAAGCGCGCAAAGATGACTTAAAAACACTAGCTACAGAATTAGGGCTCGAAATAGGAGAAATGATGAGAGTAATAGACTTTAAAAATTTAATCCTATCTTCGAAAGACTACGATTAACAGTTTACTAAAACCCTTTTAGAAACAATTATTGAAACTAGGGTTCAGGCCAAACGTGACGAAAAGGAGGAAAATGATTACAAACCAAAACAAGAGGGACTCTGATTTTAGAACTAGAACGCATGAAGTTAAGCATGACTGCTACTTCAACTAACATTAGTGCTGCCGCCGCAGATAAAACAAATATCCAACACCTCGTACCCAGATTTGTGGAAAATTCTGATATTTCCACCTATCTTAAAATATTTGAAAGGCAGTGTGAGCAAGTTAACATAGGTGAAGTCGATTATGTAACACACCTTCTACCTATGTTACCTATCGACATTTCTCATATTATCTTGCGTGAACCCAAAGACAAATTAGAAAATTATCAGCACATTAAGCATGTGTTACTCCAACGATTCAAGTTGAGTGCTGAATCGTTTCGAATGAAGTTCAGTACTCATCAAAAACAACCCGAAGTTTTGTGGAAGGACTTCACGTACGAGCTAAATAATTACTTAGAAGGATGGCTACATAGCCTAGAAGTGAAAGACCCTTAAGGATTTGGTTCTTAACGATCAGCTTAAGAAAAGAGTTGCGAAGGAAGTTAAAGAACACTTCGTGGATATCTGGGGAGATATTAAAAGCTCCTCTGAGTTAGTACAAAAATTAGACGATTATGAAGTTGCTCGAGGTAAGACGTCGAACCATAAAGTTTTACCAGATGTAAGAAGAACTTATTTCCACTCAAAAATAAATAAACAAATCAGAACGGTGGATAAGGCAAAGGAAGAACCAAGAAAATCATTTAGAGGACGTTCGCAATTTGAAAGCCGAAATCCTCTGTCCTGCTATGGATGTGGAAAGCCCGGCTATATCAAGTCAAAATGCCCTGACTGCAATCCTTCAAAGGGTGATACAGTTCATTTTGGAATTCTGCGAATTAACAGTCTCTCTCCTTCAAACAGAAATGCTGTACTCAAGATCAGCATAAATGGAGTTTCAGGAACTGCATTTGCGGACAGTGGTGCAAGTCATTCGATTGCAGGAGAAGCTCTTTACACTATCCTTCTCCAACAAGGAGCTGCTTTAGAGAAGACAGTAATATCTCTATCCTTTGCTGATGGAATCGTTACTCAGCAAGAAGTTCTACGTACATTTCAAACCGTCATACTGGAAGGTTGAAAGTTTAAAACTCCCTTATAATTTTGCCTGATGCCAAAAACAACTCCACCCTACTTGGAGTTGACTTTCTTGAAAATGCTGGAATAGTACTAAATTTCCGAAAGAACTGTTGGACTTTTTGGGACGATTTCCGAAAATCGTACAATTTCGCAACGCCTTATCAGAGTACTTCTGTTAATGTACGGCCTGTGGCGATAAATAACTGTCAACTACGGGAAGATGAAGGACAAGAACTTGGTTCTTAGTGTGCGGAACTAGACAGCTTACTTAAAAATCATCACTCTATCTTCGAAGTAGGGGGAGAAGCTACACATAGCATCAATACTGAAAACAATCCACCAACTTCAGTGCCTCCCTTCCAAATGAATCCAGCCAGGAAAGAGCTGTTGAACAGTGCCAAGTGGGATACCACCGGTAAAACTGCAGCTTATCTGCAGTTTGGACGAGAGATGAGAACTATAGATGATGTACCCAACGGCTTTCAAGCCTTCATAGATAATGAAAATTTCGTCCCAGAGATTACCCTATATTTGAAAAGATTAGCAAGAATTTCTTCTGAAGTCCGTGAAAGAATTGAAAAGAAACAAGATCATCGAAAGACCTTCTATGATAAAAGACACCGTCCTGGTCGCTTGTATCATCCAGGTGATAAAGTCTGGGTAACCCTTCACCACCTCAGCAATGCTAAATTCCTGCCCAAAAGAGATGGGTCTTATATTATTGTGACTCATCGCTCTCCGACGACTTACGAAGTGACAAATCCAAACAACCCACATCAGGTTCTCGGACCTTATCATTCATCTGCTCTTCGTCTTTGCATAGACAAGGAAGCCACTCCAGTGATGCCTCTCAGAAAAAAGGGATGACCCAGGAAAGACAACTCTGCTGGTTCCTCATCGAGGACGATACCTAGGAACCAGAGGGGAAGTTAACGAATGGTAATAGAGCGCCCTCTCCTGGCCGTATGGACAAGTAACCAGTCTGACTGCCACCACGGTGTAGAAAGGACACGTCAATGTCCGCCCGCGCAAACCCCTTATTATTTGTATAAAGATTAACGAGTTTTTATGTGTTTGTAACTGTGCTCAATTAGAATGCACAACCAATTAAAATTATTTGAGCTAGCTGCCGGTGTTATTTTTGAGTACAGGTTATAACACATTGTTATAAAAAATTTTAAGTAATGATCGCTTAAGATAGTGTAAATAATTTATATCTGAAAGTGTAATACATTAATATTACTTTCTGTTGTATTTATTTTATGTTAAAATTGTAATATTCACAAACAACGTCGTTTCTTAAATTATAATGACGATTCAATGAAAAACATAGCGAAATGTTAACGATAGAGTCAAGTTGGTAAATGTCTAGCTACTTTCATAGCTCGAGCTTTATTAGAGCTTTGTAAGACCCACCCTGTAGAGGAGCAGTGCACGTTAATACTTTATCCACCGCATTATGATTTACTGCAGTTTTTTTCACAATATTTTTTTGGATCACTACATTGAAAATTAAGGGATATACATAAACAAAATACTCCACTTCGGGAAATTTAATCCGTTAGAGCTAATAAATTAATTAAAGATATTCCACTGTAAAATTAATTATATACACCGTTCACTTAAAATAAATAGTCAAATCGTTTTCTAAGGTCTCCATTAATATACAAAAACATAAGACACTTAAATTTTGACATAATCTATTTTTTCGGGACAAAAATAATAATCTTTGCAATCCACTGAAAACACCGTCAGCTGAAAACGCAATATCTGCTACAAAATTATTCGCCTTCCCCGCTAAAATATTCATCATAGATCTCGTGCTGCCATATACGAGGCGTGTTTTTAAAGTAAGTACCGTTTTGACATAAAAAAAACAACAAGTAATATTTTTCCAAAAATAATATATTCACTTGAAATGCCATGCTTTACTCTACTTTTCTACATAATTCCCATTACTATTGAGGCATTTATCGTATCTTGGGACCAGCTGTTGTATGCCATTGTCAAAGAAGCTTGCCGCCTGATTAGACAACCACTGCTTCACAGTCGCTTTCGCTTCGGCATCATCGGAATGGCGCTGCCCCGCCAGATGCTTCTTCAAGTGCATAAACAAATGGTAGTCGCTCGGCGCTAAATCGGGACTGTATGGAGGGTGGTCCAATTGTTCCCAGCCAAAAGAAGTGATAAGGTCTTGTGTTCGATTTGCTGTGTGTGGACGGGCATTATCGTGGAGCAAAACGACACCTGCACTCAGCATGCCACGCCTTTTGTTTTGAATTGCGCGGCGCAGTTTTTTGTAAAGTCGCACAGTACGCTGCTGCATTGATCGTATCGCCGCGAGTCAAAAAATCGACCTGCAACACACCCTTTCTGTCCCAAAACACAGTGCACATGATTTTCTGAGCAGAAATTGTTTGTTTGAATTTCACTTTCCTAGGGGATGATGAATGCCGCCATTCCATTGATTGCTGCTTCGATTCCCGTGTAACGTAGGCTACCCATGTTTGATCGCCTGTGACAATATGGCTTAGAAAATCATCCCCCTCGTTACTGTATCGTTCGAGAAAACTCAATGCACTGCCCAATCTTTTGGTTTTGTGCTCATCAGTCAACATTTTTGACACCCAGCGTGAACACAATTTTTCCGATAATTTAAACGTTCGGACACAATTTCGTAAAGAACACTTCTTGAGACAGCAGGAAACTTTTCAGCTAAGGACGAAATCGTGAATCGTCTGTTCTCTTTCACTTTACAGTCCACTTTTTGAATCAGTTTATCGGTAGTGACTGAAGGTCTCCCACTTCGTTCCTCATCATGAATGTTTGTGCGGCCATCTTTAAAGGCCCTAACCCATTTCCACACCATTCCATCACTCATAATGTTTTCCCCATACACTTCACTGATTTGGTGATGAATGTCAACTGATTTGAAGCCTTGAGCACAGAGAAACCGTATTACAGCACGCACTTCGCAGTCGGCGGGATTCTCAATAGATGGAGGCATTTTAAAATCACGCAAACAGATGTAGACACATGGCGTATGTGGCTTCCCAACAGATGTAGCTACACGATGCGCATGCGCTAAACGGCGACTTCAGCGCTGCGGGGGCGTTATTTAAAAACGGTACTTACTTTACAAACACGCCTCGTATCTTAGAAGAGTGGATTTCAAAGAATATTCCTGCTAAGTATTAGTGAAATATTCCTTCTAAGTTGGTGTGGTGTGATAGTTAGGAGAAGGGGGTGCCAGCTCAGGTGTCATCCACGTCACTTGACCATGGTTCAAAATTACGTGGTCCGTTGCTAAAAGCCCTCGTGTAGCTGAACACACAGTGCGACATTAATATTCATTCACTCACTCACTCCAAAAAATACGGTACAGTAGTTATAATTATTTCTATACTTAAAAATGCAATATCTTCTTATTCAATTAAAATTATAACGTTATAATTAACTGCTAACCACAAACAAATTTTGAAAATTTGTCCAAATGATGTAGTGTGAAGTGAAAGAGAAAGTTTATTTATTTTAAGTACCAGAACCAATAAAAGCATTTATTATGAAAAAAGATCAATTTCTTACTACCAAATGTGCATAATAAAATCATAAAAAAACACACACATTCAAATAAAGAGAGATATAGCAACCTCTCCCTTCAAAACTTAGTTTTATTTTGAAATAAAAAAAATTAGGTATTATGCTGATCACAGGAATTAATTAAAAGCGAGCGCCTTGCTTAGCCAAAACAAAAAGAGTTTCTTCACAAACAAAAGTTAGATATATGCTGTCGTGGGCTTTTTTGCAGCGCAGGCCAGAATTGCTTGCAGATGGCAGACTTTTTTCCTACATACTTGACAACTATCGTTATATTTTGGACACTTCACACAATATCTTTATAAATTATAGCCTATGCTATAAATTATAGCCTATGTGTTATTCTGATGTATAAGCTATATTACTGTAAAGTTTCATTAAAATCCATTCAGTTTTTTTGCGTGAAAGACGGCCAGACATCCTCACAAACTTTCACATTTATAATATATATCTAGATTTAAATAGGTGTATCTGATTTTTATTTTCGATAATAAAATTTGAAATCATGTTAGTATTTCTGACTAAATAATAGTAATAAAACATAAAAAATTTAAAGAAAAATAATTTTAATTTCATAAAAAAAATTTTGATTGGGGGGAAACTATACTATTTCATTTTAACTGCAATAAATATAGTTATACATTCAAGAGTTTTAAATAGGGACGGGGGGAAAGGGGAGAATTATAATAACACTTTAAATTTAAAATATTAATTTCTTTCAAAGTAAGCAAGTAAATCTCTATAGAAATAGATTCTTTATTTTAACTGATTTCTATTATCACTGGGCTAATTGGAAATTTTTCACAGCCTTCTCTACACAAAGATAGGAGATTAGACCCCGACAGGGCTAAGTGCTCCAGCAATAACCTGTGCGAACTATTTTTAGAAAATACCCCTTATGCCTGATATGGTAGCGGCCAAAGAATGTTGTTATTGGAAGAAGAAAATTCCAATTGCACGAGAAAAGCGATCTGTAAAAGATTGTTATCTGCTACGTATAGAAACAGGTGGTGGGGTCTTTGCATAAGTATCACTACTGAGTGCTTGGCCATTGTTACTCTATGCTGGAGTTACATCTAGGAAACTTATTAAGATGCCCTTAGACATGAATCGAAACTCACAAATGATGGTAGCGCCCTCTTCTGGGAGGGGTGTATCCAAAGGAACGGCAATGTACTCATGCGATAATGAAAAGTGGGGCAACTAGCCTCATTTATATGCCTAACGCGAAATTTGAATCAAAGTCATCTTTCAGATGTATAAACATGCCTACTAAATTTTGTTAATATATCACAACATCTTCTTGGTGATGAAATTTTTATTTTAATCAGCGTATTTTACTAATGAAATTAAATAAGGTTATGCAATAAAATATATGTCTAGTTCAAAGCAAACTATTTCAAGCTAGTTGAATGTAGGCCTTAATAGCAAAATAAAGATTACTAAAAGCGGCCCTAGCTGAAATACGTGATATGAATGAGGAAAAAACCCCCACAATAATGGAGGCAACTTCCTTTTTGAAACACATGGACAAACATGAAATTTCCCTAATAACCATAATTTGGAATACCATACTCCAGAGAATAAATGCTACTATGCAAATCATTGCAATAAATTGAGTGAAAATTTTCAAAAGGATCTAGTCTACTAAAATCTCTAGAAAATTGCATCCAAAATTCCAGAAATGAATTTGGAAAAAGGAAAGAACGAGCAACTGATTTATCAGGATTCTCGTTTAAAGAATACAAGCTCGCAGGCAGCAAAAGAGAAAATTATTTTCGGTGAAAATAAAGTCGAATATAAATTTTTATAAGTTTTATTGTATTTTTTTAGTCCGTTATAAATTTTTGAAAGAAGGGAAAATTTCATAGTGAATTCATTTTATGTCGTATGCGGTAGGACAAGAGCAGAACTATCACAAAAAGTTGAGATTTATGAAACTGTTATAGAGCACTTTACTGTATTTTTTGACGAGAGATAATTACCTGAAATTAAGAAGAAAGTCAAACAAAAACTAAAGGAAACTTACAAAGACGGTATTGAATCTTTCAATTTTGACGATATGAATTGATCTGTTTTTACTATTTTTAAAACAAAACAAAGATACAATAAAATCCCAATAGAAATTTATCGAGTTGCAATAGAAATCCTAATGTAGAGATATTTTTGAAAACAATTTTAACAATACCGATATTGAATGCATCAGGTGAGAAATCTGTTTCAGTTTTATAAAGCTTGTTAAAAATTATTGAAGAAGTACCATGAGAGAGAAAACAAATTGAACAACATGGCCATGTTATAGATAGAACAAGATGCTTTTGACAAAATATTGGATTGTTCGGAAAGTAATTTCGTTTTTTCCCGACAGAGAATTTAATTGTATTTTTTTTGCACCCAACTTCACATTTAAGCCGTATAATTTTTATATGCTTTGAGAGCTCATATAGCAAGGCTTGTGAGTGAAAAATTCCGATTCTACGCAGTAGTTTTTGGTTGGTGCCCTTTTAAATATGGAGAGCGATAAGCAGCATTTTCGACATATCCAGTGCAAGAACTGGTTCGCTAAATTTCGATCCGGCAATTTGATTTCGAAGATGCTCCACGTTCGGGAAAGCCGGTTGAAGCTGATAAAGACGCGATAAAGGCATTAGTTGATGCGAACCAGCGAATAACAACACGTGAGATCGGAGTGAGGTTAAATTTATCAAATTCAACAGTTTATGACCACTTGAAAGGCCTGGGATTATCCTCGAAGCTCGATGTATGGGCTCCCCATGTTCTCACAGAGAGAAATCTGTGTCGCCGCATTGACGTCTGCGATTCGCTTCTCAAACGTCACGAAAATGATCCGTTTTTGAAGCGCATCATCACTGGGGACGAAAAAGGTCATGGAGCAAAAAAGATGAACCGGCTCAAACTATTTCCAAAGCCGATATTCACCAAAAAAAGGTGATGCAGTCTGTTTGGTGGGATTTTAAAGAAATCGTTTTTTTTTTAGCTTTTACCGGATAACACAACGATTAATTCGGAAGTCTACTGTCATCAGCTGGACAAACTGAATGATGGACTTCAACAGAAAAGGTCAGAACTAATCAACAGGAAAGGTGTAGTGTTTCACCAAGACAACGCGAGACCTCACACAAGTTTGGTCACTCGCCAAAAGCTTTTACAGCTTGAATGGGATACAATGCCACACCCACCATATTCTCCAGATCTGGCGCTCTCGGATTATTATTTGTTCCGGTCACTACAAAATTTTTTAGACGGTAAAACCTTCACTTCAAATGAGAAGGTCAAAAACCACCTCGATCAGTTTTTTTGCCAGCAAAGACCAAAAATTTTATGAGCGTGGAATTATGCTACTACCAGAAAGATGGCAAAAGGTGTTGGACCAGAACGGCCAATATATAATTTAACAAAGTATTTGATTATTATACGAAAACTGTCTTTCATTTCCACAACAACCAAAAAAAAATGCCAAATTACTTTCCGAACAACCCAATAGATACGGCAAAAATAATTGATGAATTTGCAAAGAGAAATCAAGAAGTAATGTTGTATAGCAAAATTGCAAGCTCTTTAGTACGGTTTTTAATATTTTTTAAAGCAGTTAAGATTTTTCTTCAGCCGTTGAGTTTTATTATTAGCAATACATTTTATTTTGAGGTCAACTAACTTTTGATTATTTTAATTTTTCGATTCCTTAGCCAATAGGCTTCAAACCTTTTACCACTAGGGCCAACTACCTTAATCTGCCTCTGCCAAGATGTAAATAGAAAAGAAAGAAACTCCATAAAATTAGCATTACGCTCGGAGTTTCGTGGTGGCGTGTCAACGGGAGCCTCAATGAAGAATCCCGTTTCCTACTGTACCCTGACGACAATCGCACACCTATCTGGAGACGTCCAAAGCAGCGTTGAGATTCTGCCCTGACCATCACTCTTCCCACAAGCTCACAACAGGACGTTATGGTCTGAGGTACCATCTCCTTTGATAGCCGGACCCCTTTGGTAGTCAATTCTGGTACACTGACAACACAGCGATACATTGACGACATTCTACTTCCGGTTATGTTACCATTCCTTTTAAAACACCCAGGAATTACTTTTCAACACGATAATGCCTTGTCTGCTAGAAATTGTCTTCAAGCTTGCCCTACACTTAATTAGCCATCTAGATCGTATGATCACTCTCCTAAAGAGCTCATTTGGGGCGCTGTGGGAAGGCAATTGCAACCATCCCTGAGTGTCAACGATTTAGCCTAACAGCTGGAGATAATTTTACACGAAATTCCTCAGGACATCATCCGGGAACTTCATCAGTCTGTGCCACGCCGGGTAACAACTTGCATCCAGGAAAGAAGTGAACCAACCCCTTATTGACTTCTTTTTGTAACGGTCAAACTAAAATAATAACTCAATCGTTCATAAATTTTAATCGCTTGTTTTTCTACGTATTTTCTTCACACCCACCAATTTTTATTGCAATCGGACAACTCCTTGGAGTGTCAGTTTTTTGAAGTGATAACTTCTTTAGTCACATTTTTCTGGAGAATGAACGTCACGCTCGGCTTTGTAACGCTAATTCGGTATTTTTCGTCCTTAGTCGGAAATCGTGCTCAAGGTCGTCCATGACATACACACTCCTAAAAAGACGTGACCTAAGGAAGGACGTCACCCGCACCACTCCGAAACGACATGAAACGCAGTAGTTTGTCCTCCCACCAATACGTCGTAAAAGGGAAGTTCCTATAATCTTATATTTTATCTATAGCTTCGATATAAGTGGGGCTTCCTCGCCATCTCTTTCTACGAAAATGAAAGGCGGGATTCTTTCTAATCCTACTAGAAGCATGAAAATCAAACATGTAATATTTTTAAAAGGCTTAGAGAGAGAAACAAATCCTACACCAAAATTAAACCTAAAATGTAGAAAAAGGACAAATTTTTATAGAACTAAGTAATTAGTATAACTATCATTAGCAATATTGCAGTAAATTTAAGAATAAAAATCTATTTTTGTAAGCGAATCAGAATAGTAATGAACAAATAGTTATATTAATCACATAATTACTTAAATATGCTTTGAATCTAAAAAGAAAATAAAAACAATTAAAAATTTTAATTAACAAATTACATTAAATAATAACAAGATAACTACAAGATAATAATAACAAGAAGAAATAATAATTAAACAATAAGGCAAAATATAATCAAGAAGTCCTACCTTGCAGCAGCATCGGATATGCTTGTACGATATTGCAAAAGAGCTCGTATAAGCTAGAGATTATGTGATATAAATCTTCTGATTAAATCCCTTTTTAAAGGTTTTGACCTAGATTCCTATCATCCCAATCAACTACCTACGTTACTATCTCTTTGTTTAAATTATTGCATGAATAGAATTGAATATTGTTAAATTACAACCAAAGTTCAAGAAGCCAGATCGGCTCTTCTGAATAAATTACCTATAATTTTATGTGGGGATTTTAATGTAGATTTTTTTTCAAAAGACAAACCAAAACTCTTAGTTGATTTTTTAAAATCAAAACTCAATTTAATTATGTCAAATGATCCAGATAAAAGCACGACGAAGTACGGAACAACGCTTGACGGAATTTTTTTAAAGATATTTAAATAATTTTGAATCTCTAAAGTATTTATAACCTATTTCAGCTACCATAAACCTATTGTTTCCTTCTTAGAGTATAATTAATTCACGAATATGATTGTATATTTCGCAAAAAATATTACTTTATGTGAGTACAGACATATGAATAAATAATTTTATATGACAATACTAATATACCCTTGTTTTTTTTTTTATTCACCTAACTAATCCCTGAAATAACATTGCAAAATCTGAAGTTATCACTTCTATCTCGTGTGGTCATAATCACACACACTCTTTTTTTGTTATAGAGTGTATAGATTATTTTTATATATAAGAGCTGTCCTAAGTTAGAAATGTTTATAGTACTGCAGCACATCCATATTTTTAAATTCCAATATCTGTTAGTTTCATTTATCTTTGGTATTCAAATGATTTCTCTCTCTTTAGTGAAGAATAATAAAACTACGCGTATAAGTGCTTTTCTAAACCTTTTTAAGGAATTAATACAATAAAATGTCGTTTCAACCAAAAGTCCCCTTGACTCTCAGAAGAGCATTATTTCTGTATTCATTGATAAATATATTACCGTGACCCAAGAAACCCAGAGCATTGAGTACTTTGGCCACTGTGGGTCCAATCCCGAGGCACCTGGAGAGAATTGAGGCTGTTGCCTGCTTTCGCCAAACCACTGGACATGACTTTTGGGAGTATACCTTCACTGGCTTGGCTGCTAACGAGTCCTGCCTACTCTGCGGCCATGCCAGAATGGATGGCGGCCACCTGCTCCGATGCACTGGACACGATGAATACCCGACTCACGACATTGCCAGTCGGCACTGGGAGGCTCGGCGTCAAATGATCAAGAAGCCAAGAATGGGCGTTGGATAAATAAATAAAATATGTAAAAATTTGAAGAAGTTTCAAAGAGGGAAATAGCATACTGAAAAGATATAAAAATAAATCGCAACCTTCAAGAATTTTTTTTCCTTTTAAATATTGAAAAGACAGTTCGAATAGAGAGCAGGGTTCACCTGTGAGATGAGAATGCCAAACATCGTTAAGCCTAAAGAAGGGGTCTGCCTTGTTTACAAAAACAAAGCCTCTAGGAAGACGTCGACCTAACTTGTTCAGAGTCGGTGTAGGAGTGAAAAGGGATCTCGAGCTTAGGGACCATATGCGTCTGACGTCATAGTGCACTAACTCTCGTTGGATGTTGGAATCCCTCTCGATTCGATTTGCTTGGCGTCACCATCACAATTTTTCTCTCGAAATGTATTGAAAATTTAAAACATTTTAATTAATTATATTTTAAACCAATTTAATTCTATTTCCTAGCTCGATCTAATAAAATCCCACACGTGAAGACAGTGCCAATTTCAGCTCATTTCGGGCCCTGGGCACAGAAGATCTACAGGCCCCCTTGGCACAGGAGGATCGAAATTTATATATATAATCAGAAAATCTGATTAAATCCAGCTTTTCCGGGTCCCTGGCTGCCCGCCCAATGGATAAACCGGCACTACATGATGGTGTTGAAAATAACTGTCGCGTATCACTCAACTAAAATTCTCAACAGAACATTAAAATTCTTGTTTTTCTAACGTACCATAACGCGCGCTCCTCAATGAATCGTTTGCGCCATTCCACAACAGACTTTAATCAACGTACACAGTCTACATTCGTCTATGCATTTCACGGCCTCCAACTCCATCCGCCGCTGAAAATCAAATCACTCCCCGTTGTTCCTTCTTACTCGCCTGCACGTTCAGTAGTAGACGATAACGTGAGAGACCACCTCCTCTTCGGCGTGAAACCACTATCGCTATGAAACGTCAAACATTGCGCACGCGTCACTATCTCTACTGATAGATGATGCTACCATACGTGCAGTTACGTGGTGCCACCTTACATGTAATGCAGTTAAACGCACTGACCAGGTTTCATTTGAATGAACCATATATATACAAATGGGAAAAAATCCAAACACCAAGAAAAAATTAATGAAATTTTGGTAATACATTTGTAAGGGTAATTGATTTGTTTCAAGGTCACAGATCAATGTAAGCTCCAGGAAAGCCGTTTCAAATATGAAACGAGTGTACAGTAATACCCCGAACTTATGCAATAGGTGGGACTGAATGATAACCGCGTAAGTCGGGGTATGCTTTCTCATGTAAATACATATAAATTATCTTTAGTTGGGGACAGAGACGAAAGAAAATAATAATTTAGAAAAAAAATGTTCAGTAAAATTTTAGATAACAAAAATACAAACCAAAGTTATTTTGATGTGTACAAGGTTTAATAAAATCTAACAAGTAGTCTCTGCCAGTTAAATGATTTTTTTTTCCTCCAGCAAAATTTCCTCGTAGAGTACGAATAAATTTATTTCTTGTTTTGTTGAAAAAAATACTCTCTTCGTTGGAGTATGTATTTTCCATAATTTGTGAACCCCTTTTTTTAATTAAACTGAGGCATTCTGCAAAATTCTCAAACGTCATTCGATCTTCTGATTGAACTGGCCCTCAAGACTCAAGTTCTTCAATGTCGATGGGGGGTGATTTGATTTGATTTGATATTAACGTCGCACTGTTCAGCTACACGAGGGCTTTTGGCGACGGACCACGTAATTTTGAACCATGGTCAAGTGACGTGGACGACACCTGAGCTGGCACCCCCTCCCTAACTACCACACCACACCAACGGGAGGACGTTTCAGCTCTCGACAGATTTAACGTGCATCGCTGCCCTACACGGCGGGTCTTTAGGGGTACTGGGATCGAACTCGTGACCAGGCAAGCCACGATCCGATACCTATACCACTCGGCTACCGCGGCCACCGGGAAGACCAATTGACGAGATTTGAAAATCGCGTAAGTCAAGGTATTACCGTGCTTCCAAAATGATGTGACATTGAATCTACAAGATTTGGGAGTAGATTCAAAAATTTTCCTTTTTACTCTCATAATTTAATTTTTCTTGTTTGTTATGAGGTGTTTCTTTAGAAGAGACAACAAATTTTATCACATTAAGGTCAAAGGATTGGGAGTGTTTTTAGCTGAATTGGATAGTTATAGAGCAGGGGTGGCGAATCTTTATGGATCAACGTGCCATTTTTTCTAAAAAAAATGCTTAATGAGGTATAGACGTGCCATGAAATAATTTTAACTTGTGATTTTTCGGAAAATAATAAAACTAAATACTAACAAAACACAAAACTCTTTATTTACTACAGAAAAATACATTTTGTACTTTATAGTAGTAAATGTTTTAGTTAAACGTGTAATTCAAATTATATAAAGTAACATTAGTGTGATTTCTACTGTTGCAAATTAGATGACAAATAAATTATATTAAGATTGGGTAGGATGTTACTTTTAGCAGAATTGGAGTAATCTGCCAAATGGTTTCTATGCAAGTCTTTAATGTTATTCATATCTGAAAATAATGACCCATAGACATTGGTCGATGAAAATATGGTTAAAATAGCAAACAGTTCTTCTTCAAACAGTTAAACGTGTTTGGAATCGAATATAATGTTTCTAAAATTTCGTTACTGGCGTTTTTACTCATATCATATATTTCTTGTTAATATCATTCAGTTTCAATCTCAATTCTAGTTTTTTCATTGTTTCAATAAATTTTTGAATCCATATTGAACTAGACTAGAAATCACTAAGTTGCATTTCAAATTCTTCAATTTCCAACCATTCGAATTAGGGCAAGTTTAGTTTATCAAATGAAGCCACATCAGGGTACATAATAAACTCGAACGTTTCTGTACATTCTTTGAACTGAGAAAATCTCACTGAAAATTCTTTGAAGAATCAATCGTAGTTGATGGTTTTGATCGGTGGCGTGCGCAAAATATTGTGCCGCGTGCCAATGGTTCGCCATCCCTGTTATAGAGCATGGGTTGGCAGACTTTTCCAGGGTACGGGCTACTTCTAACTTTTTCTGGGTGTTGCAGTCCAACCAGTGACATAGGGGTAGTATGCTAAAAGAAGGCATACAATACTGTCGGGCCTTCATTTTACGAATTTCTCCATTTAGCGAACTTTTACCAGGAACCAAGAAAATTTTACGATTTTCTTCGCAAAATAACCTCCAAATAGCAAAGTGCATTTTCTATTTGACGAAACTTTCTCTAATGATTCGATTTTTTAAAATATTTCTGAACCTTCGTAAGATGAAAAGATTATTAGGTCTTAGTGAAGGCTCTCTTCACCGGTCGATCGACTTAATGCCCTTCCCGGTTATAGAGAGTAACTAGTCTTTTACAACACATGTATATGTTTGTAATTAATATCTGGGTAAAATGCAACTTTTGATCCCAATTTTTCAGCCTATTAGATTCCTTTTAGGATATTGAAATAAGACATTTTGTTCTTTTAATATGTTTAGAAATAAAAGTTTTTCCAACTCCTGTAATTTTCATAACTCCCAGATGAATTTTGTCTAATATGCAGCCCTCATGATCATATTTGAATGAGTTAGGATTCAAATTCCTGCTCAACCAACCACGATTTGGTTTGAATGAACTCCAATCAAACAAAATAGTAGCAACCCCCCAACAGAAATGAAAAAAAAAACACGTTCCGTATTTTGCGACATGCTTAAGGGTCAACGTATAAAAAGAGTTGAAATGAGTTTTATTTACAGGAATTATCAATTTTAATTATTAGTATAAGGGTCATTCTGAAATTCTTGAGATACACCTAGGTTTTTAAAGTTATACATACAAAATCTTAGGAGAGTTCAAAGTAGTCTCCTCCGGCATCAATGCACTTAAGTAGACAAATTTTCCCCATATTAAATGCCTTAAACCATTCATTTCTTGGAATTGACAAAAAAAAAAAAACATTTAGAGTCATATCAATCTCTTCTTCTAAATCAGGGGTATCCAACACACAGCCCGCACTCTTTTAAAATTTTTTTTTTAAATAACAGGTTTTTTTGTTTTGAAATTTATTTGAGGGGAAATTATATATATCTATAAGACGCATTTGTTGTCTGTTCCCTTATAACTCAAGATCCAGACAACCAAATAACGTGAAATTTGGTACACGTACACAAAATTACACGAGGAAGGTTCTTAAATAGGTTTGGCGTTCATAATTCTATCCGAATTTTTTAAAATTTAATTTTTAAGTGATTTTCCAGTGTTATGACGTCATATTATGTCACGTTTCTCACTAAGTGGACAATTTGTACTTTACATGCAGTTTTTCAAGATTATTACATATTTTTACAGTAGCTATGTTTATCGGTTGGAATATTTATTCAATTTTTCTATTCTTTGATATTTAATTAGGATTATTTTTCGAATAAATCATTTTTTTTTAAGGATTATGCTTTAACAACTAAAATTTTGTTTTGTGGTTTGACAACATTTAGGTATTATCGCGGGATGTTTATGTGTGCGATTTTGCTTACAAATTACAATTTCAGTATTTTTCCGGAGAATTTATTTATTTCTTTAGAATGCGAAGGTTATAATTTTGACAAACTAAAACTTCTTATTGATAATGGTATTTCAGTTCTTATTACTGCGATTAACATAAGTATAGTATTTCCGTTTTAGATAGTATGAAATTAATAATTTTGTCTTTATTTTAACCTTTAAGGGTATACTATTGGCTTCAGTGCATAAAATTGCCTTGCAGAAAATCAAACTTGGGTAATTATACTGTCCAAGTAAAAGCAGTGTTGGTAGTAATTACATATCAAACTGGAATAGGCATCAGAGAATGAGCAAAACAGACAAATGGCTTAAATACCTGTTGAGGAAGCAGGTAATCGTAAGATAAATTATTTTTGGTACTTATGTACTATCCTAACAATCTCTAACGTTCAAAATAACTTGCCAAGTTGGCAACCCTGATTTCGCATGTCATATATATGCTGAATTGTGAGTCATATGCTTCGTTTCATATAATGTCGCCAATAGGTTGCAGTTATATGTAAGTACCTTATTTTTTCAAATTATGCTTTTGCATTGATAGTTAGTTCAGTTCTTTTTATGTCAGTTAATGTTAGTATTGTATTTCTTTAGTATTTACGTATTGCACAATCGCCAACGTTCAAGACAACACGCCACTTTGGCAAACCCAACTTTGTATGCGTTGAATTGGCAATCATGTGCTTCATTTTGTTTAATGTCATCAATAGGTTGCGATAATACATTAGTACCTTTAATTTTGTACATTACTATAACATTAGACTGGCCACAACACCAATTTGGCGTGATTTCAAAATCATGCTAAAAATGAGTAGCCTACCAATATGAAATTAATATTATGAGTATTATCTTAGCCTGTTTTATCTTTCCCTCCACTAATCCTTAATTAATTCAATATATAACTTTTTGTTTTTTTATATTTTAGTACTTACATTTTTTTTGGCGATTATGTACTGCAAATATTTTTTTACACATTGCAATGCCTTTGGCAAAATTAATCAGCGGTATTTTCCTTAAATATGTTTTTTTATCTGTTTTTGACAATTTTTAAAATTTTGTTTGATGTCTGTTTGAAAGGCAAATAGCAAAAATATTTTACAGCATATATATTGTGTTTGTACAAAAATGTTTATACTGATTTAATCAAAATATTGAGCCTTCTTTAATTTTTGATATCTTTTTAAGATTTAATTTTATGTTATAACTAGCTAAATGTTGCTGTGGCTCAGTCAGCTTTAAAAGACTGGTACACCATACAAAATACCATGAACTTACAAAAGTAATAATACACAAGAATTCAAACAAATCTATATCTATATATGACGCATTTGTTTGTCTGTCTGTTTCCTTATAACTCAAGATCCAGACAACCAAATAAAGTGAAATTTGGTACACATTCACAAAATTACATGGGGATGGTTCTTAAACAGGTTTCGTTCCATCCCAACCTCACTCTGGCCTCCTCCAGCCAAAAAGAGTGCTCCATGTGCATGCTCTGAGCCATGGGTTCATTTAAAAAAAAAAAAAAAAAAAAGAAAACTTTACTAAACAAAAGCGGTAAGTAATTTGCAATACTTTGTTATATTTACTTTACTGCAAGCAAATATCACATTACATACTACATTCCCTTCCATTCCTTCATTCATAGGAATGCATTGTCATTTTTTGCTACAGTCATGCCTATGAGAAAAGGGGAAAGAGTATAGACTTGCAGCCACCATGCTTTTCTCATGGGCAGTTGTATGTGGCCTGCTCTAGAGTGGGCAGAGAGGAAAATCTTTTTGTACACACTCCAAATGGAACTGCCAAAAATGTTGTCTATCCCATTGCTTTAAGACAAATGTACACTTTTATTGCATGCAAACAAACAGTTTTGTAAGCTTCTACAGAAAACCTTATTTTAAACCTGGGTACTTGCAGCTAGTGTATACATATAATATCTACAATGTATTTGCCTGTTACCTGTTCTTGTTTTAAAATAAATCCTTTTTGATACTAGAAATGTCTTTTAGATTAAAAGAGATTTATATTTTATCAAACAGTTACATTTGATTTTTCTATAATAAATTACTTTTTTAATAAATTTCGAATTGCATTATGCGTCCTTTACTATGGATGGTACATGATTTTCTTAGTGTGCGACTTTCATTTCTCCTCCTTTTCTGTTTGGAGTGCCTAAAAAGCAAGAGGAAATCAGAGATGTTTTTTAAAGTTTAAAAAAAAATATTCAGGATGGATAAGATAAAGGGCAACGTATACTTAATCGTTTGCGAATGACAGCACTATCAAATTTCAACAATGAGTGACGAAAGATCAATTCAAAAGGAACACCGTAATTTTCAAGAAAATGGCAACTGTAATATTATAAACATTATTTGATCATTACATATTATATTATCTATGTCTGTATACATGAAAAATAATGAAAACAATATATAATAATAATTCATTCTATTTTAAATTTTCCCTCGATAAATGTTTTTTTTGTTTCCAAATCTGATATAAAGGTTCATATTTTTATGTGCAGCCAGCGAGATTATGTTTTTCTGAAGTGGCCCGCAAGGTCATTTGGGTTGGACGCTCCTGTTCTAAATGAAAACAAAGTCCATGTAAGTTCTTTTATACATTAAAAAACCAAAAGTCACACATAGCTAGATCCAGAGAATAAGGTGGATGTTCTATCACTTTAATTTTTTTTTGTTTAAGAAACTCAACTGTTAATCCAGCGGTATGGGAAGATGCATTGTCAGGGTGAAGCATTAGTCTCCTAAATTCACTTGGAGAATTTCTGGAAGGCACCTAGTGATATACCAGTTTGCTGTTACTGTCCTTCCAACTTGATATAGCTTTGATCAATCCAGTACTTCTGAAGAAAACAACAAACATTACTTTTTTGCTCATTGTCTTTTCACTATTTTTGGCATGTATGCTTCCTCACCTGTTACAATTTTTGAAATGATGCAATAGCCACTATCATTTAGGAACGTACAGGATTTTGTACTGATTCTGATATGTTCCTCTTTTCGGTGCTCAGTTAGATTATGGTGAACCCAACGGCAAATTACTTTTTTCATATGTATATATTTTTTTTTCATACTTCATATTCTTCATGAATAATTTTGTGTATGGCTGCAGATTCAATGTTAAGTTCCTTCAGTATCATTTGGTAGGTACAGTGATTATCATCCATTTCTCATATGGCAGACAAATTATTCAGGATTACTGCCAACTGCGATCTTCCTGTGTGTTCTTCATCCTGAACAGAACTGCGTGACCTATGCAAAATACTTTAAACCATCTGTATACAGTAGCAGGACATGGAGATTCATCACAAAATGCTAATCGCAACAATTGAGTGTATTCATCTTTATTTAATCCCGATTTAAAATCATAGCACAATAATGTTCTTCCATCAACTCCATTTTCTCTACCATCTAAAATTTATTCTACATTAAACAACTTGAAGTAAATCAGTAAAAAATCGTCTGCTGCATTAAAATACTTCGTATATTCAAACTAAACTGTAAACTTTTTTTTTTGTAGCTTATTGTCTTACTATATTATTGGTCAGACAATTTCTTCTCGATACTTGAAAATTTAATTCTGAACATTATATTTTGAATTTGGTTGTACTTGCATTGAGCCACATAAATAAAAATATCTTTGATAGTTTTTAGTTTTAGAAGGATTGGAAAATGTTGCTTTAAGCAAAGCTTTAAATAATATTAAAAAAATATTAACTGGAGATGATTGTCTTGATCATGATTGCTAACCTTTCCCAAAATGTATGTGGTCCTTTGACATTTTATCTCATTTCATTCCCAGCTTGGCTCTTCTCACCGAAAGTTTGCCAACTTCTACCTAAGATAATATTAATCTTTAGGTTAAATATATATCATTAATATCACATGCAAAATTTATTAAACTTCTGTGATTATTAAAAACTTTAATATTTTGTCAAAGTTTTATGATTTTTTTGTAATTAATGAATAATAATAAATGGGTTAAATCCAACAGAAATCCTAAATTAAAATTTAAAAAACATTTACAGTTATTTCATGAAATTACAGAATTGAAAAATAAAATACCAGACTCATTTTCAAAAATATACCTTTTATTACAACACTTAATAAATTAGACATTGAATATAAAAAACTATTTCAATAATTAGTTTGAATATATGGACTAAAATAAATAGCATGCATGGAAAGGGTTTCTTTCTTTAAAAAAAAAAAAATGAATTTATCAACATATAACAATGTTATTTTTTATAAAGAAATATTTTTATAATCATAATGCGTTAATATTCACATTTAACAAATATAAATTACAGCTAACTTTATGGAGTAAAATTATTAAAAAAAACATCTCAGAATAAATATGTTTTTAGTTGGTATTAAAAATACACAACTTTCTTATTTATTAAGAAATATTCTTAATGTTTTAATATTCACATTTAACAAATATAAATTACAACAGACTAAAAATAAATTTATATATTATAAAAAAATCTCAGAATAAATTTATTCAGAGTTGAATAAATTTGTTCTAATAAATTTCTAGAATTTATTTTAAACCTAAGTTATTTTAATTTTGTCAAAAATGACAATTAAAATAAAATTATTTCCATAATTATGAATTTCTGATATCAAAATAATAAAAGAACATTACAATTACATAAAGCAAAGTGGAAATGGGTTAAAACAGTATCATACATAATTTTTTTGGAAGGCTTTTATTTGTAAGCTATAGATAATCACATAGTGTCAGGCATAATCCATACATAAAACACAAGCTACTGTGTAGGAACTGTGACCTAAACATCACTAATTAAAATTATCACGGCTTATATGTCAAAGGTACAAATAAAATTATTAACAATTCTAATAATCTGAGCTTTAATTTCTAATTATAATTGATCATTCACAAAAATAATGTTTGGGTAACATATACTTAGTGCAAAGAATCACTGCCTACGAATACAATAAAACCTAATAAAATTGAATTTATTCAAAATTCTACTTTTTATACGTCACAACAATAATAAAAAAATGGAAATAGATCTATAAAATGGGCATACATGCAGGAAAAAAAAAATCATACATAAACACAAAAACTCCACATTTCATTGGACTACATATTTTCTTTTCTTCAAACCTTTCTGTAATTAAAGTTATGTTTCTAATAAAATTTATTTGAGAATAAAAAATCCCATAAAAGTAAGTAAATAAAATTCTTATTCTATTTTCTCATTTAAAGCACTATACTCCATAATCATCAAATAAGTTAATTTAATACAGGATTATATGCTAATGTATTTCAACTTTATAAGGTTGCCATTCAGATCTAAATGAATATTAATGTATTTATAAAAAAAAAAAGAAGAAAGAAACACCTAACGTAGTTTTGAGATAGTCTTAGGTTATTTTCTATTGCGCAACTGTCATATACAATTTATCTTTACATTTTTTCTTCCTTTCTTAAACACAGCTTTTGCAAAGATAACTTAATAACAATATTTTTATTCTATTTTAAGAATATATTTAATTAATTGCAAAATTTAAATTATTTTAATAAAATCCAATTCTAAAAAATTTAATTTTGGTCTTGTATTTTTTTAACTACAATTACAAAGCAGTTTTTAAAACAGTTATTCAACTAAAGGTTGAATTACAATCATGTACTTAATAGATAATTTTTTAAAAATCATAAATTATATTTCAATGCACAAATAAAAATTTAACTGGACAATATATTTTACTCAGAATGAAAATGAATCATTACTTTTAAAAACTTCATGACTTTAAATTCAATATATAAGTGATGTTGATTCAACCATTCAAAAAATTACCAATAATAATTCATTCTTGCCAATTACTTAAACATAAACTAACATATGATCACATGCAACTTGAAGCTAAATGGATTACTTATATTATACATGGAAATTAACTTTATTGATCAAGAGTTAGAAAAAATAAATAAATTTTCCACTATAAATAAAAAAATTATGAAAAAATTTAAAAGAATTTTTTGGATAGCTAGAAATTGATAAAAATAGCTCTTCATCAATATAGATATTTTCTCTATTTCCTTTCCCCCGAAAAAGATGTTGATTAACGTGAGAGTCCTTTCCCAGTCAATGCATAATTGACATCATCAGGATCCACACCTAAACGAAGTTTCATGTGAATACCATTTTGAAAGTTATCTGACAGTATTACATGTGAAGCAGCTAATTTGGCACAGACTGAGGATATTTCTGAAGCACTGGGAGGCTTCAAACCTTAAAGAGATATTAAAAAAAATATACAAAATGTAACAAAACAAATAAAGAATTTTTTTTCTTTATTTTTAAATTAAAATATGACTTCCTAGAGCTGATACAATATTCAGGCACTGATATTTAAATAAGTTTGATTGTGATGTGAACAGCTAATAAGGCATTTGTGTACTTTATTATAGTTTTTGTACTCTGTTTTAACAATGCTTTGTATAATTGATTTTTTTCCAAAAATAATTTAATAAAGCTTATTTAAAGCTTTTTAGTTAACAGTTTGTTTCTAATTAACAACTATTTTGCAATTTTTTTTAAAAAGCCATATTGAACCTGGTTTGAATTTTAAATTAAGAATGAATCACTATTAAAACCAGAATAACTATTTTTCAACTAAGTAAAAAATTTAAAACAAACATGTCATGCAACCTTACTTGTATAAAACTGAAAAAGAAGGATAGTTATTCCAATAGAATTAACTTACCAAAAATACTCCTAAGATGGGGGAAAAAAAGGGATAGATTTAATGAAGCTATCAACTTTGCTAATTTTAATGGATTTAAAATTAATACTTGCATTTGTTTATTCAGGTATTAACGATATTAAAGCAGGTTTCTTGACATCCTATAAAAGTAAATTTAAGAAATAAACAAATTTTAAGACTTTTACATTAAAAAAAATTTACCACAAATTCAAATCTCCTTCATGAATAATCCCCACCCTTTTGTGAAACAGTACATTCTTTTTACCTAGAATTAGGCCAGGTTAAAAAACTAAGCTTTTGAATATTCCAATAAATTTATATTTTTAAATTCTACAATTTGAATAATACAGGTGCCAACAAGATTGAAATTCATATGGACGATTTAGAGAAAACATACAAGAAGTTACATGGTGGCTCATAAACATAACATTTGATATTTTATTTTATTAAATTATGCATCAAATTAATTTTATCGTACACTAAATAAGTACACTACCGGCCTTAAATTGCTACACCAGGAAGAAATGCAGATAACAAAATGATATTTATTGGACAAATATATTATACTGGAAATAACAAGTGATTAAATTTTCAAGAAATTAGTGTGCATAGACCCTGAGAAATCAGTACCCAGAACAACAACCTCTGGCAGTAATAACAGCACTTATATGCCTGGGCATTGACTCAAACAGAGAGTGGATGGCATCTGCAGGTACAGATGCCCATGCAACTTCAACATACCACAGCTCATGAACCATAGTGACTGGCGTATGGTGACGAGCCAGTTGCTTGACAATCATAGACCAGACATTTTCTATTGGCGAGAGATCTGGTGAACATACAAGCCAAGGCAACAGCCAAATATTTCCAGTATCAAGAAAGGTCTGTATAATATATGGGCAACATACGGTCGTGCATTATCCTGCAAAAATGTAGCAGGGTTTCGCATGGCTCGAATAAAAAGTAGAGCCACAGGTTACAACACACCAAAAAAGCAACATGCACTGCTCAAAAGACCGTCAATGTGAACTAGAGGTGACCAAGACACATATCAAATAGCACCCCATTACATCATGTTGGATGTAGGACCAGTAAGATGATGATGAATGCATGCATCAAATGTGCGTTCACCACGATGCCACCGAACACAGATGCAACCACTTGATGCTGTAAACAGAACCTGCATTCATCTGAAAAAAAAAATGACGTCTCACGATACGTGCGCCCAGGTTCATTGTTCATCACGCCATTGAAGATGTTAATGTCTGTGATGCAGTGTCAAGGGTAGCTGTAGCCATGGTCTCAGAGCTGAGAGTTCATGCTGCATGCAGGGCTCCTGACATGGCTGCACGATTCATCAAGGCCAAGCGGGTAACGCCTGTCTCTTCTCGGCTGCTAGCATTAGCGAGCCGTTGAGATCCAGTAAGGTATTCCGTATTATCATCCTGGGCCCATCGATTCCTTATTTCTGCTAGCAGTCATTGGATCTCGACCAAAGCGAGCAGCAATACCGCGCTATAATAAACCGCTCTATCCCAGTACACTACAATTCAACCTTTATCAAAGTCAGAAACATGCTGGAATGCAATTCTGCTTCTTACACGAGGCATCACAACAATTTTTCACCTGGCAACAACGTTCAAAAGCAATTTGTGTATGAGAAATCGACTGAACAGTTTCCTCATTAAAACACATTGTAGGTGTCGCTACTGGTGCCTGCTTTGTGCGAATGCGTTAAAAAGCTTATTTACATATCACAGCACCTTCTTCCTGTTGTTTAAATTTCATGTCTATAGCATGCCACCTTTTGGGTGTAGTAATTTTAATGGACAGTAGTGTATATGTCAAAATTATATTAATAAAAAAAGCAAAGAAATATATTACCTTCAAATTTACAGACAGTAACTACATGTGTAGATACTTTATTTAGTGTTGTTTCTTCAGAACCTGTTCTAGTGAATTCATTGAGTATGCCTTGTAAAAACAATTTAGCTATTTTGGAAGAAGACCTAAAAACATTACAATAATAAGCCATTTTAAAAAAATGGAATGAGTTGGAAACAAGTCCTCATTCATGAACCAAATAATGTTTTATATACACCCATGTCCATAAATTAAGGATAATGAAGTTCAGGCAAAGAAAGAGACAGAAGCAAAACAAATTTGACTCATTTGCAAAGTCTATTTATTAAACAAAACGTAAAGAGCAAGAAAGATGCTATATGTTTGACATAATTAATAAAAATTGCGATTTTTACTCCCTGGAGCAAATTTCAAAAAAGAACCTATTTACAAAAAACAGTATAACATGATGATGGTTAATACGGACTATGTCACCCGGACGATGCAATACAGGCCTTTCAACACCTATGCATGCTGAGTATCAAATTATCACTCTGATATTGGGGAATATTACACCACTCATCAAGCAATGCTCTCCAAAGTTCCGGTAGACAGGTGGAAGGGGGTTGACGGGCTGCAATTCGTCGGCCAAGCATATCCCAAACATGCTCTATTGGATTCAAGTCCGGTGAGTATGCTGGTCAATCCATACGGGTGATATCCTCTGATTGAAGGCATTCGTCTACAATGTTTGCACGGTGAGGACGGGCGTTGTCATCCATAAATAGAAATTCAGCCCCCATGGCGCCCCGAAACAAATGTACATGTTGTTCCAGAATGACATCTCAATAGATGTGGCCTGTCATCGTTACACTCTGAACATGCAGGTCAGTTCTGGAACCAAGAATAATTCCTCCCCAAACGCGCGAGCCATCCTGCACCACCGTAACGGTGACGTTCAATGGTGTTCTCCTGGTGGTAACGGGTACCTGGCACTCTCCATATTAAAGTCCGGCGAGAATCAGACTGCAAACTTAACCTGGACTCGTCGGAAAACATCACACAAGACCACTGTAGTGGTGTCCACAATGCATGCTCTCTACTCTATGTTAATCACAGGCGACAGTGAGTTGCGGTAAGTGGAACACATCTGACAGGCCTACGAGCATATAGACCAATGTGCCCTAAGTGTCTGTACACGGTCTGCCTTGAAACTGTCGGACCGGTAGCTGAAGAGACAGGTCTGATGCTGTGTTCCGTCTGTTTCTTTTGGCTGTAACTGCCAAATACCGGTCCTCATTCGGCCTTATAACTCGGGGGCGACCTGTGCTGTAACATCTACTCACATTACCATCATCTTGGAATCGTTGCGAAAGCCTGGAGATGACACTCTGGGTGATTCCAAGTTCCTTGGATACTTCCAACAGGGTATGTCCACATTCCAGTCGTCCAATAATTCTACAATGTAAAAAATCATCCAAATGCTTCCTTTGTGCCATAACTATGCGGTTATTGCACTGAAAGGCTTTTAAAGCGTTTGTGAACAATTTTACTTCTGCGGAATCTGCGGGAATTTATTCGGGCACCTGGGTTCGAAGAACCCTTAATCCCGTATCTGGCAAAAGTCTCTTTAATGACATGGCTGATCGTTGAGTTTTCATGTTTCATAGTAGATCATTGCAATTGGACGAGCGGCGGCAGGCCAGTAGGCAGAGCTTCGAGGCATGGATCTTGACACCTCGGAAAGTTTTCAGTGAGGAATCTGAGTGGAAGAGCGAGTCTTCCTATTGGCTGTTGAAAAGTGAGGATAATGGCTCAGGAAAAATGGCTGCCCATGTGGGGGGTGTGAGTGTGAGTGGTGTAGTGACGGATGTCCAGTAAGGGCGAAAATTTATGAGGTAGAAAAGGAAACAGCCGGGTGGTTTGTGAGGCGGTCACCCTCCCTCGCATGGACCACTCCCGGTGTTGCTGCAGTTTTAACTCAAGTAAGGCGAGCGCTCAGTGCGCTCGGCCGTGAACAATTTTACTTCTTTGCCACCATTCCTTATATACCCCTCTCTTACACTCTCGTCATTGTGACGTACTATCCGCGCCATCTGGTGGTTTCCTGTAATTTGTATATTCTTCTTCAAGATGTGTGTGATAATTCTACAGGTGAAATTTTTATTTTAGAGTTCAATTTCTGTGTGATTCTGAATTATCCTTAATTTATGGACATGAGTGTATGTTGAATTAAAAATAAACAAAGGTTAACTATAATCCTTTCGAAGAAATGAATAATGAAACAGAATTATGAAGAAAATCGTGTCACGCGTTTACAACAGAAAAGATGGAAAAGTATAAAAATACTCTTCAAACAAGAAAAAAATTATTTAATGCGCATGGAGAAAATGTATCGATAGAATGGCAGCAAAAAAATTGTTTGCAAAATTTTGTTCCAGCAATTTTTATGTTAAAGATGCACCACATATTGGAAGGCCAGGTGAAACTGATGAAGGTAGTGATTAATGAAAACTGCAGAGTAAAAACTCGTGAAAACACTGGGAGATTAAATTTACAGTAGAACCTGTTTTTGTGCAGTCCTTTTTTATGCGATCGCATAAAAAAAAATTTCTGCAGAATTTCAATGAATTGGTTTGTTATATGTAAGAATTCATGAAATTTTCGAATATTTTTTTTGTCCGTTTATTTTTATGTGGTTTTTATCAACTGTATTAAATTCGACTGTTCATAATCATGTGCTTTGATTCAATTTTAAAGCTCAGCAAACAATTTCCACATGTTTTTACAAAAAGAAATTTGCTCCATCACATAGACACCTATGAATGTCAAAAAAAGAATTAAAGCAAATAAGGGGTGAGAAATGGATAGTCTGCAACAAGGTTAAATGCAAGAGATCTACGCAAAGAAATTAACTGGCTCAAAGCAGTTCAAAAACCAACATTCATATAAAAAAAATCAGTCTGTTTGACAAGTTTTGAGGGAATAGTTTTTGGGGATTCAACAAAACAATACCACGATAAATTCTGAAGTGTACTATCATCAGCCAGAGAAACTGAATAACTTACTCAAATACAGAAGGCCATATTTGATCAATGGAAAAGATATAGTGTTCTACTAAAATAAAGTGAGATGTTATACTAATTTAGTAACTCACCAAAAACTTTTACTGCTTGAATGGGTACTACTACACCCACCGTATTTTACAAATATGGTACATTTTGATTATTAATTGTTCCAATCTCTATAACATTTTTTAGATGGTAAAACCTTAACTTCAAATGAGGATGTCAAAAACAACTTGGAATGGCTTTTTTCTTCGCCAGCTAAGATCTGAAATTTTATTAGCATGGAATCAAGTCACTGCCAAAAAGATGGCAAAAGGCAGGACCAAAATGGAGAATATATAATTCAAAAATACATTTATGAACCATAAGAAACCCCCTTTTCATTTATCCCCTCCCCCAAATACTTTTTAAACAATTCAATAGTACTTTATTTAATAATTTTTTATTTATTAGTATTTTTATTAATTTAGCTAACACCAAAGTTACTTATTTAACCTCCATGGAATGGAATTTAGAACAGTATGAATCATGAACAAAAAATAAAGGTGAGAGAGATGGTCACTCAAAAAATTACACTTAGGAATCAATTTTATTTTAAAAGAAATATTTAAAAAATCTATAGCACAGGTTTTGCCTTGTCAAACAGATCTTCATTTAACTCTGTTGATAATCACATCACTTATGATAGAAAACATTTGTAGCCACAGGTAATTTTTTTTATATATAAAAAAAACCCCATGTCATTCTGAATTTTTTTAAAAAACTTACCTTATTCAAAACCAAAGTAGTTAAAAAATTATCACAAATAAGGGATTTACTGTTTTACTACCTGTTACATAACAGTAAGAATTCTCATAGGAATTAAACCAATTTTTATCCATTTTTAAAACATTGAGCTTAAGAAAAATGGTGTAAAAAGTCTATGTTAGAGATTTTAAATAAATTTTAACTTTAGCAGTTTAAAAAAATATCAATACTATAAATATAAAAGTCAGTATTGATCAAATAAATTACTCCAGTCAAAAAATACATTACATTGCTCCATATTATTAAAAATGTACATAAAAAAAAGCTTTTAGAATACTAAACCAATCCTTATATTAATGATTATTCTGATTATCAATATTTAAAATATATTATGCAGAAAAATACTTTTAATAATAACAAAAAATGTTCCAGGATGAAATATTGTCTGAATTGCTAATCAAAATACTTTTTGATTTTTGCTTTTATTTAAAACTACAAAATGAAAACTTTTTAAAATAAATTTAATGAATAATGTTTTACTTTATAAAGGCTATCACAGGAGAAGAAAACATTTGCTGTATGGCTTCATCAACATGCTCCATTCCAATTAACACTTTCCGTTTTTTTGAGGGAGATGAATGAGTTCTTTCCACTATTTCAGTTGCATATCTGCATATAGCTAAAGCTCTACGTGCATCACCAGATATAGCAGCTACCTGGAAATAGAAGATATATTTAAAATCAATAAGAGTGGACAAAAGCGCTAATTATATCAAAAATATATTTTGTAAATACCAGTCGGACCTCTAATTAATGAAATCTCTAAATCCTGAAAAAAAGTTTGTTACATAGAGCTTCATCTTTCAATATACTTTATAAGCCTCATAAACTAGATTTTAAATTCGTAATCCCTATACATTAAATATAGTAATCATTCACATCTTTTTTATAAATTAATATCTATTTATTCTGTCAAGGAATATACTGTATTTTCAACATTAAGCAAATAATTTTATGTTAAAATTAAGATATTTTAAGGACATTTTCTATTTTAAAGCATATAAATTATTTTAAACATACATTATTTCATAACTAGAAATTCTAAACATACATTACCACATGCATCCTTAAATTTAATTACTCATAAAAATCTGTTAATTTTTTTTTTAGTTTTGTTCGAAAAAATGCTTTGTTTCATAATACGCCTTACATCTTTGCAATGCACCCAAAATCCCTTCAGGTATATTTTTCCATGTCTTTTCTTCAATTTTTCTAGCCATCCACTGCTACCTAGAAATTGGTCATATCCTAATGCCTTCGCAAATTAAAGAGCTTTCTTTTTTGTGAAACGTCCAGAGATCGTAACATTTTGATCTAGCATTGAGTGTATCCACTTCAAAATTGCCTTGTCAACATTTTCATAGACACATCTTAAATGTTTTGAACAAGAATTCATTGAATTATACTTTTGTAGCTTATCTCAATTTTTTACAATAGTTGATAAGCTGTTTGGAGGAATACCAAATTTTAAAGCAATATCCTTTTTCTTGAAACCTTTACCCACACATTTCCTGATGAATTAATTTTTTTCTTTTTGATGCTCAAGCACTTACATTTTGACACTTTCGAGCTACAAGAAACAAAGTAACCAATATGTCTGATCAACACTACAAATGAATGGAGACTAGTTCAAGGACACAAGACAACTCCACTGAGGGTGAAAAAAAGATATCGAAGTTCTAGTGAATTAGACATGGGGGGTACAGGTTGCACTTCTTGGATGAGACGTCCAGAATTCTATTGCTCTCAGTGAGTTAGGCACCTAATAAAACCAGTTCCAGATTTATAACCAGTATAAAATGTGTTAAAAGGGAGAGTAACTTGAAATGTCCAGATACTATTATAAAAATAGGGAAAAAAAAAATTGAGTCACAAGAAAAAAAAGTTTGTTATATAGACAATGCACATGGCTACCGGGAGGCTATTTTAGGAAGAAAATCGTGAAATGTTCTTGGTTCCTGTAAATAATTTGCAATACAGTAGAATGTCGTTCATCTGAATCAATTGGGACTGTTTGATATCGTTCGGATAACCGAAAACCGAATGCAATCCATGCAGTATCTGAAACAGGCACTATATGAATATTAAAAATCATCACATGCAGAAAACGTGCTTGAAGAGAAAGCAAAATAGGTGCAACTTCACCTTTATTGTGAAAAATCACTTATTTTTCCCTGTAAGTTTCAGAGCTTTTTACCACAATAGAAGCCCCGATATCGGGTTCCCTTTGCTTCTTCTTTGTGAAAACCACAAGAAGAGTGGACGATCAAGAACAACGTTGTTTGCTTCCCTCATGGTTTTCCTTTTCTTCGAGCCATCTTCTGAGTCAAGTTTTGAAGCAAAATTTAAAATAGTTTCTCTGCTTTTTTTATGTCAGAAATTGTTGACTTTCCAACATAATAAAACTGTGATATAGACGCTCCCTTTGCAAGATGATTCAATATTTCAAGTTTTGTCTCTATGTTGAAGACGTTTCTCTTCCGTTTTGAATTTGAAGCCATAGCAGTTCACAACTCGACAAAAGAACATGTATACACCCCCTCACTTGGAAACAAACTGACCTAATATTCCACGCAGATGTCTACCAAATCCCACAACTTTAATTCCACAAATAACCCTCCCCTTGGGTTTTCCTGTCACTTTTGGCCTCACATGAAACTGTTGAGCACTGCACTGTTCGAAAATGTATTCTTATACAGTACATGTAGTTGACAAAAAAATAAATAAATAAAAAAGGTCAGGATATTTGACGTTCTGGATAATAAATGTTCGGATAAACGGTGTTCTATTGTATAGAGGTTCCACTGTATATATTCATTAGGTCCTATGCAAATGAACATATTATTTAAAATAATAATAAAACACCAGCTATAAATATAGATTCCAATCACTACCGCTACTGAAGCTCACTAAAGCTACTCAAATATCTCTACTAGATTTTATGATTTGTTATTGAACCACTCTGTGGGTAACAAAAGTAACCAGTGTTTTCAAATGAAAATCATCTATTACTTAATTTCCTTCCTTATAAAAAAGGGACAAGAGAGGATTTAGGATGAATAACAAGATAACCATATTAGAAAAACTCCAGTGTGTGATTGGTTTTCTCTGTTTCAAAAAAAGAAAAATGTCACCTGATGTCAAATCTCATTCTAGAATGTCCTTCAACTTCTTGAACGGATGAAAATATTGAAAAATTTGTACCATTTTTATTTTATTGAAAACTGATAACAAACTATTAAAGAGAAAGGAAATTGTTCATAAAAATTTGCTGGACCAAGCTCTTAAGATATGCACTACCACCTTGGAGTTTGGAGTCATAAACTTTTATGTTGGAAAAAATTTTCTAATGGCTATGACTATCTGTAAATTTTGAGCAGCTTTTGATTTAATATGTCTTTTTCAAGAACTTTAATCTTTCTGATAGTTTCAGAACACACATTCATATTTTCTAATTTGAAATGCTGGGCAAAATAAATGCAAGAATGCTTTCATAAGGTACTCAGAATACACAAAATAAAAAATTATGTTGTTGATCAAATTAATTATAAAGTTCTTTATTAAGAAATTAAATTCCTTGCAAAAAAATACGATAGTACTTGGATATAGATTTAAGATATTCATTCAAATATATTTCTGAATTTCTATGATGAAAGTTACACTATCCAAAATTTAAAACTGAAGTTGGACTTACTTTTCGGGCTACAAACTGCACTGCATCAGGATCAAACACTTTGAGTTCTTGGATACGATTCAAAATTATTTCTTGTAGCTGCTTAAAGTTGTAGGGTTGGAATGTTATTCGAGATAAACCCTAAGTACATTTAAAGTAAAGGATTTTAATGATAATTATAATTACACAGCAACATGTGACTCAATAATTCATGCCGTTAGCAGTATCATTTTCAAATATTGCTATTTCAGTTTACCTTTTCAAAAGCAAAAATTAAAAAATTGAAATATGAAAAAATTATTTCATTATTTTTGAATTAATATAGATCTTTTTTTTAATAAAATCTTATAAGGAAATCAGGAAATTTTTAATTAAATAAGTAAAATCTTTATAGCTTTACAATTTCCCATACAATTCAAACAAAAGGCTTATTTTTAAATTTATAAAAGTTTTTTTAATACAATTTACAAATAAAAATATGTGACAACTTTAATTACAACAGATTTTTTTTCAAATATTATGCTACTTTTAATGCTTGTTGTCATGTTCATTTTTTTTAATTAGTTGATCGCAAAAACATTTATAAATACCCCCCCCTCCATTATGGACTAAAACTTTACAAATCATAAAAGATAGTTAAAAGATTATACATTAAAAAATAAAAATATAAACAAGAATGCATTTGTATGATTTACTAAATCTTACAATGCAGTGATACATACCAATCTACTTGCAACACGATTCATCATTAAACGTTCTGGAAGATCCATTGTGTTAGCTATTGCTAGAACAACTAATTTTGAATTTTTTTTTGTTGGCCAATCAAAAATATTGTACATAACAGTCTGTTTTCTAGTCCACAAACGATCCAATTCATCCACTAATAAAACCACAGCATCTTTCTTTGGTCCTGGTTCTGTAAATCGTTTTTCCAAGAGGTTGCATGCTTGCTGTGAGGCTATAGTTTTACCTGTAAGAGACTAAATAAATAATTATCTTTTAGCATTTTAGTTTTATGTTCAGATAAATCTCATAATATAAATATAGCATCCTCACAATGCTGTATTAAAAGTCAGAAAAATTATACTGAACAAGCTAAAACAAAAGTCTTATATATATAATCTTGAATTCCTATAGACTTTAAAGTTTAACTAATTTAATAATCAGTTGATTTGGCTCCAGTTTATAATTTTTAGTAGAAATCAAGTACAATCCAGTGGGTGTGAACCTAATAGCAAGTGACTCTGCTGTTAAAACTCATATGACTAGTCATGACTACTTAACTCAGACTTTTGTGAAATTAAAAATGCTTTTGATATGAAAACTACACTTACATAATATAAAACACACTGCCTCACTGTCATTGCTATTGACACAATTAAATTTTTTTTTTACAAAAGTAAAGTTATTTTTCTAATATTAATAAAAAAATATTTTTAAAAAAATTGAAAAAAAAATAGTTTTGAAAACATATAAAAATTTCAATTAGTGATAAAATTAACTTGAAAAAATGCACCTTAAAAATATGCATGTAACATTTGTAAGGATCTGTCATCCACATTCCATTTACTTCAACAAAAGTGAAACAAGGTATATCACCATTTTTCTTTTCTTCTTCTAAATTCCTGATCACTTCATGGACAGTAGCTGTTTTACCAGTTCCAGGAACGCCAGAAATATACATACATCTAATCCAAAATAAAAAAATAATTTAACTTTTAAAAATTATTTTAAAATTATCAAGATTTCTGCTTTCATTTCAATTAATCAAAAATAATGTGTATTTATCTCAATATTTATATTTAAATTCAAATTCATGACATCAAAATTGAATCCTAAATTCTTTTTATAAATTTAATTTAAGGGATTATTATAACGAGCTTAAATTTAATTCAATCATATTCTTTTTGTCAAACTTCAAAGTTTTGCTATTTGAAAGACAAGTACTTTTTAAGACAGCAGTTCTATATATAAACTATGAAATCAATGTAAATGAAATTTTCTTGAATGCAAAATAATATATTACTAATATACACAAAAATAAAAATTTCTAAACAAGTTAAAATTTTTAATGAATATTAATATAATAAAATATTGATATGTAATAGAAAAAGGATTTAATTTGAGAAAAATAATAACCGCTGTTTTTAATCAAGAACAGAATTCAAGAAATGAAACTGAAATAAAGAAATTTCTCTAAGTAACATTTAAATATATTTGTGAACGCATGGAAAAGTTAATTACTAGAAAAGAGATGGGAAAGACAATGTGGCATGTATCTTAACCACTTTAAATAAGAGCTCTATTTTCCATATAATATATGAAACATGTTCTACTCTGAATTTTCTTTCTTAAAATTTTAATGACCATATTAATATACATTTTTGTGACTCTAAAAGTAAAAATCCTGTATATATTTACTACTCAATTATATAGCTATAATTGCTATACAGAAGTTAATAATTAATTTTCTATTCATTAAAAACAAGTAATATATACATAAAAAAATTTAAGTTAATTCCTACTTTGGTAAGCAAAGAAAAATGTTATTTTATACTTTTTATTTAATAGTTAAAATTAATATAAATATGTATATACATATGACAGAATCACAATATTAAGTGACAAAATAGAAAGCGATTTTCCTTGCAATTTTCCTTTCTATATGTGGTGTTGGACTTCTTTTTTGTTTTTGCTACTATTTATTGCTTAATTAAATTTAATTATTCTACTAAAATAGGATAGTAAAAAAAGAAATTGACATTCTCAGAAATTAGACCATCCCAGGAGGGATTTGAACCCACTACCTTTGGATTAGACGTCCAATGCGCTATCCATTGCACTACAGGAACACAACAAACAATTTTCCTTTTAATTCATAGTGTTGGACTATTATTTTTGTTTGTAACAATTTATTCATTAATTAAATAGAATTAATGAATTAATATTTGAAAAAACTGTATTAATATCAAGTGTCATCCACTACAAGTTTTAAAAAATGTGAATGAATGAATAGAAAGTATTTTTTTAATGATTGGAAATTTGAACAAGATACATATATATACATACAATCGGACCTCTATTTAACAAACTCGCTAAATCCTGCAAAAAAGTTTGTTATATGGAAAATTCGTTATATATAGAGGTTTCTCTCTCAATATACTTTATAAACCACATAAAGCAAATTTTAAATTCATAAACACTATATATTAAAAAAGTAATTATTCACACTTTTTTGTAAATTAATGTATATTTATTTTTTATATCTTACCCATAAAAAAAACTAAATAATAACAGGAAAAACAAGACAAAAAAAATGTCGAAGAATACACTGTATTTTCAATATTAAGAAAATTTTATATTAAAATGAATGAATTTTATGGACATTTTCTAATTTAAAGCAGACAAGTAATTTTAAACGTACATTATTTTATAACTAGAAATTCTAAACGTACATTACCACATGCATCCTTAAATTTAATTACTCATAGAATCCCTTAATTTTATTTGAGTTTTTTTAATTCAAAGTTAGAGCAATTTTTTTTGTTTTAGGTGAGTCAGGCCCCGGTAAAACAAATTCAAGATTTAAGACCCACATAGAATGTGTTAAAAGAGAGAATAACTTGAAATGTCCATTAATACTTTAAAAATAGGGAGAAAAAAATTTGAATCACAAAAGAAAAAGTTTGTTACATAGAAAAGGCACTTCCCTACAGGGAGGTTATTTTACGAAGAAAATCGTGAAATGTTCTTGGTTCCAGGGAAAAGTTCGATATATAAAAAAATTCACAATATAGAGGTACATTATATGGAGGTTCGACTGTATATATAGGGAGAGATTGAACTAATAGTAGGAATTGAAAAACAAGAAGACTAGAATACGCATTACAAATTTTGTGACATGACATTACTGACTGCAGAAACAGATTCAGGGCACTAAAAATTTTCAATGAAATTTTAAACATACATACATATTTCAAACATAATTATGTAACACAAGTATAAATATTTACTATTTTTTTAAAATTATATTAATTAATCGCACAATGAAGAATGGCTACATATATTACAAAAGAATATACACACTACACAAAGATAATGCAAAATATACTTTTTAGTATTTTGAATGACTTGAATACTTTCTTAGCATTGGTAATGCTACCTCCTGATGCATTAGTGAATGTGAATGCCTTAGAATATGTATTAGAAATATTCACGACAAATAATTCAACTCCACATAGTTATCAAAAATTTTAAGTTATTTTTTTGCATATTAGACTTAATTTTTGCTTGGTTGGAGCCGGATTAGATCTTTAACTATAATTTTGGTAAAAGGATTTTAAGAATATAAGATTTATTAAAATATGTAGTACAATGTATTACCAACTCGGTAAAAGCATAAAAAATCTTTAATATGGTAATCAGGAAATGAGTGAAAAACATACTTGTAAACTTTTAAATACAGGAGTAACTTACATAGAAAAGAAACTGTAATTTGATTGATCATTTGCTTCATAGAGCATATCTAACAGGAGATTAAATAAATTAAAGTTACAGCGAAAACACCATTACACAAACCAGTAACTACTATGTTAAATGCTAAAGTTTGAAATAAACATATATAGAGGAAGAATATTTTAAAAATACTAATATTTAAGTAAAATTGGTTATATAAATGTTTTTATGACGTTTTTTAAACAAAAGATACGAGCTTCTGACACTTACCCACCAGTTTGTAAGCACAGGCAATCTCTAACAAAACTATAAATATCACAATATTCTTCTTCACGACAAGGAAGAGATTTTGGAACAGCAGCAGCATGTAACCTGGAAAAATATTCAAGTATAAATATAGAAGTTAAATGCCATGTATGAAAGTATTCATTTTTGATAACTTCTTTAAACACCATTTTTTAAAAAATTCTTTTAAATGGAATTGGCAATTATTACCAAATTTGGAAAATATATACATAAATTAAACAGATGAAATTGAAATTTGATATTCATTTAAAATCCCATTAATTTTTATGCAATAATTCACTTGAATGATATGTAACTATCTATTTCATTGCTGTTTTTCTTTTTCCAAGGCTTTTTATATTTTGATTACACATTAGAATAAAAGTTAGTTGCATTTTATTCATTAACTTTTAATAATTTGCATCTTGGGACAAAATGCTTTTTCTATTTTAATAGAAATAAAATTAAACACTTGAAAATAATAAATTTTAATATTATTTGCCTCCACTTACTTTTTATGCTGTACTTTAAATTTATGAGTCAGATTTGGCAAATCATTTGTGTTTCAAAAAATAAGATAATTGAATAATTTTTTAGCCATCAGGATATTTTAGAAGAATAAAATGCACTGTTCAGTAATTCTGAAAAATTGCCCTTGTTACATCACCTAGAAGCAGTATTAATGACATTCCTCACACCTGTGCCAGAACAAAATTTTTGAGCGACTCAGTTAAAAAGGATGCACTGCATAAGATCATAGCCATTCTACTCCATAGTATACTGAATCACAGGGAACTAACTGTATATCGATTAATGTGTATATATACCGGTTGATTCATAAATAGTGTGACAAATTTCAGAGGATCATAAATTTTTTGAATAAAGTTATTTACATAAAATTTTCAATGTGGTTTCCTCTAGCACAGTACATTTTACGTAAGCGTTTCAGCTAAGCTAAGAGTTTTTTCGACATTTTGAGGATATTTTCCAATTTCCTCTTAAAGTGCTTTTTGAAGCCTTGGAAATGCTCTTACTTTACATTTATTTGTTTTTTTAAGAATCCCCATAAAAAATAATCGCAAGGAACACACACAGGGGATAGTGATAGTCAGTTATTAGAAGAAAGAATATTTATTTTTTTACATTTCAGTCATGTTATAAGTGATTTTGCAGTATGATTTGGTGCACAATGTTGGTGAAAAGCAAAGTTTCCTTGAGTGTAAAGACATTTACTTTCTCTGATCAAGTGTTTCAAAACTTTATTCTGATAGTATTTGGCATCAATTTTAACCTTTGGTTCAACAAAAAAAAATGGTTTTGTTAAGCCTGGAGAGGACATTCCCCCATCCCTTCCATATATTTGATGGTCAATTTGCATTTTGCAAAACAACTGCATCTTTTCGGCGATTTCTGAGTTAAACATATTGTATATTCGTTTTGTCAGTTATGAATGACAGATAAAACAGTGCTTCATTCGAAGTTATCCATGTTTTGTATCAACATTTGTATAACATTAAATACAGAGGATAATACATAAATACTTTTTTATAGCCAATTTTCTTTATCTGACAATAAATTGTCGATTGATATATCTGTAGTTTCTTTTTCATAGGTTTTTGAGGCAAAGGATTTTCTAAAGCAATAATTCTTTTCAGCTTCTTTTTTTCTTTTTCATTAAGGACTTCCTTTCGTTCACATTTTTTCCCCTGGAGCTTTTGACTGAGAGCCAAATTTTATTTCTTTTTGAAGTTTCGATAATAATACAATAGAAAAATGTTTTTTAAAAATTTTTAAGAGTGCTTTATTTTTTACAGAGTTTGAACAAACATACTTTAAAAGCTGTAAAATTTTGTTCCAGGTTTGAGGATCTAATTTCAGTGCTATAATTTACCCCCACTAATAAAAATGGTTAGATTAGTAATTTAAATATTTCATTTTTAAAATAAAACCAGAATTAAAACAACAGAAATTCATTATAAATAGTTATATGCTTTTAAAATTCTTCACACTAATTTTGAATCAACCGGTATAATTCTTTCCTGCTACGTTTTAATAAAAAAAATTTTTGTTTTATGGTTCTTATATACAATTATTAATTTTATACGAGTTGAATAAATTCAAATTAATGATTTATTTATTTTTAATGCAAAGCTCTTGAATGTATGATATTTTTTTAATGATTCCACTAAGTGCACACAAAATAATCACTTGGTTTTCCTACATGGGATTATCCAACACATAATTCACCTAGAGAAAATCATGAATTCACCAAATTTAATCTACATACTTGCAACAACTGAGCTTGTAATTTGCTTATCATTATTGCAAAAGCAAGTTTAAATAAAAATTGCAATTATTTGATTTGAATGCCCTGTTGAAATGTATTTTTGTTGGAATCATTGATATGTGTGGTAACTGCATACCTTTTGAATTTTTCAATTAAGACAAAGTGGGGCTATGATTATAAGAAAAATGATAGGAGATAATTCAAGAATTATAATTCAGTTGGATAATTTACTGTTTTGTCTTGATTCATAACAATATCTACTACTTTTAAGTAGCTACAGTGGATTTGACCTTCAACTTGAAATGAGAGAAATATTACTCATACACATGTGGATTTTGATTCATAAACATAAGGGGAAAGTAATGTTTCTGAATTGCATGCTTTATGATGGATATTTAAAGAGCCCATGGTATTTGTTTACATTAAGGATGAGAGTTTTATTTTCACTAATGTTTGATTTGAACACACACACACATTCTAGTTTTTAATAATTAGATCTTGTAGACGAAGCTTTTCTTTTTTTCACTGTTACAATGTTGAAGCATTGAAAACATTTAACTGAACTCGAAATAACAGAAATGATGCTAGTTTGATTCTGAAGGCAGACTGAGAGTAGTGACTGTGACACATTATACATGCTGATTGTTCTATTCATTATGAATTTAATGATGATGATATTTTGGACCTCTGTATGCCAAGTGCATCAAAAGAAAATACCTATTCATGGTCATACCCAATAAAACATTTAGTTTTTGTTTATTCACATTTTCACAAAAATCGTGCAAAATAGCAAATGATTTATTTTAAGTCTAAAGATTGTAACATAGGACTGTGTGTCAATTCTTGTTATGTATTTAAATAAGAAATAGAGTGAGTGCATAAATAAAATGCAATTACAAAATATATAAAGCATATGTCATTTGTATCCTCTACAGATTATTATTAAACAATTTTTTCATATTTCAGTGTCTTTATGGATTTAAACTTAATTGAAAATAAACCTCTTGCCTGTGAGTGTCACTCACAAAACAAACCTTAAGCCCTAGTTTATGCCTTTTGTCCCAAAAGGGTTAATGATTTATTCACAATTGCCAAACATTTGTCTTCAATTAAAATTAATTATCTTTCTAGGGTGAATTGCCTGATGCAGCTTAAACATCTTGTACATAATTGATGTAGAATATAACCAGTCACAAAGTCCTTATATTTTCATTACAATTCCTTTGGATTTGATGGTAAACATATCAATAATATTACTGAAAATAAAGTGTGTATTTGATTTAAATAAGCAGAAATTGATGCATTAGAAAGAGAACTAATACACTAAGCAGTTTTCAAGTTAATTCCCCCTATGACATGCTTCTCTACAGGGGGATTCAAAACTTTTCTTTCAAATTTCGTGGGGAGGTACGCCAGGAAACCGATTTCACATAGGAAGGTATTTCCCAAACGTCATCTATACAAACAAAATGGACAAGTAAAGTGAACACAAAGGAACAGTACAGTTGAGTGGTAACAAATGTGACTTACTCCAACAAGGTAAAGCACAGGTTCACAGTAGGTGTTCAAAATTGCAACCATTACACGAACAGAGGATTCACAGTGACATTGCATTTTCTGCTGAATATATTCAAAATGTCTGGCATATCACAGATAATGCCTGATTGTTGATCAATGACAACATTGTGGATAATCATAATTGCTTGGAATAGTTTCTGGAAACAATGTTCTTGGATAAAAAATTTTCATCAGTAATTCATAGTGAATTCATGTTGTCAACACCAAGTGGACCAAGAGACTTATTTTTGAGACAATTTTTTACTTATAGAATCGACAGTGGAATTGGGAAATTTAACTGAAATCACAATAACAATCTTGTCAGGGTTATTTTATTTGTCAACAACATCAAAATGTGGTTATGTAATAATCCTTATTTTTTCACCATTCAATGGAATACATCCAAGAACATGTCTTTCCAAACACAATGCTTAGCAAAGAAATTCATCAATAATATAAACTTTTGGTTGAATACACATGTAGATAAGGTAATTTACCAGGCAAAAGACGTTTCCCCAATATTATTATTTATTTCCTCATGAAAATGCACATATTCTTTATGAAATACTTATTGATTTGTGTAAACATAAAGCAAACTTCCAGTTACAATATTTGCATACATGTTAACAATGTATTTATGAAACAATTGACAATATTTTAAAATGTGATTTTCTTCACATTAAAAAACTTATCAATTTTTATGAATAGTTTAGAGAACTACCTTTTTCATTTGTTCTTTCACCAAGAATTAAAATAAAAAAAAATGTTTATATTTTACATTAACACAATTTATATATTATTATTTTACTTCTGTTAATTAATATTAATTAGGACCAGATGCAGTATAAACTTAGATTGGTGTCATTTTTCTTTTTGGCAATGCAACTATTCATGCATAACAATTGCTTTGTTATGGCTAAATGCTACATTTAAGTTGGTGAAAATGAACTTGATGTCTTGGCCATTAACAATTTTGATTTACTTCATTTAAAGGTATTTGCAGGATTTATTATGTTGATATTAAAATGATAACCATTCCATCATTTCCAGAACAACACAAGATATTATATGCAATCACAGGAATGGTGGGGAATTTCAATAATTTTGATGGTGAAGTAAAATGTCACATAATTCAAACTGATCTTCAACAATGATTATTGCACTTTATCAGTTGTTGGAGCATTAAATCTCTTTGCCCATTACCTAACAGGTGTTTTATTAACTCAGTATCTAGAAGTGGTAACAAAGATCCTGCTTTATGATATATTGAGTTTAAATCTTGGTATGTAATTATCCATTACATTTGGTGCACCAAATGTTTGCATGTTTTATAATTATTTAAAAAAATTAAAATAATGGCTCAGGTGGTGCACTGACAATTTAAATTTATCGGTAAACGTCTACCAGGTGCTTCTCTTTTTTAATGCTTTGGAAGTGTACAAACAACATTTTTACTTTCAACAGCTAGATACAAGCTACATTTGATTTTAGAATTATGCTTTATGATCAGGTGTTACTAAATGATGTAAGCAATTTATTTACAAATGTAATTGGTCTTTTTCACATTCATTTTGATCAGCATATATGACAAACTTTATCTTAATTATCTAATTCTTATTAGATTACTATTAACAATTTGCTTCATGTGTGATGTTCCTCCCCTAGGAAGTACATCTCTCGAAGTATCAGCGTGAGCTAGAGGTCTAGGATTAGTGAAAGGACAAGGATCAAACATTATCTTAATATGACTTTATTAAGATATTCAACTTAAACCTTTAACAAATTAAATTATAATAATTAATATGAGAGAATCTACGATAGTAAAAATACGCAACACACAATAAGACAATCTAATTCAGACCACTATCAATAAGCAAACTGCCTAATTCCCGATTCTAATATTAAATAATCAATCCTACCTTATTACAGCTTGGAGTAACGATCAATCTTGTCTTTGTATGCAATGATATTCACAACTTGGCTGATTCCTTCTATTTGGTCAATAATAATTTGTATTCACGTCATGCAAAACTCATTCAGACTTGAACCACGAACTGTAATAACCATCAATTGCCACAAACTAACTTCAATTGTCAAACATTACTTTACATTGCCATATCACTTACTCTAAGATCTGATATTTAAAAGTTTGTTCATTTGCATCTTTTATTCACACTTCACTTCTTGGATTTGGTTGGAAAAGAGTTGCCATTAATTCTGGCCCAAAGAACCCAAAGGACTTGTTAAAGAAAAGACGTGTGAGACGTCACACATGTTAAGATGATTCAATTGCATATAATTGTGACATATGATTTATTTCATTCATTTTGCTTTGCTGTTTTCATTTCTTCATTCTTTTATTTTTTGGCTCTTTCGGTGCCACAGACAATATTTTCCCATTTTAATGGCATTGTTATGCAACAATGAAATAATAAATCATTTTGTTAACACTCCAGAAACTAATATCACAAAATTGTGAACTTTTCAATAAAACTGGTCAAATTGTTTTTGAGTCTAAATGGCATCATATATAAACATTACACATTCTATTTATGCAGATTTTCAAAACTTACTGCAATATATAAACTCAGCATACATACCGTATTTTCCTGTATATAATCTGCAGCAGCATTTTATCCGCAAAGCCTTTTTTTCAAGTAAATAAAGAAAAAATGTTGCATAATCCGCAGCAATTTTTACGGCCAATAATCCAAAATATAAACTGCCAATAATGTAGTGTTAGATAAATTTTTTTAAAAAAAGAAAGAAATACACAATATGATAAAAATTATAAGTAATAAATTGTACAAAAAATTTTTTTTTTTTTGTAAAATTCTTTTCTCTATCGGACTTTTATTGTTCCCATAATTTCTGAACTTTCCATTTAAATGTCTATTAATTCCGAGATCTAAAGGCTGTAATCTCTTTATCAGTCCTGCATGTATTAGCTGCAGATGCAGACTTCAGAGCATTTTTAAGATTCTCATTAAGATGTGCTCATCAAGTCCATAACTCAAAAGCTTTGGGTCGCATTTTTCAAAATTAGCCTTGTTTTTTTCCCACAATTGAATATTTGATTTGTCAACGTTAAACAATCTTACAGTTTCCTGATTTTCTACTTCAATAGTCTTCTCTATAACATATAGTTCAAAATCAGCCGCGTAATTTACATGCTTTCGCTTCAATATGACATTTGTACTTGAATATTTTTAGGATGAAACAGCTCAGGTCAAGACAAAATACAAAATAACGTTAGCGACTAGTCACTGTAATATCTTTCAGAGGAACTGAATTCGTTCTTGAACATAACTGATTGAAATACGTCAGCAGAGTCGCAAAAGCTTTTAGCGCCATCTGTTATTTATTTTATAAAACAAATTGCATTTCTTTCGAAAATTTATTAGAAGCTTTTCTGATGAAGAATGTTTTTTTATCACATTATCCGCAGATTATAAACAGGAAAATAAGGTAAATAGAAAAATTACAATCCATACAAAAAATATTAAAAATATATTCATTTCCTAAAAATATTAAAATTACCTCAATCGGGATTCCTCTAGAATATTTTGGGGTGTTCTCAAAGGAGTTTTCCTTTCAGGTATACTAAATTCCAAGCACTTTTTTACCTAAAATAAGACAAAACAAAAATAGTTTTTACATCATACAGTCTAAGCAAAATTATATATCAATAGAACTGGAGTGCAAAACATGAATTCAAAATCTTTAATTTGCTTTAATAGAATGCTAAGTAACCTCAAAGGTAAAGTTACCAGATTAGAAAAACATTTATAATCTTTGTTATGGACAAAGAAAAAGAAGTGCATATATATTTAAGGCTGCCATTGTTAATTAAAGATGGAAATGAGCAAATACATCTTATTATTACAAAGTGCCTAAAGATATCAACTTCCAAAAAAATATTTGAATATGTTCAAGGGGTAAGGTTTTGAAGCCTTCTTACTAGTTGTAAAGTTATTACAGATAACAATAGTAACAAAGACACAATTAGACATTAAAACAACAAACATTATGTTTAAGTTATCTCATGTACTACTTCCTGAATTTTATAGGTATTGTACTTTTTGACAGAATCAATGATCAAATATGTGGTTCAACTGAGGATAGGAGTTCAATGTCATGACCACTCCAGTTATCACGCTTCACACAGAATAGAGTCTAAATATCCTTGATTAATGTATGTCATTTTTTATGAGGCATGTCATAACACATGAACCTCATAATTTTGACAGGAATGATACTTCATTCTTCTCATTATTTGAAAAATGAAGCTTGCCACATGAGAATTTAGAAGTCATGTTAATATCAATGTTCCACACTACTCTTCACTTTTCTCTATTGTTCCACAAAGCAAAGAAGTAGTGGAATCAAAATCTAAATCAATGACTTAAAAGCCAAGGATTGTAATACTGACATAACATTGCAATATCAAGAAATTAGAGATACGATTATAATGGCATAATACATTACAGTGATTTTGATGACAATTTCAAGTATTTTATCTCATTATGTGGATAGATAAAGACAATATCTTTTTTGAAATGTACAAAAAAAAAAAAAAAAAAAAAAAAAAAATGTGTATGTTCCAGATTTTTAATTGAATTTTGTTTTTTAGTTATACATTATTTTTAATTTTCAGATGCACAGTTAGCAAAAGATAAAAAAAAATAAAATATGAATCAGTTATAAATCTTCACATAATGCTTCCTAAAATTAAATGAATAATTAATGATTTAATGTTAGTACACATCTCTTTTATGATCAAAAACTAAAGGAAAGTTCTTTCACACACACACACAATGTACAATTACTTTTTTCCCTACAATTTTTAAAGGAAAAGATTTATGAAAAGTCACATTAATCTCAAATAACATTCTTAATACATTTAATTTTTAATGAGATTTAAATATTACAATAAAACCATTCACAAAACACCAGCTCAAATAATATATATTACATAGTGAACAGAATTCCATTTTCTGATTGCGTATTATATAACGACAAACATGGACAGCATGTTGAAATTCTTCCACTTTTATTTTAACAAATATATCTTGTAAACTATTAATGATATACCCACTTTGAAATTGCGATTTTGAATAAAATGCATTAAAAATAAAATATTATATTTAGAAATACTTACACTACGTTTGACTTTTGCAGTATTAGGTAAATTTTTTTTGGACGAATGGGAGTTTTTCCTTTCTATTGAGCAATCAGATTCAGGATCTTCATCTGAACTGGAGCTCTCATTGGCTGAATATGCACTGCCACTATCACTATCTTCTGAATAATTTGACTTAATAAATTTGGATAATTTTTTCCTTTGAGTGTTTGCAAGCAATGTTGTCTTACATTCCTCCTCAATGCTAAAAAATGGAGAAATATAACAAATCATAATTATACATTTTGGGGTTAAAAAAGTGTATTTTGAAAAATAATACATACACATACATATATATATGCACTAAAATAAGTACCATAAACATAAAAACAAAGCACAAAAAAAACTGCAGTTGAATACCAAGATTTACATTGAATTTAATGCTCTGTTTAATGTCTGTGCTAAATGAGGCAAAAGGATCATCAGGCTTTTTGTTTTTCAAGGCAATTATAGAGAACAATGTAACAGAGAATTTGTCCCACAATTTATAGAATAAGTAGAAATGAATGAATGAGGGTTTTAACATGATGCAATAAGCCCCATACATAATGAAATTATGGACAAGATTCTTTTAGTGATCGACTTATCTCAAGACATTTTTGGCTATGAGCACTAATAACTTTTTCTGTCTCTCTCTCTGTAGATATGTTAACAACAATGTTTATAAAGATAATCCTCAAATATCTATATATATAAAGGAGAAAAGCGACTCACTCACTCACTCACTGACTGACTAATCACGATATCTCCGGAACTATTAAACCTACAGACTTGAAATGTGGTAGGTAGGTTCCCTTCATGGAGTAGACGTCAGCTAAGAACGGATTTTGCAAAGTTCGACCCCCAAGGGGCGTTACAGAATTTAAAGGGCGTTATAGATAATTATTTCCATTACTAAACTATTAGATGTACAGTCGTGAAACTTGGTACACAGATTTCTTTCATAAAGTAGAGATTCCCTACATAATGATTTTTACGAAAATCGACCTCCAAGGGGCGTTATACATAATTATTTCCATTTTTAACCTATTAGACGTACAGTTTTGAGAGAGAGAGAGAGAGAGAAATTTGGTAAGCGGATTCCTTTCATAAAGTACAGATCCCCTACAGAATGGGTTTTGTGAAAATCGACTCCCAAGTGGCGTTGTAGAGAATTAAGTGGCGTTATAGGCAATTAACTCCTTTTTTAAACTATTAGACGTAAAATCTCGAAATTTAGTAAGCTGATTCCATTTATTGAGTAGAGATCCGTTATAAGATGGGCTTTGTGAAAATCGTTTCTTAAGTGCCGTTGCGGGGGCATAAGGGGCGTTATACATAATTATTTCCATTTTTAAACTATTAGATGTACAGTCTTGAAATTTGGTAAGCGGATTCCTTTCATGGAGTACAGATCCGCTGAAAATGGGTTTTGTCAAAATCGATTCCCAAGTGGCGTTGTGGAGAATTAAGGGGCGTTATAGGCAATTAACTCCTTTTTTAAACTATTAGACATAAAATCTTAAAATTGAGTAAGCAGATTTCATTCACTGAGTAGAGATCTGTCATAAGATGGGTTTTGTGAAAATCATTTAAGTGGCGTTGCAGGGGCTTAACCCTTTGATGGTCATGAACGAGCTCAGCTCGCAATCGAGTAGTGCTTCTGAATGTGCGCAAATGAATTCAGCTCGGGCGCAAGATTTCGACCGAAATGGGTATAAACGAGTTCTACTCGCGTAGTTAAACCTTTCCCCAAAGGGCGCTGACGAGATGGACTCGTTCAAGGTCATTATTCTGCATTGATTAGGTTACAAACGAATCCTACTCGCGAAATTTAGTTAGTTTTACTGTCTACAGATGGCAGTACGGGTTCCATGAATTTTTCTTCATAATGTAGGTTCTTTTTTTTTTACGTTATTCTTTTTAAGCGTATTTTGGCGCGTTTTTTAGACTGTAAAGTAAAATGGCTCAAAAGCGAAAATTAGATTATTATGATGATGATTTTGATACAGAAAGCTTATCAAGTTTTGAGTCTGATGAAGACTTTGTTCACAGCATATCAAGCTCAGAAGACGATACAAGCAATGAGGAAAATTTTTCAAGTGTTCGACAGTGGTGTAAAATTGATTCGAGTTCTCCCGCTCTTAGCCGATTTAGTTTTACTGGTGATGTGGTTACTATTTAATAATTATCATTCATTCATTATTTTAAAGTACATAAAAACTGTTATTTGTGTACTACAAATACTTTAAGAAACCTTTAAAATGCATGAGGCGAGCTACCTACGGCATCGCCGTAAAAGGGTGACATTTTCGGAAGAACAGCGGGGGAAACAGCTGCCACTTTCGACTACTGCTTACTCGTAATACTGCGCAAATTAACTAAACGAAAACTGCTCATTTCCCTACCTGTCAAAGGGTTAAAGGGCGTTATAGATAATTATTTCCATTTTTAAACTATTAGACGTACAATCTTAAAATTTGGTAAGCGAATTCCTTTCATGGTGTAGAGATCTGCTACAAAATAGTTTGGGAGAAAATTGATCCCTAAGGGTCACTGAGGGGGATTAAGGGGCGTAATAAATAAATATTTCTGCTTTTCAACTAATAGAACCACCTGCTTGAAAATTAGAAGTTATGTTCCGTTCATGGAATAAATTTCCTTTTACAAAGATTTTTGCGAAAACGGACCCCCAAAGGAGTGGGGTTGCGAGGGATTAAGGCGTGTTATAGAAAAATTCCTGTTTTTGAATTTAACTCATTTACTTGAAATTTGTTGAGCACTTTTCATTAGTTGAATAGAGTTCCACTAAGAATGGATTTTACGGAAATCAACTCCAGGGGGAAGCGGGGAGAGTTATTGGTGCGTATTGATAGACAAAATTCCCCTTTTTGAACTGCTAAGACTATAATCATAAAATTTGGTTTGCATGCTTCTTTTGTTGAATTGGAATCCGCTAAGAATGCTGTCAACGAGGTATTGATGATAAAAATTCCGTTTTTGCTCTGTTAGATTTTGACTTGAAATTTAGCACGCATGTTTATTTTATGGAGTAGAGATCCACTGAAAGTTGCTTTGGTGGAAATCCACTTGCTTATTAGGTTAAGTGAGCAAAAAAAAATCTTTCTCCTTCTATTTTAGATATAAATAGAAATTAGATATTATAATTTATGTTCTTCTTATATCAAGGGGCAAGAGTGTAACAGCTATAAATATATTTTTCAATGCAATCGAATTCTTAATGCTAGATATCAATAATTAATATATATGTAAACAGTATACATATATACAACATCGTGAAATACCCAGTGAAGTGGGTGGGTAACGACTAGTATATATATATATAATAAATTATATGGAAATTGCCATTACCACAAAACAAATATTTTAAAATATGAGAAAACAAGTTCAACTTTGCCTCCAAGAAACAGGTAAATATTTCTAACTTTCATTAAGAATGAATGTTACATAGTCCCCAATTTTTTTTTAACATTATATTTAAAGTCCTTTTAACCATTAACAAAATAATTATGTTAAAATTTATTTATAAAACTAAATAAAAATGTCTTTAGTTTTTGTACAGTAAATGCATGAATTGTCAAAACAAGAGCTTTTAGGACACCCACTATAATATAATTTTTAAAAAATGGAACATATTTTATTGGCTTTTGAATGGACAATTTTCAAACTAATTTCTATCACATATAATAATATTGTTATAGAGAATAGTTAGCAATGAATCAAATCATCAAAGTAAACAGTTTTTTTAAGTTCAAAAGAGACTTTATTTTTCATTGAAACTCAAGATAAATATAATGAAAATTGTGACACAAAATTAGAGCAATGCTTTGAGTTGGAAAAAAAAAGGCTTGCTCATCCTTACTTAATGACTGGTTACTTTTAAATAGTAGATAGTGCTGCCATAAAACAAAGAAAATTATAAAAATTTGTGTATGTGTTGTTGCTACTCTTTAAAGCAAAGAATTGAGCCTTTACAATTACCCCCTGGATAATCCATCAATCACATAAAGCTGATAATCACAATTTACTATAGATATTGTTGCCCATCCGGAATAGTGGTTAGCAACTCTAACAGCTGTGCCATAAGGGCCAGGTTCGAATCCCGGAAAAGACATGGATGTTTGTAAATGTATAGTGCCTTTGCGGCATGGGATACTCTAAATAGTCGTAGGCTGCAAGTCCTCTTGTGAGGTTGGTGGAAGGGGAATAGAGGTGGGAGACCCCTGATCCTCCCCCAGGGTGTTCTTCCTCAAAATTGGGGCGGAACCCAGCTAAATCGTACTGTCACCTGTACAGTGTTCAAGGCTACGGCCAACGACAGGCATGCATCTAGCCCCTTGCTATGATGAATTTCATGGGCCTGAATCTGATGCAGTCGAGATCAAGTGGCATAAGAAACAACAACTATAGATATTGCTTGTCTGAAGGTAGCATACAACTGAGCTTTTTTTAACAGTAAAAAATAGTAAAAATGTCATTTAGGTTTCTATTCACATCTTTAAAGGAATTGATAGATAGTATTAAGCTTTTTAGACAATATTATCCAGAAGATTAATTTTCCTAATTGTAATTTTGAAAATAAAGTAGTGTCAAAAATCTCTTCCCATCCAATCCATAGATGTTTACAAATTTAATATTTCATGAAAAAGAAATTTTACATATTCCTCTATAAATGGACATTTTTTTTTAAAGACTGAAAGTTATATTCAATGTTAATCACAACTTCATAATACTTTTGCAGAAATCCTGCAATGATGTTTTATGAAAAGTATATTTTTATTATATTTTGTATTTTAATAAGTCATACACAAATAAAATGTCTGTACAAGAAAAATTAAAATATGTAAAATTTTATTTCAAACTTGTACAAAAGACATCTAAAATGAAAGACATTACAATTAACAGAAAAATACTTTTAATGATAAATGCTAGATAGAGAAGAAGTCTAAAAAAAAATTCCTTACTTTTGAGGAGCAAAATAATCAACCCGTTTAACTCTTCTACCAGAACGAGTAACAGTTGTTTCTTGGTCATCAGAAAATTTTATTGATCTTTTAGCTGTTTTGGATGTTTTATTTACAGTAGGTGATTTAGAAGCACTTTCAGTTTTAAATTTGCGAGGAGTGGTATAACTAGCTTTAGATGAGCTTTGAAATTTCAAATCTTCTGTTGTACGTTTCAAAGAACTGCTTCTTTGAGGAGTATTGCGTAGGATTCTTTTAGATTCACTGGCAGTGGAAGGGGTTTTTTTAGGAGTGTTTTTGGATAGACTAGAAGTTTCTTTCTTTTTTTCTGACTGATCTTGATTTGGAATATCAAATGAATGGATAATTGGACGCTTGTCAGAATTTTCCTTTTGTTTATCAAAAGCAAGTGTCTTTCGTAAAGTATCTGCCACATCCTCTATTGTTTTGGCATGAGGTTCAGCAACAATTATCCTAACATCTTGATTTTCCACAAGTCTGTCATCAAGTTTCTTGATAATAACCTTTGGAAATTCAGGAGTTCCTGTTGGTACAGCATAATATTGTTCTTTCTTTAAAGTTGGATGCATCTCTGGAAAAATTTAAAATATTCAAGACAAAATTATATATATTTTACCAACTGCAATAAAAAAAAGTACTCGTGTAAAGTGATGTCCTAAAAAAACAAATGGGTCACACATGGAATTAAACCTATTATTCCATTTTTTTAAAACACAACATTAGAAAATATAAGAAATAATACATCATCAGAATAGTAAAATTATGTTTTTCTCAAAATCCAACTATTTACACAGCTCTTCATATATTATTCATTTGAAGGTAGCATGGCATTTACATCAATCTATTTCTCATTCTCATTAAAATATAAATGTAAAAAGCCTCATTCAAGTAATACACTCAATTACATGGGCCTTCTCTCTCTCAGGGAAAAAAAATCAACACATTTCAATTAAATTTAAATATTGAAAACAATTCTAATTACCGTATTTTCTTTTATATAATCCGCAGAGCCCTTTTTTTCGAGTAAAAAAAAACAAAACATCGTATAATCCGCAGCAGCGTATAATTTGCGGCAGTTTTGGCGGCGAATAATCCAAAAAATATAAATTGCCGATAAGGAGACACAAAATAAAAAATATAACTAAAAATAGAAGTAAGAAATTGTTCAGAGGACAACATTTATAATAAAACACATCTATTTAAATATGTATCATAATATATTTTGTACGATAATCTCAATAAAACAAAAAAATTCTCTGCTATTGCCATCTATGTTTTAAATTAAGCAAAACATTGCACGCGGAAAATTTTTTAAAAAATTAAGATCCCCCTTTTACACTTATATACACTTTCAAAATAAAAATATCTTGAATGATGAAAAAATTTATTAACAGTTAAAAAAGCCTTCAAAATCTGATTCATCAGATTTGGAAATGAATAAATTTATCAAATCTTCGCGAACACATCCGAGTCACTTCCGATAGTAAAGACTCTTCATCGCCAGAGTCATTTTTGACAATAATATTACATTTTCGAAAGCGTTCTTTACTGTAGTTTCAGCCACGCTATTCCATGCTTTCAGGACTCAGCGGGAGACATTTTCATATGATGCCCGCTTCAATTTTCCTGTTTTTGTATAGTTTTTTTCTCCATCGGACATCCACTGTTCCCATAACTTTCTAACTTTGGATTTGAACGATCTATTAATACCGACGTCTAAAGGCTGCAATTTTTTTGTCAGTCCTCCAGGTATTATGGCAATTTTTGCCGACGTGGACTTGAGAGCATTTTTTATGTTTTCACTCACATGTGATTTCATAGAGTCCATAATTAAAAATGCCTTTGGACGAAAAAAAAAAAAAGAATTTTTATGCGTTTCTCCAGATAGTCAGCAGCCATGACAACATGATTTGCTCATTCATCCAGCCATTTTCATTCGCACGAATTTCCACACATTTAGGAAAGTTTTCTTTTGGGAGCGTTTTTCTTTTAAAAATTAACATTGGCGGCAATTTCAAACCATTTGCAGCACAGCATAAAACTACAGTAAATGACGTTCTTTCATTTCCAGTAGTATTTATAGGAATACTACTTGCTCCTTGAACGTCGACGGTCCTGGTAGGTGGAATATCAAATGATAATGGAACTTCGTCCATATTATACATATATATATAAAAATCAAATCCTCTGTAAAATTATTTTCAACAATAATTTGCTTGCAAAATGTCAAAAAGTCGTCAGATTTTTTTTCCCAGTCATCAGGTAATTTCTGTCCGACCGTTGAATGACTATGAACACGACTATAAATTGTTTCTCTTCATAAACCGGTAACACCACGTGGGCCCACCAGAGAAGTTAACAATATTCATTTCGCGTGCAATAACTTGGGCTTTCATTCTGATGCTAACTGTCAAGACAGCTTTCCCATTGTCCCTTTCTTTTAAAATCCATTTATTTATTTCTGCCTCTAATTCTGGCCAGTGAGGTTTTCCACGACGATCGGCCCTTTTACGTCTATCGCAATTTTCGAAGTTAGTCTTGTTCCTTCTCCACAAACGAATATTCGATTCGTCAACGTTAAAAAATCTTGCAGCTTCTCGATTTCCGACTTCGTTAGCCTTCTCTACAGCGTTTAATTTGAAGTCTGCAGTATAGCTAACACGCTTACGCTTCATCATGATAAAAATTTTCAAAGGATGCAACACCTCTAGTCAAGACAAAGTTGTAAATGACGCCAGCGACTTGTAACTGCTATTTCCTTCAGCTTCTAACAGCGACTTGTAACTGCTATTTTTATAACAAGAAGGAACCGAATTCATTCTTGAAAGTAATTGGACAAAAACTAATTATGGCCATAATACGTCAGCTGAGTCGTGAAAGCGCCATCTATTATTTATTTTATAAAACCTAAACAGCATTTCTTTCAAAACTTTGTTAACTTTTCTGATGGAGAATGTTTTTTCTCAGATAATCCGCGGCGGCATATAATCCGCACAACGAAATTTGAAACTTTTTTAACACATAATCCGCGGATTATATACAGGAAAATACGGTACTTTAAAATTATTTAGTTATTATTTTTTTAATAGTACATGCAAAGAATTAAGAAAATTCCAGCCAACCGTAAATCTTCAAACTGTTCTGCACACATACACAAATGTTTCGACTTAATGTGAGGGAATAGAATAAAAGAATATGATTAAGGAGAAAATCCATGTCTTCTACTTCTATAGATTGGAAGATTCAAATGGTCAAATTATAACAATTACATTAATACTGATCTTAAATACTGTCATGCAGCACAAATCATCAAAACTCAAATTACAGTGGTTAAACATATGTCAGTTTTTTGCTGAAAATTATGATGAGACTACGAATGTATACACAATTTTATAAATTAATTAAAATTAAAGAATGTATTTTTTACTAAAACATGTCATAAGTTCTGATACAAATACTTGAGATAATTTGCAATATAATTCAAAAAATTTTAGTCTTTTATGCGTGTTCTAAATCAGTCAGAGTTTTAACACATCAGAATGAACGTCAAACAGATGTACATAGTAGTTATTTACCTGCATTAAAAAAGAAGAGTCCATCGAAGATTTTTAAGGCACTTAAACATTTAAAAGTTTTTATTTATTGAACAATTAAGAAATTTTCGGATGCCGACAACATCATAAATAGTATTAAAAGCCCTCATAGTGTCCATCCTCAAAGCAATCAGGGAAAGAATTTGTTGAAATCTTTGTCAAAAGAAGACTTTTCTGCAAAACAGATGAATGTGTCTTAAAAGAACAATGCATTTAAGTTCTTTCCTTACTATGTGACTAAGACGTTATTGAAGAAAATTAGCCATTTTCTTACAAAGGAATCAAAGCACTCTAGTGGTACCTTAAAGCAAAAGCACTGTTGTGGCAGCATGTTCATTATGGCCACAGACCAATTCTGCCTACTAACAAGTACATTTTTGACAATAAAGAATCTTTCAACCTCCAGAATGGCCATGTGCAGGAATGTCAAAGAAACTGAAAAGAAGAAAAAGTGCAAGTAGAGAGATCGTTATCAATCTTCTATAATGGTTGGATGGAGTATCAGTTGTGAAGGTGTCTCAGAGATTTATTTTTGCAAGAAAAGAGTGAAAACCATGGCAAAAGTTTATCAAGGCACAGTCTTAGAATCAATAGTGAAAAACAGTTGAACATAAACCTATTCAATGGAAATGACTAACTTTTCAACAGGACTCTGCTCTTGTTCATGAGATGAAGATCCAGCAATGGTTGAAAAAGAATGCATTAGACTTCAAACAGAGCAAACATTTGCCTTCCAGCCATCTCGATTAATAACCAATCAATTTCTAATTAAGGTTAATATTAGAGGCAAAGGTGTGCCAAAAATGGCATGCCAATTTGAACATTCTTAGTTGTTCTTTAAGGAAAGCACAGCAATGGTAATTCTCATGGAGGCAGTGCATTCCTCAATAGATGACTGGCCTGAGAGATTTAAAGCCTGTGTGGAATCAATAGAAAGGGAATCTTTTTGAATAAAAGGTGCAACATGTTAAATTTAAAGATAAAATAATACTTTTAAAGATTTAGTTTTATACTGCTATATATGATTTAAGAAAGTCTTATTTTTACAATAAATAGACCATAAGATTGCCAGAGACCATCCATATTGTGCAAACAACACACAATTTTATTTTTTGTTCATGAGAAAATATTTATGATCATTACAAATAAAGTGAGTACAAAATTAAGTATCCAATGAAAAGTTGTACAGTCCTGTAACATCACTAAATCCTCCATATACAGCCGAACCTCTAAATTGCAAATTTTTCTATACAGCTAACTTTATCCAGGAACCAAGAACATTTCACATTTTTCTTCATAAAATAACCTCCCAATAGTGAAGTGCATTTTCTATATAATGAACATTTTCTCTCGAGACTCAATTTTTTTTCTGGCTATTTTTTTAAAAATATTTCTAGATATTTCAAATTATTCTCTTATTTAATGGCAGTCATAAATCTTAAACTGGTTTAATTAGGTACCTAACTACCTGAGAGCTATAAAATTCTGAACGTTTTATCCAAGATGTGTAATCTTTAACCCCCCTTGTCTCTTCACAAGAAACATCTTCGATATCCCCCCAGTAGTTGTCTTTTGTGTCCCTGTATTCTTGAACTAGTGTTCATTCATTTGTAGTGTTGATAAGTGGTACTGGGAACTTCATTTCTAGTAGCTCGAAAAAATGTTCATTCATAAATTTTAAAATAAAATTATTTTCTTCATGTTGAAAATACAGTGTATTCCCCATGCATTCTTTTTTTTTCTTGCAGCTTTACTTTTTTTTTTTTTTTTTGATGAGTAAGATATGTATAAAATAAAGGGATATTAATCTACAAAAAGATGTGAATAATTACTTTTTAAATAAAAAGTGTTTATGAATTTAAAATTTGTTTTATGGGGTTTAAAGTATATTGAAAGCTAAACCTATACAACAAACAACAAACTTTTTTCCAGGATTAAGTGACTTCATTAAATAGAGGTCAGACTGTATATAATCAATTTAAAACATAAAAGGTTGAACTCTGAAGACATCTAGATAAGCCAATGAATGCTCTAATATTGCATCAGCTCATCTGTCATTACATTACTTTAATGTATTTATGTGCATTGTTTTTAATATATATATATATTGTCTAATTTCAGAAAGCAATTGATTCCTTTTTTAAAATTTAAACCTTTACAAGATGGATGAAAAATGCCCAAAATAAAATCTTTTAAACTTTCTTAGTAAGGACAAGAATAAAATTCAGAAGAAAATCAATGATTGTGCCAAGTAACGTAATTTTGCACATATAGTTCCCACCATCATATAGTCTGCAGACATGATTTTATATAAAAAAAATTTCAAAAATCGTCAGATAGTCCGCGGACTATACGTCCGAAATTACGTTATTTTAATACAGCAATATTAATGTATTTTAGAAACAAAGAACTAAGTATAAATAGAAGTACTTCCTTACTAATATACCTTCAGAAATAAAACGCTAAATACAAATAAAAAACAGTGCTTACTAATTAATCATATATTAATTAATCACACATTCTACTACATTAACGAAAACCTTCAAAGTCCGATTCATCGGTATCAGAATTAAACAGTTCCAATATATTTTTGGGAAGAGTGTCCGAAAGTTCATTTTCAGCATCACTATCTTCACTGTCAGTGATTTCCTCGCTTTCACTAACAATCCCGGCTTTTATAAATCCTGATCGGATGGTGGACACTTTAACACTTTTCCAGGATTTATCGACACATTCGGCAACTTCAGTGTATGAAGCGCGTCTCATATTTCCTCCATTTGTACAAGTATGTAAACCATCCAACATCCAGTTCTCCTAGCAAGCACGTACGTGGGACTTGAAACTTCTGTTCACGCTAATATCCAAAGGTTGCAGGATTGTTGTTAAACCTCCTGGAGTAACGCTAAGTTCTGCACCGATGTTTTTTTTAGCTTCCGCCTTTACACTGTCTTTAATGTGTGCCCTCATGGAATCCATAATTAGTACTCCTTTGGAATTGAAAAAGGCACCTTCTCTCTTCTTCAAAACTTCTTGAAACCAATCGAGCATAATGTCCTCGTTGCACCAACCCTTTTCATTGCACCGTATTATGACGCTTTGAGGAAAATTTTTCTTGGGAATTTTCTCTTAAAGATTAAGAGCGGCTTCAACTTTGTGCCGTCAGCACAGCAGGCAAGCATCACTGTGAAAATGGGTCTTTTCTTGACCAGTTGTTGTTATTGATACTGTTTTCACTCCACAAGTATCGACGGTGTGATTCGGTGGGCAATTAAATGTTAATGGAACTTCGTCCATATTTATAATATTTTTTAGGGAATACTTCCCTTCTGTTCCGAACTTCACAATTTGTTATTAATTCCCTTTTACAAGAGAGGGAGCTGTATGCCCAAGAGAGAGACTGAAAAACTTTGACTTTCTGTCTGGATGAAAAAACTCCCACGCAGTATTCGTTTTCGATATGTAGTCTTGTGCGTGTTATTATTCGTGTTTGATGTTTTAATATAATGTTTTTCTCCTAAGTTCCGCTTGTTTCTTTCATCGGTGTGCCTGAGTTTCACTTATTCGATTCATTACAGCAAATGAAGAATATTAAAGCAGTAGTTCACCCGGACGAAACGAGGTAGGCAAAGTTTTGAATTTAATGATTAGAATTTGCTTTACCTTGTTACTAGTAGATTATATTTCACATGGCATTCCTGATGGCATGTTTGAGCTAATATTTTGATATAAATTTATGAATCAAATTTATATATTTAGTTCTATTCCGAATATCATATTTTGATAAAATTGATTGTTGGAAGCTGTAATAATGGCCACCGATAAAGCGGAACTGATTAATTTACACAAGAAAAAGCACACGACATTTAGAGCTGCAGTTACAAAAATTATTTCCAAAATTGAAATTCAGAAAACAGAATTAACAGGAGAGAGTGAAATAGGTCTGTATATAGAACAATTAAATGATAAATTTGAGTCTCTTAAATTAGTTGATACAGAATTGGAAAAAGTGTTAAACCTCCCAGATGTAGATAAGGAATTACAATCCGCTGAAGAATATCAGGATAAAATTGTAACCTGGAGATTCAAAGCTAATAAATATTTGCGAAATTTAAACCAGAAGAGAAATATTCATGAACCTCAGAATCCCACTAACCACCCGAAACCAGAAGTAAATTTTAGTCATCAAACACATAGTGTTAAATTACCGAAGATTACGATCCCGAAATTTTCGGGAAATATAAGTGAATGGCTTACTTTCTGGAATTCGTGCGAGACATCGATACATAAAAATGAATCTTTAGACGATGTCAGCAAATTTAATTTTTTAAAGACGCACTTAACTGGAACAGCTTTAGAAACAATCTGAGGTTTTTCTATTTCACAGGAAAATTATGTTAAAGCGATTGATTTATTAGAACAGAGGTTTGGCAGAAAAGAAACTTTGATTAACATCCATATGAATCAGTTATTAGAAATCCTCCCTCTTAGACGTTCAAATGACGTTAAAAGTTTCCGCCAACTGTTTGATAAAATACAAATCAATATTAGAAGTTTGGAATATCTTTAAGTATTTCATCAGATACTTTTAGCACTTTATTGTCCCCTATTATTCTTAAGTCATTACCAACTGATCTAGTGTTTGAATTTAATAAAGAATCCGGAGATAAATATTCTATTAGTGATTTAATTGATTTTTTAAATAAGCAATTGATCGCGAAAGAGAAAACGGAATTAATGAAAGTTAGTCAAAATACTCAGTCGCAGACGCATAGGGATAATAATCTGAGTTGGCAAAGAGCCAAGAGAAATGAAGTAAAATACAATTGTGAAAGAGTAGCGACTGCAAATGAATTATTTGTTTATGATTCCACATCAAAGTCTGAGACTTGCGTTTTCTGCGAGAACTGTCATTAAAGCGCGCAATGTGGGTATGGTAGAAGCCTGCCGTATGAAAAAAGAAAATCGATTTTAATGAAGGGTGCTTTTTGCTTCCGTTGCATAAAACGATATCATAAAATTTCTAATTGTAAGGTTAAAGTGCAATGTTCTATTTGTAATAGTAAGAAGCATGTTGATGTCATGCATTGTGATGAAATTAAACAATCTAAACAAGTGAAACCTGAATCGAAAGAAGTTACCGAAAACACTACGCTTTCGAACAATAGTTGTGCCAGAGAAGTTTTTCTTCAGACTTTAATAGTACACATTAAAGAAAATAATTTGAAGCACTTTATAAGGGTTATTATTTATATGGGTAGCCAAAAATCTTACATCACTAAGTATTTGGCGGGAAAAATGAAACTAAAGGGGTTAGGAGAGGAAATAGTGAATCATGGTTTATTCGGTGGAATTGAACGCGCCGAAACGCACCAACGCGATACCTCATTAATCTCGTGAATGTTGATGGAAACTATAACTGTCAGTTAGAAGTTTTAGATGAAAAGAAAATTTGCGCTTCCTTGCCTAGAATGAATGATGTTTGTCGTCTAAATCAATTAAAAGATACAGGTATTTTTTTAGTGATGCAATAATTGATGATAGGTCCTATCTATATGAAAAAAATTCTGATGAAATCCATTTGCTCATTGGAGCTGATTATGCCGGAAAATTGTTAAAGAGGAAAAATGAAACATCTCTCAGGAGGTTTAGTTGCTGTACACCTGCTTTTGGGGTGGACAGTAATGGGTAAATCTGATGTGAAGGGAACATCCACAAACAGTTCAATGTTGGTATTGTCATTACACACGAATGATGCAAAAATTACACATCTCTGGAATTTAGGACACTGAGTAAAAAAGATTGTAGAGAGAACCGCTCTAAAACAGAAACCCAAGAAGTTGCTTTGAATAATTTCCGAGAAACGTTAGATCAAGACAGTACTGGCAGATATAAGGTTAATTTACCTTGGCTAGAAGGACATCCTCCTTTACCTGATAGTAAAGAGTTAGCTCAAAAAAGGCTTAAGAACACAGTTAAGTCCCTAAAATTAGCCAATCAATTATATGAATACCAAGAAGTTTTTAATCAGTGGGAAAGAGAAGGTGTCATTGAGCCAATTCATGGTGAAAATGATATTCCTGGAAATTTAGATGTACACTATTTGCCACATAGAGCCATTTTTAAGGATAATTCTACCACCAAAGTACTTCCTGTATTTGACGGATCTGCTAAAATGAGAAACTTCGTATCAATAAACGAATGTATTGAGAAAGGTCCCAACCTTATCGAAATGATCCCAGCAATTCTAAACAGATTTAGTGGGGGAAAATCGGAGTTATTGCAGATATAAAACAGGCATTTTTACAAATAGCCCTAAAGGAGTCGGACAGAGATTTTTTGAGGTTCATGTGGTGGAAGGACGGAGATCCCCAAAAGATAGTCACCTATAGACATTGCCACGTCGTTTTCGGAATAACTGCATCTCCTTTCTTGTTGAATGCAACTATACAACATCATCTTGGTCAGCAGAAATTTAGGGGAAAAGATATGAATTTTACAAGAGGAAAACTAGAAGATAGTTTTTACGTTGATAACTTGGTAACCAGTGTCGAAAACGAAAATATCAATATGAAACTTTGAAGAGGCAGGCAATAGAAACAATGGCAGATGGTTGTTTCGATTTAAGATGTTGGTTCTTTTCAGGTTGTTCTGAAGACCCAATACGATCAGTTTTAGGCTTGAAATGGAACATGAAAGAAGACACTTTGCCTTGCGAGCTGATTGAAAGGGAAAATAAGGATGAACAGATTACCAAACAGAAAATTCTTTCTTTAGCACACCAACTGTTCGATCCTATAGGATTTACTTGCCCCATAACGCTGATACCAAAATTGCTTCTTCAAGAATGCTGGCAGTTGGGAATATCTTGGGATGCTAAATTACCTGAAGATATAATTAAGCGATTCGATACATGGAAAGGTGAATTACCTGCACTATGCAGTCTAAAAATTCCTCATCGACTTTCTGATTTAGATCTTTGTGAATCAAACTTGACTCTCCACTTTCTGCGACGCTTCCAGGTCCGTGTACGCAACTTGCGTATTTTTGAGAGCAGAAAAAGAAGGAAAAGTTACATGTCAATTGATTCAAGCTAGATCTAGGGTTGCGCCTTTAAAGAAACTATCCATACCACGATTAGAAGTACTCGCGTGCAATATTGGTGCTAGACTGGCAGATTCTGTAAAGAAAGACTTAAAACTGGAAAATATTGAACCATTCTTCTGGAGTGACGCAATGGATGTTCTATACTGGATCCTTTTTTTCGTACTCCAGGTACTTGCTACTAAGGCTCCTAAAAATCGAGCTGATGCATCAACTACTTTCCCCCCTCCCGGCAGTTGCGCTTTAACCGTGAACAACCAGCATATTATCCGCAGCTTCAAAAATTCGCATTTTAAACACAGATAGTCCGCGGACTATATGCGCGAAATTACGGTACTAGAATTAAGAGTTTACAAGAAACGACATAAATAATATAAAATTTTAAAATACCATGCTCACACACACACTTGATCTTTGTAAAAAAGAACTGAGTTAAGTGTTTTTGATGTCACTCAGGTGTTGAGACATGAAATGCAATCACTATTTCAGGTGCATAAACCCACAATTTTGGATACCTCTCTTGATGTAGAATACATATCTCTGAATTATAAAGCTATCAAATTGTTGGTCATTTCTTCCAACTTTCTATTTGTGTGAAAAAAGTTTTTTTAACTATGTCACACATTAAAAATCAAACAAAGAAATTGATTCTATGTTAAATTCAGTGCTTCATTTCATAGAAACATTATTGCAACCATAAATATCAAATCTGCTTAAAAAAGCAGTAGCAGAGCAAATTTTGCAATTTTTAAAAAAAGATTTAATAAATAAAATTCTATCTAACACTGATTTTTGTTTCTAGCTAATGAAAATGCACAAAATATCTTTCCTATTTTGGCCGAGCCCTTAATACAAAAGATCGAAGAAACTGTTCTAGATCAGTGATTGGCAATCTATGACCTGCCTAGATGCTCTATCCAGCCCTGTCACAAGTTTTTACATTATAGTATAGAAATATGCATTTTCACACAATGTGTGTTTTTATTTCGTTTAAATTTGTAAACAGACATGTTCCACTTTTAGAATAGATGCAAAAATTTCCAAACAAATTTTAGAACTCTTTGTATAACCAAAATATTGTTGCTAGAATTTACATAAAAATTTAAATAAAATTGTTTTCCAAGTGCAAACAAATGAATTGATTGTTCGTTAACATCACACAATAAAGCAATACAAGGTCTATTGGGGAAAAAATGAAATTTAACTTCGTAAATATGCATAAAATTATTAAAATATACCCAGTTGCTGTTATGTTTAGATAATATATAAAATATATATTCTTTTTAGTTTTGAAAGAAAATTGAAAAAGAAATACAGTTCCACTTTTATTCATGATATTAGTAGTGATGAATTTTTGAAATACACTATTTAATTTTTATAAGTTCTATTAGTCCGCCAAACAATAGGATTTCTTTATCATGCCCTCTCTTAAAGATCACTGAAATTATTAAATAATATCACCTCTCCCTAATAGAAATAGACTGCTACAAAAAGATTGTGTTTAACTTTCATACAATATATTGTAATTTCTCTAAAGAACAATTTTTACAATTTTAAACTGAAGATGATCTTTTCATAAATTATGTTTTGTTTTTAAAAAAATGTAATGTACAAAGATTTTTAAAAAATTGTCAATTATATGACAAAAAGTTGTTATAATAATAATTCAAAATTTTAATAAGAGTATTTTTAAAATATTTTTAAAATAAACGTTTATTTTGAATCTTAAAGATTGAAATTTAGAAAAAAAGAAAAAATTATAACATTAAAACTGCAGAAATACATAAAGGCAAGTTTTTTTTAAAGATAAAAACTTAATTAAAACTTTTATTCCCAAGGATAAACACTATACATAATATTTGTCATGGCAATTAATATTTGTAAATCAGGATATAATGCAATTTTTGGATACAAAAATAATTACTTTCATTTGAAAAGAGTCAATTTACAGTTTTATAAGCATTTGAGTAAGAGTATAAGAGGTAAATTATGAATAAAAAAAATAAATACAGCATTTCTAATATTCAAATATATAACACATAATTAAGAAAAATGCTAAAAAATAACAAGCATAATCAAAGCTAAATTATAAATGATTTTTTTTCAAAGTATACAAAATTTAGGTAAAATAAAAAGATTTTAAAAATATTTTTATAAAATAAATTTAAACATATTTTATTTTTCATTAATTCCTTTGTTTTCTTTAGAGTGAAAATAAAGGACTGAATTTGGAAGAAAAAAATAATTTCAGGTAATTAAATTTTAGAGGAGAAAAAATAAAGCAGATACAATAAGTTAAACTTTTTTTGATAAAAATTTTTGAAATATACTTGTCTTTTTTTTGTTGCATGATGTATCTTCGTTGCTTTGCAATGATGATTCTTGAGTCTCTATGTTTGGTAAAAGTCTTGTACCAGCAAATTTGTATCGACAGAAAAATGTAGGAATTTCGTCATTTCCTTTAGATGTTTCAAATGATCTACAATCATCAGTAACAGATAGAAATTTGACCTGTTCAAAGAATAAGCTGTATGATATTAAAAAATCATCACATTACAATACTCGAGTCAGCAAAACTAACATTTCTGTTAGATACTTCAAAAGAAAACAAAGCATACAATGAAAAAATCTATGCTACTGAAGAAATAGCATGTTTCTTTAAAAGCTAACCAGAAAGCAGTTTAGAGAGTAAAGTAGATAAATCCAAAACTATATAAAAATTGTTTTGAAATCTCAAATTGTGCTTAAATTACTGATTTTATTGAAGGAAAAAAAATATAACTATCTTCATTTTGAGGTATGAAAAAATGTTATAAATGGTATTTATGTAGATCAACTTTTTCAGTAAAACATTGCTTGTGAAATGTACTAACAGAAATTATTTAACAGATAATCTGGATATTTCTTTTATGGTTAAAATTATCTTAAAAATAAATAGTCAGACTTTTTTTTGTAAATTTATAAATATCTAGTTAGAGAATATATATATATATATATATATATATATGCATATAACTTAAATGCAAAATTCAGTTAGATTATCAAACATTCTTCATTTATAAAAGAATTTGGTAAAGTTCTAAAAAATTCATTTCCATAACTTTTCTGATTGATTCAAAATAAGTAAGCACATGTTTCTATACTGGTGCATTCTTAACTTAGAAAAGAATTTTTTTTTTACTGAAAAAGGACATGTTGCATTAGTTTTGTTTTACCAGTGATGAAATACAAAAAAAAAAATATTTTGGCATTAAATGCTAAAATAATATATAAAGAGGTTTAATTCTTTCATTAGTATCACAGTTCAAAGCAATACAAGAGCCATTTCTGATGGATCTCAGCATTTTATGCCTAAATCAAGCAACAAGGACAACACCTGAGCTAGCACTTTTCTCTCTACACTCCCATATCAACAAATGCGAGAACTTTGAGCCTTGGTAGATTTGATGAGCATCAGTTCCTCTACCTGAAGGAGTGGCGTAACATACACACCTGCATTGTTGGGGGGCAAAACCTGAGTTTGCAGAGGGGCCCTAATATTTTCCACTACGCCTCTGACGTGAAGGGTTCCTTAGTGGCAAGGAAAGTTAAGCCCCTACTCAATAGAAACAATGATGGCCATGAGTTTGTGTGTGTGTGACCATAACCACTCCATTATTGCAGTCACATAAATATGCAGCACACCAAGCAAAAATTGCTGAATATGCTTTATATTCATTTAATACTTGATGAAGCTGAATGCATTTCTCATAATTAATGCATTTAATAATAAATAAAAATTACAGATTCTTGTTTATCAACGCAAAGGAAGATTATTAACTGTTAATATTTACTACTTAGGAAATCTAATGTAATTAAATTAATTCTAATTAAAAGTTTTTTCAATTTAAAACAATATATGCATTAATTTTCAATTAATATATTTCATATATATACTGCAAAAAAAATCATAAACTTAGAAACAAAAATTAACAGGCAAAGGGTACGGTTTCCCAAATATATTTTAAAATTATGAAGTAATTGAAGTTTCAAATAAATTTGAAATTAATTCTAACATTACACAAATAATTCTATAAATGGAATTAAAAATTCAATTTGTTTCTCAGAAAGATTTATGTATTTGAATAAGAAAGTTAAATATTATTAATTCAAAGTTTAAAATAATTTCAATGTAACTTATAAGACAAATCAAAACATGTAAATTACAAGGTGAACTGCAAATAAAAAAAAAGAGATTTGAGATATCCAGAAACAATATATTTATGATAGCAAAAACAGAAAGGTTGAATAATATTTAGTCTTAAAAAAATATTTATAAAAACATGGAATGAGTAGCAACATTCAAAATTGTTAAATTATTTTTTTATGATAGCGGTATAATGTTATTACAATTTATACTAAAAAATTCTAAAAATATAAAATGAAATATAGATGAAAGAAAAATATTAACTTCAACTGAAGTTGCTTAAAAAAACAGAAAACCTACCACACACTTGTTGAAAATAGTATCAGCATCAATAATATCTGAGTAATAAGGTCGATTTTCTCGCACAAGTTCGTTTTCATAGAACTCATTAAACAATTTTTGAGCAAAGGGAGGAAGTTCGGTAACACGAGAAAACCACTGAACTCTGGCAACATGAGGTTCATATTTATCACCTAAAATGAAAATTCACTTTTAAATTTACTGCATATATATATAATGAAAATAGAAATATTTATTTTTTAATTCAGCTTGTAAAGCCATTTATTTTTAAATTAAATATTATTTATTTCAAGCTTTTTAAGCTCTTCTAATGAAAATCTCAAGGGGAAAAAATACTTCTTTGATATCATTTAAATAGAAATATGTTATTGTTTTATATTTGTGCACTTTGTGATCAATACAAACGAATGCTGAACTAGAACAAAGATAGAACTAGAACCAAATATTAAAGACAATGCTTCTCCTGGTATCTCATTAATCACACTCAATATCAAACTATATGACTTTAAGATTGAAATCTATTCAATGAGTAGACATTAATCCTTAAGCTCTTGCTTTTAACAACTAAGCTACTACAGCCTTATTTAACTATTGCATTTAACATCTTTTAAGTTAATTTAATTGGAAATATATGTGTTATTTATAACAAAAAATTAGTTGAAAATTTGGGCTCCCCCTACATGTTGCTGGAGAATAAAAAATTGAGGGTGGTAATCAGTGCCTGCTCACTGAAGTGTTGCCATTTGATAACAGTGAGTGAAGAACTAATGATAAAAGTGGAAGAATGCCACAATATGTTCAAAAGAAAAATGGGAGAAACCAATGCATTTAACATTTTTTAAACTTTCTAGAAAAAATGGGAAAGAACAAACAAATCTATGGCATCACAGATATTGGATACAAAAAACATTCCACAGTATATACATTTTTATCAAAAATTAATAATGGCTTTCTTTTCAGATGCAGAAAATGAATAGATAAAAATAGTTTAAAATACACCAAGAGGGTGAAATAAATTTTTACTATAAAAATATTACATTGTCTTTTACCATTATCATATAAATCTTTAATCTGGCCAACATAACAGTGCGATGGGTCTTCAGGGTCCACGGATTCATCATTTCGTATTAGTACAAAATCTCCTATTTCAAACTTCAAATCATCTAAATAAAATGCTCTAAAAAAATACAATAACAAATCAATGCAATAGAATTATAGCATAAAAAGAAAACTTTTAAAAGCAATTAAAAATTAAATAACATTTTTAGCACTATTTCTTTAAAAAGCCCTGCATTTGGTATTTTATTTCATGCACATTTTCTTTGCACTAGATGATTTAGTCCCCCTTTAATTAAAAATTAAAATAAGCAAAAAATTTTTATAAAAAGAGAAAAGCAATGCAAATCAAGTTCTTTACCACAATGGGTTTAAGGTGGATATGTTGTGAAATTAGAGGAAGGGGGAAAATATTTCTTTACTTTTATTCTCTAGCATATTACATATACTTCTAATTGGTGAAAAAAAGAAAATTACTATATTTTTTAATTTTAGAATAGCTCAGAAAAATATTTTGAAAAATTAATTTTCCAAAATAATTTATAGTAAAATTTTTAAGAAGCACATATAGAAAAATCAATAAAATTTTACATTAAGAAAGTAGTTTTACTTTTTACAGAAAAAAAATATTTTTACATATATTGTGACTAGCATTGAATCCTTAATTCATTATTCAACCCACAATAATGATAACAGCATTTGGTGATACTTTTTGAATGGGTAAAGTTTTTTTAATTTGGTAAATACACAAGAACACCTTAACTTCATTTTGTTATCTACAGTTAGTGACTGTCTCAGAAAACACTACTTCTGAATTCTGGTATATTTAACTCATTTCTTCTTATTTTGAAGGTCTTTACTTTTTGAGGTTCTTAATTCTAGATAAGGAAATGCAGACTGTTTTTACTCAAGTTATTTTGTAATAGTTATATAATTTGAATTTAAAAAATTTAATTACATATTTTTTTGAGTCTACATTTCATCATATTCATAAATTATTCTCAGAATCCATAAAACATTTCCATGAGTTTCACATCTTCATATAATCCCAGAAGATAAATTTTCTTATATAAAATTACCAATGAGTTAAAGAAAAAAAAAATTTTTTTACGTAGATTAAGATGAATAAATTATAGTATGAAATAATGAACAAATTACAACCAACTAAATCAAATATTTATTGTATTGAAATCATAGTATACCTTAACAGCTTTTTGTTGTTGAACAGTTAATATTATGTAATGTGTAAATAACACTCATGAGTAAAAGATTTTGTATATAATTCATACAATGTACAACTACTTAAAAAATATATAAATGATTAAAAAAAAATTAACAAAAGCATTACTAGGCAGAAGTTTGATGCCAAGACCAGTCAGCTATTGCAGTCACTAATGTGAAAGTTAAGAAAGTGAAAAGCAACAGTTTAGGCATCATGCTTATCATTTGACATTGATTTAATATTATGAAGTTAGTTACCAACAGCTTCTAGCAGAGCATTGATTTAAAGTAAAAGGAACACAATTAGTAATATTTGATAAAAATAAAATTATTAATGCATTTCTGTATTTCCTTATTTGTATTTTAACTTGTAATATCATACTCTTTACATTAGATTATTACTAGTCGTGTTACTAACATTAAACCAACTGGAGTGATGAATAGGAGCAAGAGCCAAATTTAACGATATTATAACTTGACAATATCCTTTTAGCAAACTGTATATTTGAGTAGGCTAGATAAATTTAAATGTGGAATTAATACTTCCAAAACATAAATAACAATGTTATCTGCTCTTCACTGCTAATTTAAAGCAGGTGCTTTTTTTAAAAAAGAAAGTTTTTAAAAATTAACTCTTCTTCACATTTGCAAAATAACAAATTCCTGTGCTTTTTCTGTTTTAAATTTTGTTGGAGCATTCCTTCCATTACTTGCTCTGAAAAATATGATTTACACTTTAGAAAATATTATTTTAAATGAAAAGAAAAAAAACAGCTCAAGGTTTAAATTAGAATAAAATCCAATATTCAGTTAAGAAAAAAAAGAACTCAGTAATTGTGTTATTTAGGAATGCCCTAAGAGTGGATGGCAATGTCGGTCTATCCATTGAGTGGTTGGGGCGGGTGCCCAGATAAGCTGGACTTACCAGATCTTCTGGTTATAAATTTCGATCCTTCAGTGCCAAAGGGGGCCTGTAGATCTTCTGCGCCCAAAATGAACTTAAATTGGTACTGGTGGATGGAATGTATGAACATAGCATTAGAAGATATACTAAAAAAAGTAACAGATTTAAAGATGGTAAGTTAAGTGTGATTTAGATTTGATGACATACTTGGGCATGAAAGGCTAAACAAGGTCTTTTTTTAAATACTGATATCTCAAGTGAGAAATACAAATCAAATGCACAAATCATTTCAATGCCTTTTGAACAATTACAATGTTTTTTCAAAATTCCAAATACTAGTGTTCATATTGACTCTTCTGAGGATTTGTGGAGCTTCATTAAGAAATATTTGCAAGGAATATTAGGTGATATAATTAATTCAATTTTATTTTTTGTAAAATTTATATGGCAAAAGACGCACTGAACAACAATCCAAATGAGCTGTTTCTCAGTATTCTTAAAAAAGTTATTCTTATTAGGAAGAAAAAGAATTCTAACACAACAGAAATCTCTATTTTTTAGGAAATAGATAACTTATATTGCACACCATTAAGATTAGAATTTTTAATAGCTAAAGTATTTGCTTTTGATTGGTTCTTAATTTTGGAAGACTATTAATACCAATAAACTTGACAGCCAACTTTAAAAAACACCTAAAATTTGCTCACTGCACATTAAACTTTTAGGAAGCTGATGAACACAATGATGAAATTTAAATAATGAGAATGTGATTTTTAAAAGCTGAAAAAAAATTAGCCAACTTTAGAAAGAACTATAATTTTATCTATCATACTGAACAACCAGTTTTCTCAAAACTGACGGAGAATCCTATCACATTATATACATATAAAATTTCCCAAAAATATAGGTAGAGGAAATTTCCATTCCAAATCTGTATGCAAATTAATTTGATTTAGGAATGTATAACATTTTTATACAGTTTCTATTGCTCATTGAATTTAGAACCCAAGATGTTGTGGAATGGTATTTAAGAAATAAAGTCTTGTATATTTTTATACTTTGATTTTAACAAAACGAAAAGAATATTGCTTAATTAAGAATGAATTACGTCAATTCATTTCTGATTAGCATAAATTATCCCGAAATTACGCAAACTATTTTAGTTTTATCAAAATAAAATTTTAAGTACAGGAGTAGGTAAATATTTTACTAAAATAGTTTGAGAAAAAAAGACTTAATTAATTATGTCTATTTGAGGAAAATTCACAAGAAAGGTGTAATGCATCAAAGCTTATGATTTTTTTCGTTTTTCAAGAATACAACTATGTACACACTTGTAATGAATTTCAGGTTTCTTCTTTTGAAGAGAACTAGTTCCTTCCCCAATCCAACGAAATTCCGAGTCATTTTCAAAAAGTATAACCATTGTTGAATATTCTCGAAATGCTTAACTTTGTTTACTAAAAGATCATTGCGATTTACGCGCCTTCGCAAGGTTGCGACTAGCGATCTGAGTTGCCAAAAACTTTTGAAACAAAGTAGTATGAAGAAAGGGAGGAAGGTAGCTGATCGTTTTTCACTCGCATGAAACTATTTTGAAAAATATGTTTAAATGCTTTAATTATTTAATTTATTTAAAAAACATTCAAATTCTTCTAGCTCAGTGTCTTGATCTACTGTGTATTTTTCATAAAATTCAGAATTGTATTGAAGCATCTGTGTTGATGGAATAAAATTGACGCGGCAAGTCCCCCATTCTCCCAATGTCATCTTTATTCTGAGAATTGAATCCAACTGTTTAAGGCACATTCTATTCCTTAGTTTTGTCTTTGTTCAGGGTCGTTTTTAACCTCCCCGCCTCCCTAGGCACTTCAAACTGTTGCACCTCCTCCCACCATTTCCAGAGCACCCCCTGGCTCCTCATTCAGTTCTTACCTTGCCAGTTTTGGTTCGGGAAGGATTTTCCCTGAACTTTCATACTCTTTTCTCTTTCTTTGTCTTCTTAATGGAGAGTCCTTCCATTATCCACCACCTATGAACCCACCGTTTCCCGGACTGGCAACCGGCAGTCGTAAGGAAAGAGAGTGATATGGTTTGGTCACTCTTGTTCATTTCTTTCCATTTGGCATCACGGACCCCCCCCCCCTCATTCTTTTGTAACTAAGTACAGTAAATTAATAAAATCGTATGGAATTACAGTATAGAATATACATTTTTGTGTGAACTTTTTTATTAATTATCAACTTTTCAACTTGTTTATCATTCAACTTGTTAATTTTCTTACTATCTTTTACTTTTACACATCCTGACAGTTGAGTCACAACTAGTAGTGCAACAAAGACAGTACCAGTGCAACAAAGATTTTCTTCGAGCTTTCATCATTGCAAAATCATTAATGATATCCTTATAATCAATTTCAATTGTTATATCGCTTTGTGTGCATAGCAACAAAGCTTTTAATTTTTGATAGTAGTTCCCATGCCCGTCTTAATTCTATTAAGGGCAGAAAAACTTCTCTTTGCTGTACAGTTTGTCACAGGAAGAGTCAAGTAAATCCTCATTGTGACACCTAAATTTGGAGAGGTACTTTCCAACTTGTTTTTTCCTGATGTAGGAAAAGATTCCTCTTGTGGTTGATGTTTTTTCCACCTTTACGTACATTTTGAAATGCTGACACTCTTGCATAAATTGTTCTTAATCGATATCTTTGGAATAGCTTTGAGCCAAGTATTTCGTTTGTTTTGTGACTTCTTCTTGCTCCTTTTCATGAATATTTCTGAATATCTCGAATCTTGTGTGAACTTCGTAGCAATCCCTTCTTTTGTTTAATTGCACTACAAGATTGTCAATAACTGGCAAGAAAAGTCCAGCTCGAAATCTTTCTCTTGGAGACATTCTCTCAAAATTTGGGTCTCTTTTCTCACCTGAAAAAAATTTCCTTTTTCTGATTTTTTTTATAGCTGGGCTCGGGCACGTTAGCTAATTGCAATGCTTTTGCTTCGTAATCATCAAAATTGGATCTTTTTGCAGAGAAAAACAAAGATAAAATCTATAACTCTTTAGTAGCGCAAAGAGATCAAGCTCTTCTCTTTGTAGTATCTCACTGTTTTGGTCCACCCTTTGTAAGATTTCATCCCAAATCACCGTTAATAAAGTAGTTTGAGAACTTTGTAGGGTTTTACGAATTCCTTTAGCTGTAACTGGCATGTCAGTTGTGTGTCTGAGTATTATCTCCAATTAAATCTTCAAGGGCATTCTTGATTTCGTTACAACTTGTAATTTGAGCTCTGAGAACATCTGCCCTTGCAGACCATTTAGTTTCACTTAACGATTTCAACATAAGAAATCTATGTTCAGTTTTCAACTTTTGTTCATTGCTTCTTCGCACATAATCTTTTAATACATTCCATCTGTAAGTAGATGACGAACAAAAAAAAACTGTTAAGTCCTTGTATAATATAAAAGAGTACAATAGCTTCAATGCAGGCTTTTTCTGCAGCAAAACAACAAGCTAAGTTTAAAAAAATGGGCTGTACTTGGTACGAACTCAGCAAAGAAATTTTTTTCTTGTATTCTCGACTGAAGATCCGAGTTCACTCCTGACATGTTCGAAGCATTGTCGTAACTTTGGCCTCGTCAATTTTTCAAATCTAGTTTAAAAGTTCTTCAAGCAAGTTGAGGCTGCTTCTTCCATATCTTGACCTTTATGAGAGACGCCTGATAACACGCATACAAGGCGTTCATTGGCGCAGGCTTTTCTGACAGAAACGAATCGAAGTGCTACAGCCAACTGGTAGGTGTATGAAGCGTCGGGTGTAGTTATTAATGAGAAAAAGTAACGTGCGAGTTAGATCTCTTTTACGATTTCTTGCAAGACTTTTTTGCCCATCTCTTTTATGAACTCACTATAAATGTCAGACGACAGATAAGATGTACTCCTTTTACCTTTGTTACCATATATTGTCAGATGTTGGGAAAGAAACGGACCAAACTCACTTATGAGCTCAAGGCATCCTAAGAAAAACCCGTTTGTTGTAAATCCAAGTTGCTGGTCGTCGCCCCTGAATGGAAGTCCTCTTGCAGACAAAAATTTCACAACAGAGACAACTTTAGAAAGGAGATCTAGCCAATACTTCACCTCTTTGTCATACTGACTTTGGACTGTGTTGACCCCTTTTCTTAACAAAAAAGTCAATACGCTTGCCCTATGGTCGTCTGACCTCTCATGCGGCGAAGCAAGCGTGAAAAAATTCTCCCAATCATTACAGCCAATTGCTAAAACTCCACGTTTTACCTCAGGCTGTAAGAAAAGACAATAAAAACAAAATACCTGGCCTTTCGATTTTGAATAGAGGAGCCACACACAGTCCTTCTTATACTTCTCTCCACTCGGTAGCTCGCCAAAAAATAATTTTGTTGAAAGTTTGCGTTTAATTTTGACGCCTTCATAACAACGCTCAGAATTAGAAAAATCTGCTTCTAAATCTTGAGTTAAGTATTTTGGATATTTGTCCATTATCTTTTATATTCCATGTACCTGAGTCCTCCAGTGCAAAGTCACTGTCAAGAAGAGTGTAACGCATAGGCATAGTAATGTCAGAGTTGGTGACGTTACTATGATCCAGGGCCGGACCGTGACCTTTGGGGACCCTGGGTTAATGATATCTGGGGTGGGTGGGGGTGCCCTAAATAATTAAATTTTTGCAATTTTCCTAAAAAGAATTTTTGTGCGGGAAAATTTAAAATACAGTCGGACCTCTATTTATAGAAGTCGATAAATCCCGAAAAAATCCCAGGGATGCCATATAATTAATCACTCTTATATAATTTATTAGAAAGTTTTAACAAAATAAATAATGTCCAACCTTTTCTGATGTTTTCTGAGCAGAGAGCAAACAAGGTGTAATAAACAGACGATTCTTTCTGAATTAAGTTTTAATCACAATTATTGGCTAAGAATTTACACTCATGGATACAACAATTAGTGTACCAAGAAGGAGTCGTTAAAATGAAACGCGCGCGCGAGATTTTACATATGTAATGACTACTTTGATATAAGTAAATGAGTAGAAAATCAAAGAAAAAGGATAATTTATTTCAGAGAAAAAGGCAAAAGAACGAAAGATTTAATACCATGTTTAACCTCCTCTAGCACGAATACACGATGCGATACGATCGGGCATTGAAGCATACAAGCTCTGTATGATGTCTTAAGACATTTCGTTCCATATTTGCTGCAACCTTGCCTCTAGTTCGTTCAAACTCACGAGATGCCCCACTTGCAGTCCCAAATGATCCCAGATATGCTTGATTGGAGACAAATCTGGGGATCGGGCAGGCCAAGGAAGGGTAGCAATAGTGCGGAGACAGTCTTGTGAGACCCTTGACGTGTGAGGCCAAGCATTGTCTTGTTGAAAAATGGCTCCTGGGAGCCGTTGTATGGGGGGCAACACATGTGATTGCAGGATGTCATGGACATACCGCTGGGCTGTAATGGTGCAATGGATCAATACTAGGGGTGACCGTGTATTGTAGGCAATGGCACCCCATACCATCACACTAGCTGTGGGAGCTCAAATGCAAGATTGAGGCGTTCAGCAGGGATCTCTACATACGAACACGATTGTTATCATTGCTGAAATTGAATCTGGATTCGTCGCTAATGATGACCTGATTCCATTCCGCTGCACTCCAGTTTCCTCGTGAGCGGCACCACTCCAAACGGAGGCATCGATGGGTGGGTGTCAAGGACAGCGCACGTAATGGGCGCCACGATCCCAAATATCTTTCAGCCAGATGCCTTCGTATGGTTCGAGAAGACACAGGAGTCCCTAGGGAAGGGGCTACCTATGCGTGGATGGCGGCTGTTGAAGCAGTTGGCTGTACGCGTGCATTTCTTACGAAGTGGTGGTCTTCTCGATAACTGGTCTGTCGAGGGTGTCCTGAGCCTGGTCTTCGTGTAAATGACATCTCTCGGATCTACTAGTCCCCCACACCTCCTCACAACACAATAAGAGCGGCCTAATTGACGAGCTACTCAACTAGCTGACCACCCAGTTTCCATCATGCCGATGATTCTCCTTCTCTGAAACTGGGAGAGCTGCTCATAATGCCTTCGAAAACGGCGTAATGGCATGTCTACCTCAGCTCTTCCTTTGTAAACGATTCAGCACACTCAAACAAGCTTTGGTTACCTGTTTTATACTCCACGGAGAACGATATTAAATGCCCTCTACCAGATATACGTAATGCGCAATCACGCTGCATTTCTAATCATTTGCATATCTCTCCGACATGTACCTTCATGCCAAGTTTCGTTACGATCCTGCAATTATTTTTTTGGTGCGCTAATTTTTTTTGTCCATGAGTGTATATACATTGTTATATTACAAATGAACACAAGACATATAAGTTTAAACCGAGGTAAACATAGAACATTCCTTTTTGGGGCGTATCCCCAAATCAACTGACGAAACAATCTGAGGAATCTGCGGAAAAATTTCTTGTTTTTATCTGACGCTATTAGCGTCCTTTGGCGGGAGAAAGCGTGATTAACACGGATGGTTTGAAGTTAGAGTTTTTAACAAATATGCGTTTCCAGGAAAAAGGTCCCCCATCCCAACAACAGTCACGTTCAAGACTGTCATACTCCAATTAATATTTTTTATATTATTTAAATAAAGTTTTACAGGCATTAACATTTTCCCTTCCTTCAAAAATGAAATATTGTAGAGATTTTTTTATTTATATTATATATTTATTTTTCTTTCTATAGTTCAATGCAAGTGCGATCAGTGTCAAAATATCAATGCAAGGAATTAAACTTTGAAGTTTCGTGAAAAAGCTTCCATACCAGTACTACCTAAAGTACTACATTCTGGAATTTCATGTTTACACTAATAATTAATCGTTATAAAACTGTTCTTGCATAGAAAAGTGTGTTTTTGGAAGATGTATTCACAGCAAAGAAATCAAATATTGATGTATTTTAATCAACATAAAAGTACCACAAAAGTCCATTGAAATATAGAAAAAAGTCTTAAAATTAACTGATATAAAAAAAATTAAATAGATTTTATCAATCTGAACATTATTTTCACAGCCTCCTTTGTAAAGGAAAGCAAATAATAAACATGTTTTGATTTAATCATACACCTTACATGACATCTAGATGGCATTTGCTATTTCGAAATTTTTGGCGCAAATATTTGTCTAAAGATTTCCAAGATGGGCAATAAATTTCTCTCTCAGGTACTCCTTTCAATAAAATTCTCCCCTAAGCGAAAAGGGATATTTTTTCTAAGGACTGGGGAAAGGTGGCAATCGTAAAACTGGTAAAAGAAATACTAGTTCTTTTTTCTTTTTCAGTGGGAAGGGGGTTGAAACTTCAGTAAATTTTGACCATGGAAGAGTTCTTATTTCTGGACAAAGACCAGTGGTCAAATTCTTTCGACTCTCGGAACGCTTAGAACTGTAAGATGTTTTGGAGAAATCCCATTCCACACTTAGAAGAATATATCTTAAAATAATATTTAAAGTATATAGATAAACATATATTTTTGATATTATATGTAAAGAGAATTTTAAAAGACTATTTTATTTTCTATTAAAATATTTTATGATGTAATTTTAATGTTTTTTATTCATTGATAATATTAGTTTGTGATCCAAATGTCACCCACGCTTGCGTTATATTTAGTAACTGATATGTATTCACTAGTTCTTACACAAACTGTTAGTGTATATGAAAAATCATAAATTATCTGCAGTAGCATTTCATATTCTGCGTTTAATTTGTTTTTATATTTTGTTTTTGTATCCACTCGAGTTGAGAAATGTTTTTCACTTACTAAATACATTTTTGTGCAATCTTCATAGCTGTGTGAGAAATTTTGTGTATTTTGCATGAATTGGCAATCCAAAATTTCAGAGTTCTAGTTCAAATTTAAATTTTAGCATCGAATCTGTTGATATGTCGATAAATTACTCCATCTTCTTCATTATAGGAGTTTTCTTCCCACAAAAGTAAAAGGTTTCAAAAAATTGTACGAACAAGTAAAAATTACTTCGTGGAACTCATGATAACAAATAGTGTATTCACAACCTACTAAATAAAGAAATAAATGTTTTAAAGAATTCATTTATTCTGTTACAATGAAAGTTTAAAAAGTTTTTCAAAACAAAGCTAAATTATGTATGAAGAAAATTTTTAATTTTAATGTACACTGCTGGCCACCGTAAATGCAACACCATGAAGGAAGCATGCAAATAACATGAAATTTACAACATTCATTAGCGGAGGTGAGATATGCAAATGATTAGAATTTCAGCGCAGACGCGCATCACGCGCGCCTGTGGCGCCAACTCAAAGCGCTATTTAAGGCTTGGAGATTTCGACGATTTCAAGTTCGGCAATTGTGTTTTTCTTGTGGTTTTTTCAAAAAAAGATCAGTTATGTCTCGTAGAAAACAGCGATCAGTTTTTGCTCAAGTATCCGAGTTCGACAGAGGAAGGATACTGGCCTACCGAGATTGTGGATTATCTTTCAGGGAAATCGGTAGTCATGTTGGACGAAACCAAATAACTGTAATGCGGATATGTGACCGTTGGATGCAGGAGCGTACGACGGACGGAGGTGGTCGATCGCATCCACTTCAGTGCACCATTTCACGCGAGGACAGGCAAATTGTGTGCATGCAGTGCCGGATCGTTCAGTCACATCACGAACTGTAGCACAGCACATTGAGTCTGTAACGCATCATTCAGTGTATGCGCGTTCCATTCGACGCCGTTACAGCAAAGTGGTCTGTCCGCAAGACGTCCATTGCTTGGTCTATCCTTGACGCAGAATCACAGACGTCTCCGCCACCAATGGTGCGATGAAAGAAGGATGTGGGTGGCAGAATGGAATTAAGTTGTCTTTATTGACGAGTCACGCATCTGTCTGCAACACCACGATGGTCGGATTCGAGTCTGTAGACACCGGGGGGAGAGGATGCTGAACAACTGCGTTATGCATTGCCACACTGGTCCTTCACCGGGTATTATGGTATGGGGTGGTATTGTATATCACTCTTGCACTCCTCTAGTATGCATTGCCGGTACTTTAAACAGCCATCGCTACATCTGTGAGGTTTTGGAGCCAGTTGTACTTCTTTACCTTCAGGGCTTGGCCTGCAACCATATTTCAACAGGATAATGCACGACCACACGTGGCACGCATTGTCCAAAGGTTCTTCGTCAATCACCAGATTGAATTGCTTCCCTGGCCGGCTCACTCTCCGGATCTTTCGCCGATAGAAAACATGTGGTCCATGGTTGCTCAACGATTGATCCAGATTACACCCCCAGCTGCCACACCAGATCAACTTTGGCAACGTGTGGAAGCTTCTTGGTCTGCTGCACCCCAAGAACACATCCAACGTCTCTTTGAATCAATGCCGAGGTGCGTGGCAGTGGTGATCTCCAACAATGGCGGCTATTCTGGCTACTGATTCTGGCAGGAACCACACTACACAGAAGTTTATAAATTTAATCATTTGATACTTGGTCAACATGCTATCTACAAAATAAATTTTGTTGCGATATCTCTTGTCTTTCTTGGTGTTGTATTTACGGTGGCCAGCAGTGTATATCATCTTTAGATAATTGTGGTTATACGAATTTCATGAGAACGTGAATCCTTTTTGCGTACACATTTGTAATATTTTTTTCTGATGTTTTTCTTATTTTTACTTTTGTACGATAGAACAGGGATTGGCAACCTATTTCACGCGTGCCACATGTGGCACGTGGCGCAATTCTCAGTGACATTCTGCACTACTAAACAAATGTGTCAATTTTTGAGAGGATGGAAGTTGATAAATTTACAATGGACGTCATTTGACAAACATCTCCAGAATTATGGACAATTATGAAATTTTAAAAAAATCGGGAAGATAACTTTAAAGCAAAATTTACAGCTATTTTGTAAATTATTGAATTTCATTACTGGAAAGATTTAATTGTTTAAAAAGAGAAAATTACATGCACTCTGCTCTCCGCTTTTGGTTTTACTTATATAAGTAAAAAATCTTTCCTCATTAGAAAAATATTTCGAGTCCACATAGGAAATCAAGAAAGAATTGTCTCAATTTTTTCTTAGACAAATTCTTATCTATAAAATACAATTAAATATTTTTCAAACAAATACGCAAATAATAATTTCATTACATTACTTTTAATTATGAACAGCAGTATCAATAGTATCAAGTGTATTTCAAAAATATTCAGACAATTTTTAAATGAAGAAAGTACAAACAAAAAAAAAATAAATATTACAATTTTTTAACACGTCTTTATAAGTTTCACTTGTATGTAATGGAATCTTTGAACTCGATTTTTACCCACTTTAAAAGGTCAAACTAATTCGAAATTTCGCACACTTGTCAAGGACCCATGACAATACAATAATTTCATAATTTTGTTTCACTGTCCTGATCAGGATTTTAATAATTAAGAATTTTAAAGATTTACGAGATTTGGCGACTAATTCATTATATTGTTTCTATATTTGGCGACTAATTCATTACATCATTTCTAGATTTGGCGACTAATTACATAATCCATTTTCAGATTTGGCGACTAATTCCATATGTCATTTCTAGATCTGGTGACTAATTCCAGATTTAGCAACTAAAAGATTAAGATGCAACCCTAAAACCACAAAATAGGCTTCTGGTTGATAAAAAATAAAACAAAAAAAGTGTCCTTTATGTGGAAAAGGTAGGGTGGATAGGTACGTAGTTTTTCTGAAAATGGAAATAAAAAAAAGACTCATGCATGTGAATAAAAATAATTTATGCTAATATTTAGATAAATATTTTTTATGTTTATAAAGCAATACGTTTAGAAGTTATTATACGAATTAACATTATAGCAATCCGAGGCCACGTTAACGGAGAGAATAAATACAGTTCAGATTCATTAATTAATATCCATTAAAGAGCAAGACTAATTCCAGCAGCCACATAATTCTGGCCCCAAACATCAAACTCAAGGATAAATTCAACAAAGGATAAATGATAGTTTTAGAATCTAAAAAAACAGGCTTTTATTGTAGATTGAACTAAGAAATAAAAAATAAATTATGGTTTATGTATAAGAAAAACTAAAAAACACGCTTTTATAGTGAATCGAACTAAAAAGTAAAAAAATAATTCTTAATATTAGAATAAAATGATTAACGACAAAATTAATGTCATTGTGGTAAAAGCGTGGGGTGTGCTTGGTACTACATTTTTACACTAACTCAGCATTTCGGAAAAGAACTAGTAAGAAATTATAACAATTAATATAGAGCACCCCACGCTTTTATCCCAATGGCATTAACTTTCTCGTTAATTATTTTATTCTTATTTTTACGCATATTTGGTAACAAAATAATAGCTTCCTTTTATGCATGAATCCAGAAAATACGCTGCCTAATATATACAAATATTATAATATAAATATTATAAAGTCATTAATGATGTGCCCTTTGAATTACTGTCTTTTGCTAACCCACTCGACTACGCAATACTCGGCATCAGATTGGACCTTGTTCTGAATGTGAGAAAACGTGATCTAAGTCCAACTGCTCTTCACGCTATAGCTTTGGAAACTATCAATACCCGCTTCCCACCGGAGGAGTGGCTTCACATTTACACAGATGGCTCACTCTTGGACTTTGCCCAAGGCGCTGGCATTGGTGTTTTTAGTCACCTCTTCTCCTTCTATTTACACGCCGGCCCTTTGACAACTTGAAGCTATACATATAGCCCTTCAGCAACTTGCTGTTCGTCTTCCCCTCCCCCCCCATTGAAAGAGCTGTAATTCTTTCAGATTCTACTTCTGCCCTTCAGGCTTTGTCCAACTATAATGAGAATAATTGTTTAAGTGTGCAGAACTGTAGAGAACTCCTGGGAAAGATAAAAGGAAAGATCGTCTTTCAATGGATACCATCCCACTGTGGTCTTTGGGGAAATGAAAAGGCAGACTTTTTGGCAAAAAAGGGAACGGGTATCCTTCAGAACTTTCGCAGAGACCTGACACTTCATTCTGCCAAACTGGAAATTAAAAGGATTTTTAGGGAATCATTTCGCCTTACAGCTTCTCGTGTTGCTCGTGATAAGCATTGGAGTACACTATGTAAGAAATCCCACGGTATTCCAAGTTCTCCTCGTGCTGCTGCTGTGGCTAAATTTAGACTTTTAACCGGACATGACTGCCTTTGTGCTCATCTGTTTCGTTTTAATTTAGTGACTTCACCTATCTGCGTTTTGTGTGACACTGGACAAGACATGACTGCCGCTCATTTGGACGAGTGCTCTGCACTGAATGATCTTAACTGCATTGTAAAAAGGTATTGGAGAGCCCGTTGCCTAATGACCTGATGGTCAATGCCCTGGCATTTGTAAAATAAATATATACAAATATCATGTACAATTCTTACGATATCCTGTTCAAGAAGATATAGGTGATCACAGTAGCCAAGAGAGTCATGGGCACGAACTCATGGTTGGGGGTGGCGATATTTAAGACATGGGTTCGATTTCTAGTGCCACTGAAGACCCTCCAAAGAGGAGTCAGTGACTCACAGTCCTCATGTTGGGGGACGTGGAAGTTTGAAAACTGGGATGTCAGCTCAGATATTGTCCTCGTCCCTTGACTAAAGTTCAAAATTACGAGGTTGTTGATAATCCGAGTGTAGCTTCAAAGTTTGACGTTAATTAAACAATTATTCGATAATATGTATATTTTATTTTCTAACCTATATCAGTCACTTTTAGTTTTTTTTTTTTGTGCTTTAAATATCGTTGGGGGGATGACTTGAGTACCCAGCTCTTTCGAGCTACAACCACATATCAGTAGGTATTTGAGAGACTGTAATTGATTGATTTTTACCCTTTGTTAAGATTAAATGCTTTAAAGATGTAACAATTGATTCTTCAAGTGGCTCTCTAAAAGGCATATCGCGTGGTGCACTTCCATCAAGAATTTCAGCGAAAACCCATTCGAAATAAAAAATTTCTAGTTTTGAAAAAAGCCCTTTCTAAAACTCTTTGTTTGCCTTTATGCGCAGAGTTAATGCATCTTTTTTACACCATAAATAAAAGCCACACCATTTCCGTTGGGTAATGAAAAACTGACTTGTATTTGATACCACAAAATCTATGATTTAAAAAAGCACATAGATTTCTCTTTCATTCAAAACTTTAAAACCTAGACTTTTTTCGTAATTAAAAATTCGAGTAGATTTGTTTCAAACCTTGCAGAATAAGTAATCTTATTTTTTAAAGGTAATTTTAGAAATATAAAAAAATGAGCTGAATTAAAATGTACAGTAAGAAATAAACGTTTCTACTTTAAGTTCAGAATGTGAATAATATTCAATGTATTTGCCCACCTTGAATAATTTTGAGGCCCGCGAGATTCATTACAACTTACAAAATACAATTATTTTATGCAATAAAACAAATAAATCCCATAACTGTTTATATTTTAACACGTTGCTTTGTACTAAAATTATGAAATGATGAATGGTTATTGAATTCATGTATTTTAGCATGTACCAAAAAACTTAATCATTTAAATACATAATTACAAGGAAAAGATAATTTAATAATCGATGCATTTAATCCAGTGTTTCTCAAACTGTGGGGCGCGAGAATATCGAAAATAGAAGATTTAAAAATAATTAATTTACTGGAATGAATTAAAACAAAATACTTTCAGACATATTAAAAAATGCACTTTTACTCAGATATAATTTATAGGTACGCGATATTAAGTCATCAAAAATAAAAACTTCTTCAATACCTAATTAGCTATCTTTTATCCTATAACGAAATAAAAAAAACTTTTACTTGATTTGCTGTAATCTCATGATGAGAGATTTTTTTACTACGCTTTCTTTTTAAGTCTAACATATAACTCTTTCAGAGAAAAAACGGATCCCAGACCCAGAATCGAAGAAATTTAGGAACATAAAAAATTCATCATTGTCCTTATTTCTGAAATGCTGCACATTATAGCTGTAATCTGTATGACCTTCTAAGTTATTGGTACAGTTAGTTATGACCCCTCTTCTTACGTGTTTGTTTCTCATTATTTAGGGAAGTTGTAAGTAATGTATTTCTCTGTTGCGCTTTTTTCCATGCAAAAAAAAACGTTTTACACAATTTTTTTAGCAGTAACATACATATTATCATAATGAATACAATTTTTACCCGGAAGTGGTCGCGCGGGACACACACATTACGAAATCGTTAATTCTGGCAAAACTGTTTATTTGTTACCAAAGAAAAATTGAAAAGTTCTTGAAAGTACGTAAATAAACTTTCTCTTAGTTAAATTATTCACTGGAATCACGATTTGTATGGTGTACAGTAAAATAATTATAAAAAAAAGGATTGTGGTGACTCAATAACCCCGCTCGACTGTATCGAGTGCGCGCCTGCTCCCGGGTTAAAACATGTTGAAGTCTTTTCGCTTTTAAATATTAAAAATAATACAATTATTATTCATCGGAAATTTATATTATTGTTCATTATTTAACATCAATTATAAATGCTAATTCTGTGAGGCTTAAAATTACAATTCACTTAAAACTAATTATAATTTGAGCAAACATTTTTAAAAGATCATTTTACATTTTTGTAAACATTATCGAGCACTTGGCTTTGCTCTCCTTACAATTCAGCTATTATATCAATAATGTTTTATTTTCTTACAAATGAACTCGGGCAAAGAGCGGACACTTCAGCCGGTATACTTTTAATGTATCAGTGCTGCACAGAGTATTTTATAACTAATTAATTAATACTAAATTAAGAACAAGTTTAATAAGTATTAACGACTTCCATGGGCTTGTCTTGCAAAGCAAAGTTTTTATAAGGAATGCTTATGATTAGAAGTTGACCCTCTAAATTATTTTTCTATATTTAGCAGATATCTATATTTTGTCTTCTACGCAGCCACCGGATTTTGCAATATGTTCAATTTAAAAATTAACATAAAAATTATCCTATTATTTTATTTATTTATTTTTTCTTAAAAGTAATATACAAAATTTAAAAATTATGTTACTAATTTGTATGGTTTATAATTAAGATCGCCTATTGTAGCTTTAGCTTCAAAGTGCATTATTATTGCATTCAGTACATTAGTAATGTATAAGGGGGGGGCGATAAAAATTGTGATCGAAAAGGGGGATGCCAGTATTGAAAGTTTGAGAAGCACTGATTTAATCACATTAAAGCATTTAAGAAAAAATTTTGTTATTTGAATCTCCATTGAAAAATTAGTTTTCAAAACTTTCTATTGATTGAAGAATTAAAGAATTCAAAATCAGTTACATCAAATACGACGCAAAAAAAAAAAATGATTTTGCATTTATTTCTGAAAGACACTTAACTAATTTGGACAAATACAAAAAATTATTTGAAATATATTAATCTCCCTTTCATGACGATGTCGAGTCAGCCTTAGAATATCTCCAAATGGAGCTGATTGGCTTAAAGTGCAATAATGCATTAAAAAACAAGTTTTTGAAGCATCAGAATCAAAAATAAATTTTTATAACACTTTTGTCACCAAAGAAAAATTCTTAATTAGAGAAACTTGACACAAAAAGTTGTGAGCTCTTTTAGATAAACTTACACCTGCGAGTGAGCTCCCCCTTGAAAATGAAATTTATTAAACAGAAACTTGCGCTCAAAGTTAACAGATGAAAACTGCAACATTAATTACGATATACAAATACATGCATTGAGATCGATTTGCAAAAGCTCAGTGAAAGAGTTGAGAAACAATTATCTCACTAATCAAATAAATTAAATATTATTTGATCATTACATTATCATTATTATATTATCTATGTTTGTATACATAAAAAAATAATTTAAACACTAATAATAATTTGTTCTGTTTTAAATTTTTATTCCAGTAAATGCTTGTAATGAATCGAAATCTAGCATACATACACTGGTGTGCAAAAATTAAGGACGAGACGGTTTTTTCAATATAACTTTGTACAAAAGCTTTCCAAATCAACACATTTAATACCGTAAGATCCCCAATACGCAAGGACATGTGTAATATGTAAGCAACACTTACTAAAAGAGAAATCAGAGGGATAAAAAGAAGCTTGATTGAAAAAGTAGCATGGAGCGCAATGCGACTGAAGGCCGAAACATCCCTGTGATGGGTGTCCAGCAAGAAACATCCGGTCTTTAGTAGGGGATGATCTCCCCTGACTGCTAGGCAGGTTTCACAGCGTCTGCCCATGCTGAGAATGAGGGTGTCAATGAGTTGTTGAGGCATTGCTGCCCATTCGTCTTGCAGCGCCAATCGAAGCTCCCGAATCGTTACTGGTGGTAAGGTACGAGCTGCCAAGCGTCTGCCTAGAAAATCCCATACATGCTCGATGGGATTGAGATCCGGAGATCGTGCCGGCCAATCCATACGTTCAATATTCTCACTCTCTAAGAGTTGTTCGGCAGCTACTGTGCGATGACATGGTGCATTGTCGTCCATGAAAAGGAACTGCAGACCCATAGCGCCTCTAAAATGACGCACATATGGAAGAAGAATCTCATTACAATAACGGGTCCCGTTGACTGAACCTGCGTCGAAGATGTGAAGGTCTGTACGACTACCAAGCATGATGCCTCGCCAAACGAGAACATCGCGACCTCCATACCTGTCTTTTTCAATGATGTTCGAGGCATGATTGCGGCTTCCCCGCTCTCTCCAGATGAGTATGCGATGAGAATCGCTACTCAAAATGAATCTGCTCTCATCTGTAAAGAGTACTCGTCCCCATTCATTGTCTCTCCAATTCCGGTGTTCCCGGCACCACAGAGAACGCCTTCTCGGATGGGCAGGCGTTAAAGGTACACACCGTTCAGGGCGTCGTGCAAACAGACCACCACCGTGCAGTCTTCTTACCACCGTAAAACGCGATATCGGTCGTCCAGTCGCCTGTGTCGTGTGTCTAGCGATTTCTCCCGCTGTCTGCCGCCTGTTTCTTCTGGCCTGTAAGACAATGCACCGGTCATCTGCGGGTGTGGTTCCTCGTGGACGACCACTACTGAACCCCCGGATAGCTGTTCCTGTAGTTTGAAATTGTCTCCAAAGTCGTGAAACGATGCTGTGAGCAATTCCGAACTCTGGAGCCCCACTTGTCACACTGCGGCCTTCCTCCAACTTCCCAATGATTCGACCTCGGGTAAAAGCATCCAGATGTCGTCTAACAGATTGATTATTCGCCATTTCTCGCTGAGGCAGCAACTCGGTGTGATTTTAACTGCTATACGGCGTGCAATCTCTTTGCCAGAAATACTGATCTTACACCGACAACATGCTTTATACTACTCAGACACTCCCCCATTACGTCTACCTGCATATCTGCGCATGTGCTACCGTACATCACCTTACTTAATCTCCTGATTGGTCTTTCTGTCCGCTCTGCCTCTTCGTTCAGCTGATTTGCTAATTTTTCGACTTCGTCCTTAATTTTTGCACACCAGTGTAGATACATACAGTGGCGGCGTTAGGCGTCGGCGACCGCCGACGGCCTCGCAAAGTTTTTAATTATTTAAAATTTAGTTATTCATTTATATTTATTTTCATACAGTTGCGTGAGTAAAGAGAGTGATTAGTACTTTACGGGCATTATCTAGAATCGTCTGGCAACACTATGGAAACTAAACAACTTAGCAACATCGCAGATGGTTAGTTTACTCCATTTTTCAAGATAAAGTTTATTGCTTTCCATGTAGACTTTTTTTCACATTTGTAGACACAGGTGGTAAAAGAAGAATGTTGTGATTGGAAAGATTGAGTCAGATATTGCAAAGACATGAACAAAGTCAAGGACACATGGAATTAATGATTAAATGGATGGAATTCTATAAAGGAATCAAACACGGAAAAACAATAGATAAGGATAACGAGAGATTGATTAAGGAATCGCAAAAGTACTGGTATAATTTGTTTGAAAGAATGATTGATATAATAAACTACTTAGCCTCACACAATTTATCATTTAGAGCTCATCGAGAATCCCTTAAATTGAACGATAGCAGACACAGTGGCAATTTTATAGATTTATTTAAGTTGTTATCGAAATATGATCTGACCCTACGAGAGCACATGCAATGTATTAATGAAAATCAACTTACTCAACATTATCTGAGGCACGACATCCAAAATGAATTAATTGCATTAATGTCTAAATCAGTTATTGAAGAAATTATACACAGAGTTAAACAAGCAAAATACCACGCCTTCTTGCTCGATTGTACCAGGGATGTCAGCCGCGTTGAACAAATGTCAATAATATTAAGATTTTGCAATTCCTCAACTGGAGCAATAGAGGAACATTTTGTTGGGTTTATTGCCTTCGCAGAAACAATGGGAGAATATATAACGAATTCAATATTACAAGAACTGGAAAGAAATGGTCTAGATATCCAAAACTGCCGAGGACAGGGATATGATAATGGCACCAATATGGTCGGTATTAATAAAGGTGTCAGAACAAGAATACTCAATATAAACCCAAGAGCATTCTTCACACCGTGCGGATGCTATAGTTGGAATTTGCTTTTGATTGATGCAGCTAACTCTTCTGCAACAGCCAAAACGTTTTTTGGCTTCATCAATAAAATCTATGTGCTGTTTTTAAAGTCAATTGACTTAAGTACTTAAGCTTACTTAAGTAAGCGTTGGGATATTGTAAAAACTAAACTAAAATTGACATTAAAACCTCTGTCTGAAACACGGTGGGAAAGTAGAATCGCAGCAGTAAAAGCAATATTTTGCAATTTAATGATGTTATCGAATGCGTGAATGAGCTGAAAAATAAAAGTGATGATTCTGAAACTCTAAGCGATTGTGACGCAATCTTGAATGAAATGTTCAGTTTTGAGTTTATTGTTGCGATACACGTATGATTCGAGGTTTTATTACGTGTGAACAATATAAGCAAACTATGGCAATCGGTTCAAGTCAACTTGAAAGTCGCTATTGATACTTTACGGTTATTTTGCAGCTGGATTCAAGAATTCCGTAATACAGGATTTGACAATAGAGTTGCACAAGCTCGATTATTTGTAGAGAAAAGTACTTTCGAAATTGAGTCTCAATTTAAAGAAAAAAGAACAGCCAGGAAAAAACGAATGTTCGGTTATGAACATATTGATGAACCTATTCAATCTTTTGAAATGCAGTACAGAGTTAACTTTTTTAACACAATGATTGATGCTATTATAGTCGACACCCAATGCCGATTTAAAGCACTCAATGAATATTTTGAGCAATTTGGTTTTATTTATGATATCAGTTATTTAAATTCTATATCAAAAGAAGACATTCTCAAGTATTGTAATGATTTAGGTACAATACTTCGGGAAGGCGAAAACAGCGACATACAACCTTTCGAACTATATGAAGAACTCCAAATTTTAAAAACGAATTCACCAGACTCTATCAATGACGCGAAACAACTCATTCAGTACATTTTAGAAAATAATTTGGAAGAAATATATCCAAATGTTTATATAACAATTAGAATCATGCTCACAGTTCCCGTCAGTACAGCTTCCGCTGAGAGAAGCTTCTCAAAGTTAAAATTGATTAAAACCTACGTGAGAAGCACGATGAGTCAAGAGAGACTATCTGCGTTATCAGTTCTATCAATTGAAGCTGAAATAGCGGCTAGTGTTAGCTATGGCATAATCCTGAAAAAGTGCAGTGAGGCCAAAACCGAAAAATTCGTCTATTTTAATTTCTATTTGTGTAATTTTTGTCATCATTTGATTAGCAATAGATCTCGTTTACTCATTCATTAGTTTAACTATAATTCGGCTTATGTAATTTAACGTTTTCTTGACTGGGAAAAAAGGAGGCCTCGCGAACCCTAACTTCGCCGACGTCCACGCGTGGTCTAGCGCCGCCACTTTATATATATATATATATATATATATATATATATATATATATATATATATATATATATATATATATATATATATATATGTAGGATTTTCCCTTTAAAACATTTTGTTAAAAGGTTGAGTCATATCCTTTTCAGAGGACCATTAATCTCAATTTTATTTATTACTGCATTCCGAAGCAGCGCCGTCTAGTGAGCTTTCGTAGCTCCGGCTTGAATAATTTTTCGGCAGAGGCCTACTAACCACTGCTTGTTCAACACGTCGCGTCTTTACCGCATTTCCGCGCCTTGCGCGGCACCACCAGTCCTAACGTCCAAGAATGAGAAAAGTAGTTAAATTTCCCCGTCTTCTAAAGGTATAACTCAACTTTTAATTAACCTAATTCCTGCATGTCTTTCTCTTTGTAAATATCCCCTTTTGTAAATATTTCCCTTTAACTTTAAATAAATTCTTTTTTACTTAAATGAAGTATCTGTGTTTAAATGACTTTGATTCATTTAATTCATCACTCACCCTTAAATACTTACCCCTAGACAAGCCACCTCGCCAATCTAAAATCCCGCCTTCTGAAGAGTCTGATTTTTATTCGAAGATTTATTCGGACTCCCACACACACACATATATATATATATATACTAGCTGCACCCTGCCACGCGTTGCTGTGGCTCAGTCTTTTTTAACAGAAAGGACATATTTTCAGTATGTTAAATAATTTTGCATTGCACGTATGATCTTTTATAAAAAAAATGTATAAATATATATACGAAAACTTTCCTAAACTGATATTTATAATTTGTTAACCAAATGTTTGAAGTTATTACAGCTTATTTTTGTCCTTGTGTCATGTTATGAACCTCTAAATTTATTTACATTGTCTTTAAAGTGGCGACCCTCAAGTTTGAAGATAAATTTTAAATGGCTCCACTCTGGATTCATTGAGGGAATTGGGTTAGTTTTACAATGCTTATGGATATTTTTATTAAATCAGAGGTGTGTTCACAAATGCACATTTATCTAAACAATGTCACTTGGAAACATGAATTGTATTTCCTGTTGTCATATAGGAAATGTTTTGATTCTGCAGTATATCTAGCAAGCAAAATTTGTAATGGCTCTGTTCTCTGAGTTGAGGCAGTTTAATTTTTTCAGTGGTACAAAACATTCCTTTGGTTTCTCCCTTAAATTCCAGAACATTGCAATAAGGATACACTTCCATCATTGTGTAAATGAGAACATGCTGCCTGAACCTAGAATCTTCCACTGGGTTGTACCGGAATGCAAGTTGACTGTTATTGTGTGATTGCTCACCACAAAGTCATGTTTGACGCAGATGTGCTGTTTTTGGTTAACATCTTTCTGATGTTGTAAAACACGAATGATGTGCTCGCAAATGAGCTTCCTCAAGTCTGGCTGCATGTTGCTTTGCTGCGCCCTCAGCATGTGTTTGTGACATTCTTTGTCTGATTTTCTCATTTGCTGATATCCATTCTTTCTCAGTTTGATGTGCAATTACACTCATTGTAGTACTTTTGCCTTGCAAGTATGACAACCTAAGTTTGATTTCCCGCAAGGCATTATTTTTATCTAGTGAAGCCAATTGACAGCACTTAAAAAGAAAAAAAAAATTCAAACAAAGCATATAAAATTTCTTAAAAACTTAAAATTACACTTAAAAAGAAAAGAAAATTAAAACAAAAACATATAAAATTTCAAAACATGAAAAAAAAAGAAAAATCAGAAAAAAAAAAAGGAAAAAATCCTAATGAAATATTTAACTTTAAACGCGTGCATCAATTGACACAGCTGAAATTCAACGCAATGAGAGGCTGAAGGTATTTTTAATCGAATACGCCAGGAAAATTCCAATATAAACACGGATTTTGCAGGAGAAAACTACAACAAAGTGTTGATAATGATGGGAGTATTTTTGCAATTCACAATTCGATTAGTATTAGCAATTATTATCAACAAAGTTAAGGGCCTATCTTAAAAACAGAGTGGCTTATATCTAGACGCAGACAGCTTTTCACATGGACAATTATTTGTTATCGGTGTACTTAAATATTAGCATCACCACAGCCAAATTACCGCCATGCAAATCGCAATATTTTCCCTCCATTTCTTTTTTCATAAAAAAAAAATGTTAGAATCTTTATTGTTTAGATATTAAGGTACAATATACATGGCACCAATTTTGTTACAGTGATGCTAATACATAATTACTGATGTGTGTTACAGAGCAGCAGTCACCAATTGGGGATGCGTGAAAAATTTTGGATGGTATGCAGAAAAATTGGGAAATTATTTATACTTTTATGAAGATTCAGTTTAAAAAAAGATGAACAACAAAACAACATATTACGGAACACGAATTATTCTTTACTAAAAGCTTTTAGTTACTGAAATAACTAAACAAAAAAACATAATTCCTGAGGTTAGCGATTTTTGGTAACCTCAACCATTTTTTGGAAAATTGTAGGCAAAACACTTCAGTTTGTTGATTGTTGCTTTTCATGAAGCTTATTTGGTTCACTCCTCGAAGAGCCCACACCCTTGGCGCGAATTACTTTGGTTGGCGATAATTGCGCCATCTTGGTAACCCTACTTTAAACACTACATACGACAACCCTAACCATTTCTAGCATTTTCGTATTTTGTGGGCGCGCATTTCGAATTTCCTTTTGTTGTTGGTCTCCGGGCTGGTTGCGTGCGTGAGGGAATCTACTTTAGAATTTTTTACTTTGTTGAATGCGAAAGGTAAGAAAGAATTGATCGAATGGTGTATGAAGGAAGGATTGATTGCTTGGAGTTATGAATGTCCTAAATGTAATGATCAGCATGATGTAACATGGTCGGCAATAAAACGTTTTCTTCGAAATCGTGCCAGCCATGCCGAATGTACGTTCGACCATTACCTTGCAGAATAAATATGGCGGCGTTCACACGATCATTCGCTTAGCGATGAGACCTTTAAGACTTTTTAAAAATCTGTTGTTACGCTGTCCCCTCCACTCGGAAAAGATCAGTAGTAAGAAAGTAAGTGCTGTTTTTATATTTTTTATCTCAAATGTTTAATTTGTGTATTGCTTACATATATTTTCATTATGCATCCACCTTATCCCGCTATATTTCCTTGCCACCATTGTCGCTTTCGCTTGGCACCATCTTGTTCTGGTTTGTCACCAAGGGTGTGGGCTCTCCTAGGATTTTACCGCTTATTTTCAGGGCATAGAAGATTAAATAAAGACGTAAATATAGCTATAGTGCTCCACCACATAGAGGTCAATCCTATTAGTGAAATGCTAATTATAAAGTTATACATTAAGTGGTTCATGAAGTGTTGAAAAAAATGGCAACTACTGCTCTAAAGCAGGCACAGCAGACAATTTCTGTATGTATACAAACAATGAAGCAACACAAAATGTCTACTCATAAGCATTGTAAAATTAACCCTTTCACCTCAAGAAGAGTCATTTAATTTGTTTTCAAACTTGGCACCTCTTCTATGGAGACAATGTAAATAATTTTAGATTCATACCATGACAAAAAAAAAAAAAACAAAAAAACCATAATAACTTGGGAGTATTCTGTTAACAAATTACAAATGAAATAAATCTGTTTAGAAAAGTTTTGTTAATGTATATTTCCACATTTTTTTATAAAAATCATACCTCAAGTGCAAGCAGTTAAAGATATTAGAAATGTGTGCTTTCTCTTTTCTTTCTTTTTAACCAGACTGAGCCACAGGAAAACATGATTGGGTACAGCTAGCTAGCTATAACAAACTTAAATGATAAAAAGCTATCAAAAACCAATTATTAACAACAAATTATCATTTTGATAAAATCACCAAAAAAGTTGCAAACAAAGGTTCTTGGGTACTGTTGCAACTATATCAACCCCGATTTTGTTCGCATCATACACGGTGAATTGGCAATTAAGTGCTAATGTTGCCAATATGGTTGCGATAATACATAAATATCAAAACAAACACAAAATATACATCAGAAAATCTTAATTTTTCCATTTATATTTCACAGTAACACCAAATAAAATTTTGAAATTACACAAAATAGATATTTCGCGAGTCTAATGTTATTGCCCCAACTATTAAAAACTACAATAACTATTTCGTGGAAAAATTCACTACCAAGAGCAAAAAAGTATTATTATTATGCACAAACAGGCATAGAATGTTCTTCCCTTATTGAATGCATATTGCAGTATTTGGCGATGTCTTTTGATTTTAGGTAAATGGCCGACTAAAGAAAAATATAAGTACCATAAAAATTATATATTAATTTAGATTCATTGGAGAAAGATAAAATACTGTAAAGTCCGGCATATAATGCACACCCATACTTTCAAGCTGCAATTTTTAAATTTTAGGTATATTCGCTATATAATGTGCATCCCTTTTTTACGAAGAAACCTGAAATGTACAAATGCAATGCTGTTATGTTTAGAAGCGATTTATTCAAGGTGTTTATCTAAGCAATTGCAAAAATAGTATACTTTTAGAACTACCACCTTTTAAGTTCAATAAGAATGCCATGTCTTTTAAATAAATAGTATTTCGAAATATTTAGAAGTTAAACTTTTTTATGCTCATTTATTTTTTAATTTTTAAAGCCCTCATTTTTATACCCAGGGTATAACTCACACCTGTAAATTTCGATCTTATTTTTTGTTTTCAAAGTGCGCATTATACGCCGGATTTTACAGTAGGTGGAAGATTTTAATCGGTATGCTACTCGCTAAACACATACATAGTGTACAGAATTAAATTTAGTATTTTATATATAAAAATTATCCAAAGTAAATATTCTGCGCTTAAAAATAAATTGAAAAATGATATACAATACGAACTGTAATTGACATAAAAAGAGCTGAACTATCTTTATCAACGAAAAAGATTTATTTGAAAAAATAATTACAATCTTATGACAACCTGCTTCCTCAACATGTATTTGAGCCCTCTGTCTGTTTTGCTCATTCACTGATGCTTACTCTAATTTGATCAGCATTTATCCCTCGCACTGCGTTTGCTTGGCCAGTATGATGACCTAAGTTCGAGTTTCTGCAATAAAATTTTATGTACTCAAGCCGATTGACTGCAGTTAAAGTGAAGGTTTAAAGAAAAAAACATATGATATTACAAAACAGCTCTGAGTGGGCCTTGTATCCGAATTCCTTTGTGGCCCTTTTTCAGATATGAGCACCATGTAAGTGGAATTGTAATAACATTCGTTGGGGCTCCTGCATCATTGATACAACGGTAGCTCTACGTCCTTGACAAAAACAAACCATAATAAACATCAAATGAAAGGTACTTACGTATTATCGCAACCTATTAGCGATATTGTATAAAACGAAGCACGATTGCCAATTCCGCGCATACAACATCTGCGAAAATGGAATGGCCAACTTTGCGAAAAGTTGGCGATTGTTGCAATAATACCTAAGAATCAAATGAAGTTTAAAATGTTGTCTTAAAAAGAAAAAAAACATTCCTATTAAAAACTCCGTCGATTAATTTCGTCACATTAAAATATCTCCAAGTGGGAAAAAAATATTGTTTCCAAACATTGAATGTGTGTTATATCGCGGCATTTGGCTACGTCTGTTTATTTCAGGTAAATGGTTGACGGAAACTCTTTTGGTAGAAAAATAAGTAGTGTACAGAAGTCAATTATGTTAGTTTCATTTTCGCTTAATAAAGAGAAATAAATTTAGCTTAAAATTACAGAAAAAACATGATGCAGAATTTAATCAAAGTCGTAAACATCCCGCGATAATGCTATCCAACTGTTGCCAAACCTACAAAACAAAATTTGAGTTCTTGAAAGAATCATTTTTAAAAAAAGATTTATTCGAAAAATAATCCCAATTACGTATCAAAAGACAATAAATAGATAAGTATGACAACGCATAAACATAACCATAGAAGAGTTATACAAAAATTTCGAAAAATCTAAGCGTAAAGTTTAAATTTTCGCATTCAGAGCGATTCGTGACGTCGTATGACGTCATAACACCAAAAACTCACTTAAAAATTAAATTTAAAAAAATTTAGAGAGAATTTCGAAATAAAAAGTACATAAGATCCTGACCAGAGACAAATGCAACGTTGTGTCAATATTTCAGATTAATCCATGCAGAACTTTTTGAGTTATGCGCGCATACACAAACCAACACAACATTTATATATATATATATATATATATATATATATATATATATATATATATATATATATATATATATATACATACATATATATACATATATATACATATATATACATATATATATATATATATATATATATATATATATATATATATATATATATATATATATATATATATATATATATATATATATATACATATATATATATATATGTATATATATGAGGCCTGCGAAATTGTAATGTTTTTCCGAAGCGGGCAAGGTCTTTTGGGTTGGCCACCCCTATCCTACGCAAAACTCCATCAGAAAACTTCTCAAAAATCTCCAAAAGCGGGGAATCCCTCCCACCTAATCCTGTCTGCAGTTTCTTCCTCTCTTTTCGGTTTTATTTTAGAGCAATATAAAAGTTTCCTATTTCTCCCTTTTTTTTATACTTCTCTCCTAAAGACTTGGGAACAACAAGCGTTTTCTGGTCCCCTCTGAAGGGAAATTCCCACAAGTTATTGACATTACAACATGACGAGATGCCTTTGGAAGGTCGCTAAAGGGTTTTGTGGATAACAAAACTGGAATTAAACAAAGTAATTTATCATATAATGATTATATTGAGAAACAGATTGTTTTAAAACAATAATTTTAAGGTAAAATAGCTTTGTAATAATTAGATTGACATAAGTTTTCTAGTGGGTAGATTCAAACCCCCCCAAAAAAAAAGATGTAAATAGCTCATAGCTAACTATTAGATTTTCTGAGCAAATGAATAATGGAAAAAATGATAAATGTAAAACTACTTAACATTTGAAAATCGAGCAATTCGATTAGCAATTGCGAGATTAAAAAAAAACTTTATTAATTATTACAGTTATATTTTTCCTTCGCTTATAAAATAAATCATTCATTTTAGAAGTTTTCTAAAATTAAAAATTATATATATTTGTGTTTAAAAAATTAAAACACCGTTTAAATATTTAGAAAATTAAGTTTTATTTTTGTAAAAACTAGTGTTTTTAAAAGTTTATTCAGCAGATCATCTTTTTGTCAACGTTTCATTTTCTAATTTAAAAATAAGCTAGTAATAAAAATCAATGTTTTAACTATAGTACTAAAAGGAAAAGCTACAATAAGCAAAAAAATATATGTTCATATGGTAATGCCCCACATATTTCTTTTCAGATAAAAAAAAATTAAATTTTATCATATATTTAACTAAAATGGATATATTTTGAGTTAACTTTAATTCTAAATTTGATATGTGTAAAATGTATTGCGCAAAAAGAAATCACAGCGTCTATTATATTAAAAATTGAGCCAAGAACTTGACCAGGTTATTGAAAATGTTCAATGATAAGAAATGCCAGACAGTGTTTTTAAATAGAAAACAAGGCAAACTTAAAGATACAGAGACTTAAAAATCGCGAAATTGCCATATTTATTTGAATCTAAGCCGCAATTTTCCCCCGATGCTTATGCTACTAAAAATCGGGCGCAGCTTAGAATCGAAGACGCGGAAAAATTTTTTAACACTGGTAAAATAGATTAATTATTAGTATTTTTTTTTATTTCGTAGATTGAATATTAACGTCGTACTGATCAGCTAACAGAGGGCTTTTGGCGACGGATCTCGTAATTTTGAACCATAGTGAAGTAACGAGGACGACACCTGAGTTGGCACCCCCTCTCGAAACTTCCACATCACACCAACGGGAGGACGTTTGACCTCTCGATAGATTTAACGTGCATTGCTTCCCTACACCACTGGTCTTCAGCGGTACTAGGCTCGAACTCATGACACGCCAGCCAAGAGTCCGTTACTCTGACCACTAGGCTATAGCGGTAACTTTTTATTTCGTAAATAAATTTTATATCGATAACATATTTTGCACTATTTTTAATTTTTTTTTCACAAAAACGTGCGGAGAATTTGGGGTGTGGCTTAGAATCTGAGCATAATTAATTAAAAAAATAATTTTCTGCTAATTAAATTAGAAAACAAGATTTGGTTAATAATTGTTCCAATGGTTTATGGTAAAGTTTTACATCAAATATAAAATCTATTCGATGGAAAAAAATCTTTGTTAGTTAAACAGAAAATAATAATAATAATATTGCATTACAATAATTAGATTAAAATTTTAATTTGTGAGCTTCAAGAAGTAGTAATTTGTGTTCTTTAGTTAATTTACAACTTTCGGTCAAGTATAAAACAAGTATACTTTCACTTCTTCATTCAGTCGCTTCACAGAATTTAAATATTTTTATAGACATTTCTTCAATAACAGACAAAAAAATCTAAGCAGCATAATTATAAATCATCTATATACAGTCGACTCTCGATAATTCGAAGTTGGAGGGACCAATGAAAAACTTCGAATTATCAAGCGGACAGGAAAAAACTCTCAAAATACACGAAGAGATTTTTTTTCTAACACATTTAAATTTAAAACTATGTAATAAAGCAACAATTGTACATAATTTTTTAAAGTACATTTTATACAGTATAAAAATAAAACAGAAGTTAAAAGTCCTATATTAAAAAAAAGAATGCACTTATGTCTTGAAAACAACTATTAAAAGAATATACATACTATATATAATTAATCCTTTTTGTCGAAAAGATCTGTTATCTTTTTTTGTTTTAAGGTATTCAATCTAACTTTGTCAGTAGATTTTTCTAGAACAAATGAAGCCTGTAAAATGTCTGCATCAACATGATTTTGAAGGAAAAAGTTGCGTAGTTTGTTTAGTGACACTTTAGCTTCTGACAGAGTTACCGGAGTCAACTCCTCCCATTCGTTTTCATCACTTTCTGTATTATTGTGGTCCAAAGCCACAATTTCAGCGTCATATAGAGCTCCCCATACATCAATGTCCGTGCCAACCACCACGTAGTCGTCAAACGTCAAATCTTGTTCTGGAAGAGCTTTACAAAGGGATGGTTCCGCATGAAATTCAGTGAGTGTATCGTCCACATCAAAAAGATTCAGCGAGGGGAAACCTGACTTTTTAAAACAGCTGTGAATTGTCAAAGGAGTAACAGCTCTCCAAGCCTTGTCAATCATGATCAAAGCTGTTAAAATAGAAATAGTAGTTACACTCTGCTGATTTTCGAGGTTATCCAAAATGCTTTTAACGACGTCACGCCGATAAAAAAGTTTTAAAATTATGTATGCTGCCCTGGTCGACTGGCTGAAGTTTTGAGGTTGAGTTTGGAGGGGAAAATTTAAGTTTCACATTTGATAAAGGTGTTGCGTTATTGTACACAGTACAGTTGTCTAAAAATAAGAGAATATGTCGTTTCTCCCTTTTCATATCCGAGTTCAGTGAGACAAACCATTCATTAAAGAGTTCGGTGGTCATCCATGCCTTCTTGTTTGAGCGGTATGTGGTAGGGAACGAGTTTATGCACTTGAAACACCGAAGTTTTGCAGATTTTCCTATGACGAGAGGAGTAATCTTTTCTGAGCCATCCATGTTTACAGCCAGTAAAATAGTTAACCTCTCCTTGCTATGTTTTCCTCCATGGCATTTTTCTTTTATTGAATGTAAATGTTTTTTTCTGACAAACACTTGAAAAAGTGTCCGGTTTCATCTGTGCTGAAAATGTTACGTGGTTCGTACTACTTTATTATATCTGAAAGCGAGTTCTGCCACTTAGAACAAACGTTAATGTCGACACTTGAGCTTTCCCCGCACATTTTTTTTGAAGATTATCCCATTCCTTTTCTTAAAATTTGTAAGTCATCCCTCTCTAGCCGAAAACTCGATTCCTAATTCTTTGGCGAATGCTTTAGCCTTTTCTTTCAATAAAGAGCCACCCATCGGAATATTCTGTCCTCGACACTGTCTCATCCATGAAACTAAACATTGTTCAAGACGTGGAAAATTACCTTTACTAACGCGTTTTCTCACTCTACTCAAAGATGCACTAAAGATTTTCTCTTTATTCTTCAGAATAGTGGAGAGAGAGCACAGTGGGATTTCAAAGGCTTGTAGCATATCCTATATTTTAACTCACTAGATGGTAGCCTGCATGGTGACCTGCATGAATAAGATATTATGGCATTAAAATAATGCTTTATTTTTAAAATTTTCACGAAATAGCTAAATATTGCGAAAGAACTGGTAACCACGTGTAAGCTTCAAAATGAATGACGTAGGCGCCGTCAAGATACCGGCATATAACTTCCACGATCCTGCTCTCTGGTTCACAATGTGCGATAGCACATTCCAACTTGGATGTCCGAAAGCAATAACAGACAGCAAAACAAAATTTAATTACATCATCGCACATTTACCACCGGAAGCCGCAATGATCATTCGTGACGTCATTATGAATCCCGACCCTGTGGAGCCTTACGAAAAAGCGAGAACGGAGCTAATAAAAGAAGCGGTGAATCATCCCATCAAGAAATCAGGAAATTACTCATCGGAGAAGAACTCGGAGATAGACGTCCCAGCGAACTATTGCGCGTCATGAGGAGGCGCGCGGAATCTCATAGCGTTCCGGATGACCTCATGCTTGAACTTTTTCAGCAGCATCTGCCCACTCGTGTACAATCCATTCTTGCAGCTATAAGCCCGCTGACATTGGAGAAAGCTGCCGAAGTAGCCGATCGAGTCATGGAGGTGACGCCAATTGCGGTAAGTGCCTGTTCCGTTTCCTCAGACAAAAATTCCATTGAAAGCCATGTACTTGAAGAAATAAAAAATTAAATTTGCGCATTGATGAAATTTCGCGTAGCAGAAGTCATAGTCGTAATCGTAATCTCCCATTTCATAAACGTAATCGCTCTAAATCAAAAACATACGAGCAGTGCTGGTACCATTACAAATTTGGCTCAGCAGCTCAAAAATGTCACCCTCCATGTAAATTCTCAAAAACGAGTCCGGTTAGGTATAATGGCGACTACTGCCTTGCCAAGAAATTCTCGTCGCCTTTTTATTCGAGATAGACGTACTAATGTCACATTTTTAATTGACACGGGATCTGATGTGTCCATAATTCCAGCAACAAAAACACAAAGGCAAAATAATTCACAAATGACACTTTCTGCCGCCAATACATCACCCATACACGTATACACAACTCAAACACTTTCTTTGGATTTAGGCTTAAGGAGAATTTTCCAATGGACATTTTTAGTTGGTAACGTTTCAACCCCAATTATCGGTGCTGATTTCTTGTACAACTTCCGTTTAGTACCGGATATAAGTAAGCAAGCATTGTTAGACTCGGAGACAAATATTAAATGTCATTGTATTTTAGGCAATAGTAGAATTCATTCAATTAAAACTGTGTCAGGAGATAGTGTTTATCATGAACTTTTAAGAAAATTTCCTGACATCACAAAACCTCCCCGGCCTGATCAAGATATTAAACATTCCGTAGTCCATTACATCGAAACAAATAGTCGACCTGTAACAGCTAAAGCTCGCCGCCTCGCTCCCGATCGTCTCCGCATCGCAAAAGCGGAATTTGAGAACATGATTACTCTAGGTCATATGCGACCTTCCAAAAGTAATTATGCCTCACCTTTACATATGGTTCCTAAAAAGACAGCACAGAGTGGCGACCAGTCGGCGATTACCGTGCACTCAATGCTCAAACTATTAAAGATAATTATAGCGTTCCCAATATTTTAGATTTTACTTCTAATCTTCACGGTACAAAAATTTATTCTCACATTGATCTCGTGAAGGCGTATCATCAAATTCCAATTAACCCAGATGATGTACATAAAAGTGCAATCATCACACCTTTTGGGTTATTTGAAAGCACTCGGATGCAGTTTGGTCTTTGCAATGCCGCTGCTACATTTCAACGATTCATAGATGAAGTCTTGCGAAATCTTCCATTTGTGTTCGCTTTTGTAGATGACATTCTGGTCGCGTCTTCTTCACCCGAAGAACATTTACAACATTTACAAATTTTATTCACACGCTTACAACAATATGGACTATCTTTAAAGCCCTCTAAATGCATTTTCGGTGTAACTACAATAAAATTCTTAATATAAAATAAAATAAAATTTCCCTTGTCTTTAAACGTGTGCCATCTCCAGTATCAGCCACTGAACTTATCTGTGATACTTCCACTGGCTCTCCCAGACCATTTGTACCACATAATTTTCGTAGGACCATATTTGAGCATTTTCACAACTTAGCTCACCCTGGTGTTGCAGCATCTTTCCAACTCATCGCATCCAGATATGTTTGGCCAAACATGCGGAAAACAGTGAAAAATTGGGTCCAGAATTGTATTGCTTGTCAACGTTCAAAAGTGCACAGACACACGAAGACACCTCTGGGCACTTTCGCCTTACCTGATGCAAGATTTTCACACATTCATGTGGATTTGATAGGTCCTTTACCATCATCAGAAGGAAAATCTTTTGCTTAACAATTGTCGATCGATTCACTAGGTGGCCAGAAGCAGTAGCCATAGAGAACATTACTGCAGAAACAGTTTCTCGTGCCATTTTTGACACTTGGATCTCTAGATTTGGTTGCCCAGTTTACTTAACGACTGACCAAGGCCGACAATTTGAAGCTGCTCTTTTCAAAGAATTAACGAAATTCCTGGGCACAAAACCGCATCAGGACCACATCATACCACCCACAAGCAAACGGTTTAGTGGAACGTTTACATAGAGTGCTAAAGAGCGCCTTAATGGCTCATGAGAATATCAAGTGGACTGAGACCCTACCTGCAGTTCTTCTTGGCTTGCGAGTAGCTGTGAAACCCGACATCAATGCTTCAAGTGCAGAATTAGTGTATGGTGTTTCCCTCAGATTACCAGCCGAGATATGCACTGACACATCTTCAATGCCACTAGACTACGGATTTGTGCAACAGTTGAAAAACCAAATGAATCATTTAAAACCCTTGTCAACATCCACTCATGGATTTTCAAAAATTTTTGTGCACCCTAAATTGGATGACTGTTCTCATGTGTTCCTCCGTGTTGACAAAGTTTCCCCATCATTGTCTCAGCCTTACACAGGGCCACACGAAGTTCTATCAAGGAATGACAAGCACATAACCATTAAAATAAATGGAAAGAAAAGTTGTGTGTCACTTGATAGAGTTAAACCAGCATTTGTGTTCAAGGATTTGCCCGATACCATTCCTGATCCTATCATTAGTGCAGAATCATCACATCGCCATCCAGTGACAACAAACAAACAAATACCAAATCAGGTAGACGGGTAAGATTTCCTCAGAGACTAATAACTGAAATTAAATAAACTATTCAAGTACCAGATGGACATATATATTTTTCTAGGGAAATTTGTTTGACTTTTCATATCTTATGATTTTCATACCTTTTCATATGTATATTTATGTAATGTAATTTCAAATGTCTGTATGCATATTATATTTTCTTACAACGTAATTTCAAGCATATGTATATATAATTTTCTTTTCAATGTAATTTTCAAGCATATTTCAAATAATTGTATTTGAGATTTTGCTCATGAGCATGTCATATATCGTTCTTTCGATTCTCTCCATCACTGGGGGGATACTATTGTAGCATATCCTATATTTTAACTCACTAGATGGTAGCACCTTACAATGAAGTGTACATCTAGAATAGTACTAGTTTTCTCCGCTAGGGTTGCAGTATATATATACGTTGTGCTCATGGGGACTCTCTCACCAATCAAGGCCCTCCCACATCAGGCCACATTCACAAAATTAGATATGGGATGGAGGAACGTTTCGCGTTCCATTTTCCCAGCGACGACCAGCGACCAGTAAAAAGGTGCCCCCTTAAACAGAAACAAACCCCAAAACTCCTTTAATCCAGACCAATCTAAAGTTAAAAACGACATCTTTAAAATTATTTATAATTTAGCAAATGCCTTAAAAGGCAACCAACAGATGGCACCACTTCCTGAAAACCCTGTTCCGCTCAATGAGCCCGAGACAGCTCCAGCCCCCCCCAGGAGGAAAAGAAATCAAAATGAAATTGAAGACGATGATAGCGGAACCTTCGGGTTCATGGACGCTATCATCGAACTGAAAAAGTTCTTCGCTGAAAACCCCTCTCTTATCGAGTTGGGTAAACAGCTTAGAAAGCCCAACCCCATGAAAAGATTGACATTTTCTATCGTCACATCACAACTCACCGATAACGGGTACGAGCTGTCTCGACCCCATTACATCAACTTACCCCGCCCCCATGCGAGTAGCTGTCTCCCGATTCGTCGAGAGAAACTCTCGCTTCGACCCTCAAAACCGACCGCCTGGCATATATATTTCGCCTAAGATCCAGCCTATAAGTTACGAACATTTCGGATTCCCGTTTCGGAAGCCACAGACTGAGCACGTACTTTTCTGACTCCCACAGCCCTTTTCAGGGCTCTTGCGACAGAGCTAACCTCTACTCTTTCTATCCTGCTGATAAAACGTTTACGACTTGGAAATGGCCAACCTACCTACCGACATGGAACTGGAACTAGCAGAATCGCATCGGAACGCTACGAGGACACCTTCGCCTCAGATTACACCATGTGAGCAGTTGAAATTTAATAAAGCTCAACTAGCCAAAATGGAAACTTTTCGCAGATGCAAGCAGGCCTGCGTTGACGCACTGATGATGATGCCCGACCACCACCCAGATGAACCCTTCTACGTCCGAGCACTCACTGAGCTGCAAGACATCGAAGAAACCATGGCACTGGCGGTAAGTGACATTGACTCATTCGAACCCTGCATTATCCCTGGCTGCCCCCATCATGAAAAAACTCCTCTAAATTCCCCTGTAAAATCGACCCCTGAAACTAACTACTCTGGAAAAAGAAAAGAAATTTCCAACTTCGAATATCCCCCCCAAAGAAAAACTGCAAGAAAAGTAATTCTTGAAAATACTGATAATGAGGACATAAATTTGTCACAAAATAAATTTGAACTGCCGCAAGGCACTCACTTTAACAACCTCGAAAACTCAGGTCCCGTCGCCAACGAAAACCCCAATGGCTCGAACAATTCGGCCAGTCAAAATGCTCAACAAAATCAACTCCCACCACCCATCATGCTTTTCGTCGAAAAGAACTACAAAGCCCAAATGGCTGCAATAACGAAAGCATTCCCCAAAATAAGATCCCGCCTAACGGGTGAATTTCTAAAACTGTATACTGACAGCGCCGAAGAAAGACGCATGGCCGTACAACACCTTAAATTACTTAAATTTCAATTTTATACTATAAAATCAAAAGCAGAACGCCCCATTAAAGTCGTTATCAAGGGCCTCCCCAGAAACACAAACCAAGAGGAAATTAAACAGGATTTGGAAATCCTAGGATTCACCCCGGATAGAGTTAATCAATTAATAGGAAGAAAAAACAAACGCCCCCTCCCAATCTTTTTAATCACCCTCCCCCGTAATCTTGACAATCTCAAAATATTCGATCTTAAAACTCTAAATTATCTCAGCATCAGAGTTGAGGGTTATGATGGTAGGGGTGTAACTCAATGTTACACCTGCAACAATTTTAATCACAGCTCTGAAAACTGCCATCTAAACCCTAGATGTCTAAAATGTGGTGAAAACCACCTCACCCGAGATTGCCCCATTAAACAAAAACTTGAAACGCCTTACTGCATAAATTGCAACATCTATGGTCATATGGCAAACTATAGAGGTTGCCCCTCATTCCCCAAACCCCCAAAAGGAGCCGCGAAAAATAACAGAAATTCTTACACCAACATCTACAATAGCTTAGTTAGACCAAATATCTCCTACGCTCAAGCGACAACCGGAGCTATTAATTCCAAAAACACCCCCAGATGGCGACACGTGGACCTGAGTCTTCGGCACAAACTGAGACCAACAAACCAATTCCCCCCAATAACAGATATAATAATAATCACTTCCCCAATTTTAATCGTAGAAATAACAATTTTAACTTTAATAACATGAATAATAGCAATAATATTAATATCCAAACAACACTGCAAATGACAATGCACTGTCTAATGCAGCTTTCCCAATTTCTTTGTAACGGCAATAATTTAAATACAAACCAACAATTAAATCCCAATCAAATGTACGCCCAAATAGAGGCATCGTGTAACAATATTAATAATGTATAGTTCATCCCCGATTGGTCTCAGTTTGTGTTCATGGAACGCAAACGGCTTACTAAGAAAAATTGCTGAACTACGTATTTTTATAGAGAAGCACTCCCCGGATATTTTTCTCATACAAGAAACTCACCTGAGACCTTCACACAACTTTAATATAGCGAATTACACCTGTCACAGAAATGACAGAATCTCCGATGGTCCGCGGACCGCAGGTGGAACTCTGATCCTTGTTAAAAACTCTCTCAAACACTACTGCCTCCCCACCCCTCCTCTTCGAGCTCTTGAAGCAACTAATATTATACTAACTCCCCCCAAGCATGATCCCATTTCAATTACTTGTGTTTACATTCCTCCCTCCTCCGATGAAAATTTATTTACTATAGACATTGAGCACTTTATTCAAACAGCTAGTAATTGTATTCTCTTCGGAGATTTCAATGCAACTCATAACGCTTGGAATTGTAAAAATAATACTACCAGAGGAAGACACCTCTTTAATTTCGCTAATATGCTCAACTTAAATATCGCTTTTCCCTCAACTCCTACTAGATTTGGTCACAATTCCGCTAACACCATTGACATCGCTCTAATCAAAAACTTCTACTACCCCTTTACAATTAACTCCATCGACGATTTATCCTCTGACCATAATCCGGTTTTCTTAAATTTTAACTTCAAACTCGCAGAAGCACCCCCAAATCCCAGAGCGGTCTCCACAGATTGGAAAACTTTCAAAATAAATCTAAATAAAAATATTTCTCTCTTTGATTTTCATCCTAATAATATTAACAACACTAACGATCTAGAACAAAAAATCACAGAGTTCACCGAGGCGGTCATTGATACTCATAGCCACGCCTCCCGTCCAATAGAAACAGACCGAAGAAACTTCACTCCGCATAACATTAACCAGCTGATTAAAATCAAAAATTACTTCAGAAAACGTTATCATCAAACCCTCAATCCCATTTTCAAATCACATTATAACAGAGCTCAATCTGATCTTAAAAAGAACTTAAAAAATATAATGATATCATTTGGCAAAAAAGACTCGAAGCTCTTAACACCGCAGACAATAGCCTTTGGCGCACGCAAAAATTTTTCAAAAATAAAAGACCAAAAATTCCACCTCTTAACTGTGCGACAGGTACGGCAGTCACTGATCAGCAAAAAGCTAACCTTCTTGCAACTAACATAAAAAATAATTTTGTTGAAAACGATCGCGAAGATGATAATTATAAGCAAAATGATGATTTAATAAATACTACCGTAAATAATTTTCTTTCTACCCCCCCTAATTCTTTCATCGAACCTGCTCTCCCGGATGAAATTATCCACTACATTAAACATATCAATGCCAAAAAGCCCCTGGTAAAGATTCTATAACTAACCGCATGTTAAAAAACTTTCCAATTAAACTAATCCTAATTTTAACAATCCTTATTAACAAAATCCTCAAATTCAATCACTTTCCAGATAACTGGAAAGAAGCCATTATTTTCCCCATTAACAAACCTGGCAAGGACCCTCATCTCGCATCTAGTTACAGACCAATATCTCTCCTTTCTACTATCGGTAAACTAACCGAATCTATTATTCTTCACAGACTAAAAAATTTTATCAATGAAAATAACATCCTCAATCCCAATCAGTATGGTTTCACTAACAAACTCTCTACCCTTCACCCACTTTTAAGACTAACCGAAAATATCTCTGAAGGTTTCCAGAAAAAGAAAAGCACGGGAGCAGTTTTTCTGGATATCCAGAAAGCCTTCGACCGTGTTTGGATTAATGGTCTTACTTTTAAGCTAATTACCTTTAAAATTCCTCATCCTCTGATTCATCTTATTCACTCCTACCTCACTAATCGCTCCTTCCGAATCAGAATTAACGAGACCCTTTCTAATGAACACTCTGTTTCTGCAGGGTGTCCCCAAGGTTCCTTGCTCGGTCCCTTGCTATTTAACCTCTACATCAACGATATCCCTAACTATTCACTCACTAAAATTAATCTTTACGCTGATGATACTGCCATTCACGCCACGTATAAAAATCTTAAAACAATTTCCTTCGCATTAAACAAACACCTTCTACTCTTGCAAAATTTTTACGACAAATGGAAAATTAGCATAAATGTCGAAAAATCTACTGCCATTATTTTCACGAAAAAACAGTCTCTCCCACCACCTATTATCATGTACAACACTCAAATCCCCTGGTCTCAGGAAGCCAAATACCTTGGAATTATCTTTGATACACACCTAACTTGGAAACAACACATTTATTACGTTCGCGACAAATTCCGGAAAATAATGTTTAAACTTTACCCCCTAATTGGCCGGAACTCTCATTTAAGTATAGAAAACAAAGTGCTTCTCTATACAGCCGTTATGCGTCCCATCTTAGCTTATGCATGTCCAGTTTGGGGTTATGCCGCTAAAACAAATATTAATATACTTGATACCCTGCAAAATTCTTTAATACGTATGATCGTCAAAGCCATAAGATACATGCGTAATGACGACATACGTAATGCTCTTAAGATTAAAAGTTTCAAATCTCACATTCAGAATATAGCTATTAACTTTTTTAACGATTTAGAAGCTACCAATAATATAAATATGCAAAATTTATCTCATTATACCCCTAATGAAAATACAAAGAGACCAAGAAGAATTCTTCTTGACTCCTATAATCCCCCGTAATTCTATTTCCTCGTGCAATTTTTATTGCACACCATAATTGCTAAAATTTAACTTTCTCTTTATATTTTTGTCAATAATTTTCTCCTGCTCTCCCCACTGGACATGCTCCTCCCCATAATTTAAATCTCAGCCCCCGGGCAGCCAATCGGAGTCAATGATCACTCTACCCAACATCAATCAGAGAGCAATCTCTTAGCTCTCAGCCAAGCCAAAAAACTCAAAAACTTTTCACCCAGATGAAGAACCATAGCCACGCCTCCCGGACTCCATCGCCCAACCAATCGCCATCATGCCACTCAGCAGAATGTCAAACTCCACTTATGCCATGCCCAACATCATAGACTCTCACGATATGGGATTGAGGACTGTTTTACAGTCCAGACGCCCAAAAATAAACGCCTATTCAACCCTATTCAACGCCTATAAGTTACCAACACTGTACTCCACACCACTGCAATGGTCTCAGTCCACTAAATATCTTGGATTAATACTTGACAAGAATCTCACTTGGAAACACCACATCTTACACGCGCGTGACAAATTCCGGCACTCACTAAGATTAATTTACCCCCTAATTTGCCGGAATTTCGAAATGGATATGTATAATAAAGTGCTTCTTTACACTGCCGTTTTGCGACCAATAATTAGTTACGGCTGTCCTGTTTGGGGATATGCAGCAAAGTCTAATATTAAAATTTTAGAAGTAGCTCAAAACTCTATAATTCGCACTATCACTAAGGCTCATAGATATACCAGGAACTCTAACATTTATAAAGCTCTTAAACTCCACCCTTTTAAAAATTACATTCAAATTTTAGCAAAGAAATTCTTTGCTAACCTCAATAATATCAATAATAATAATCTAATGAATCTTGAGAACTACACGCCTCAGGATGACCATAAGAGACCTAGGAGAATTCTTCTAGACTCTTACAATCCACCTTAATTTCTCTGCTCCCTCATTCATCTTTTGATGAATGACCCAGTAAATTTTTATTTTTATATTTAAATTCTCTTTTATCTTTTCATTTATTCATTTCTTTAATTTTCAATGCTGCAACCCCTTCAGGAACCTCTTAAGTTCTTAATTTCTTACTATCATGGTACAGCCAACCGAGAGGTAACTCACCTAGTTCCACAGACCAATCACAGTGCTTGCTTTCCTCGTCCAGTTCACAGCAATAAATCTCGGTTTCCTCATCAGACTCTCACGTCAACCCCCCTCCTACGTCCTACCACCACGTCACCTACTACGTCACTCCAGCCAGCCAATCAGGTCGCTGCTTGCTTCCCATCAAGGTTTCTTCCACTACCACAGGCCACATTCACTTTTCGTGTTCCGGGACGGAGGAACGCTTCGCGTTCCATGTCCCAGTAAATCTTACACAGTCTTACACAGTCAGCCTATAAGTTTAGGCTTCTTCTACAGTCATGGAGTGAGGGGGTGGAACCGGCTCAGCGAGCAGGTTGAAAAAACGACAACTGACGCATCAGCTGACTGTCAGAAGGGGAGTGTGGATCGGGGGAAGTTCCACGCGCGGTGAAACAGGCAAAGGGAAAGAGAGAAACTAGTTTGATGACGTAGGGTTGGAGGTTGTTGGAGGTTGCTGACGTAACGACGATAAATCATTGAAGTGGGGTTTGCTGGAACGGCGACAGAGTGAATCTGTTTTAGATTGGCCGAGCTTCGCTCGCAGAGAAGTGGGCGTGGAGGAATTGATCGGATGCAAAGTTGTTCAAAGGATCTCACAAAAATAGGGGGAGAAACAAATTTTGAATAAAAATTTTAATGAACCAACTTGTGCCGATAAAGGGGGTGGGGGTAGGATTTGAACATCGGTTTTAAAGTGACGCAATGAAGTCATATATGTGATACAATCATGAGTAATAATTGATAGATGTAGATATGGAATGTCCAGTTCTCAAAAATATATCATTGAAGTTGCTATGGTAGGGGATGGGATGGGGAAAAAAGTTGATCAGGTAAGCTAATTCCGCTATGATGGTGTGAATGGGTTCTATTCGTAGTTCCTCGTGCAGGATGTATCTCGGTAGAAACCGAGGGGCTCTGGCTATTAATCTTAGAGTTCTATTTTGCAATCTTTGAAGGTTATCGATGTGTACATTTCCTGCGGATCCCCAGATCGCGCAGCCGTACAGGAGGATGGGGCGGATGTATTGCTTGTAAACAAACAGCCTGTTTTTGAGTGATAATTTTGATTTCCTGCCGAGGATGTCGATAAGTGAGAAGTACTTTTTCCAAAATTTTTTTGTAGTTTCTTCAAAATGTGGTTTGTAGGTGAGATTGTCATTAAGTATAAGTCCGAGGTATTTAACTTGAAAAGTCCATTCTATTGTGCTATTGTAGATTTGAAGGGGAGGAGGGCTATTGTGAGATCTGGTTTTTCGAAAAACTATTGCGTGGGTTTTGTCCGTGTTTATGGCTATCCTCCATTTGGTTAGCCATAATTCCAGTTTGTAGATGTAGTTTTGAGTGAGGTTTATGGCCTCTTGCACCGTTTTTCTTGAACATAGAAGAGCAGCGTCATCGGCGAAGAGGCACACTGTCATGTTGTTATCTGTGGGAAAAAACCGACCGCTTCGGCGGCCGCATTCGGGAGGAGGGGACCGGTTCGCCGTTCCACTCCTCTATCGTTCTCTCTTCCGCCGACTTTGTCGGTAGGCACCGATTCACTTTCCCACGTATTACTACTGGCAATTCTTCATTTAACTGTAATCTCTTATTTTCTCAAATATTTTAAACTCAAAAAAAGGGCAAATTACTGATCTAAAGTCACTCCCCAACTCTTGACTGATAGAAGATTAAGATTTCTTCGGAAATCAGGCGCTTCATCAACCCTTCAACACCTCAACACTCGCAGATGATTTAGAACATGTGTCTACAATAAAGTTAAAGTTGTTAAGTTTTATCCGATTGCATCCTGATTGAACATTAACGCAACATACCCTTCAGGCTTTAGCTACATCGACCTTACTCTCACCTTCTTCAACTGATTCTATCACATTTTGCTTTTCAGAAATTGTTAAGCACTTGTATTTTTTAAAAGAAGACATGTCGTTCTTTTCGCGTGATAAGTCGACACTGAGGTGAGGTGTAAAGTAGTGGCCCAAGGTTTATCGAAATTAACAGGTAGGAAATGTAAATCACCACAACTTTAGTAAAATAATATTTTAAATTTAAAATTTGGAATCTAAAATTAACACAAGGCGTATTCACAGTTCACACTCAGCTACGGGGTATACTTAATAGCAGGGGTCGACAACTATGGCACGTGGAGCAATTCTTAGTGGTACATTACCGCTCTTTTTTTAAAAAAATAATAGAATAAAGTTAAATCCCTGTCTTTGCCTCGTACATTTTTATATAAAGGTTTTATTTCTCGCTTTCAATTCTGTGTGCCATAAAACGATTTTGCTGAATTATCTTGGATGTAGTTTGAGTGCTTTATTTAAAAAAAACATCTGTTTAAATGTGACTATTATTAGAAATAAATACTCAACGCAAATCAAAATTATTGTGCAATACTTGTAAAAGGAAGCATCACTCATTACTGCACAGTGAATAAAAAAGAAAGCAGTTTTTCCTTTATCTATCTAAAGCTTGGGTATCAACGGAAAAAGAAAAAAAAACAGATGGCTTAGGAATAAATCAAAATTCTGCTTAGCAAATACCGGAAATATAATAAACAAAGTAGTTATTCTATCAACATGTACAATTTGGACTGAAAATAAGTTCAGTAAAAAAACCGCTCGTGGAATAATTAGGTACATGAAGTGAATCTAACTTCATAATATTGAAGGTTCGAATTATCGAGAGTTTTATACAACTTCGAATTATCGCGTGTTGTAGTCTGGCCAACCACAAATTTTATTTCGAAATATTGAGAGTACCAAAACGTATAGTTTTAGTTCGAAGTATCAAGAGTTTTTCTAGGGGCCGAGTATATACTTCGAATTAGCGAGAGGTTCGTATTATCGAGAGTCGACTGTATACAAATGAAAATTTTTTTTAAAGCAAACATGCAGAAAATATTTAAAAATTCCTAAATCGGAAAGTTCATCAGATTTAGATGTTAAAGTTCTGTACATCAAAAATCTTTTCCATTGTCCACTATTAGTCACAATCTGCAAGTTACCATAATTTCAGCTGGCGAATATATTTCAGAAAGATATCGCTACACAAAAATAAGTATTCGTAGCCAAGAATAAATTCGCTTTTCAAAATGTGGTGGCGCCATCTGTTTGAAATAGTCCCAACTACGTCAAAAATAATTCAGAATGAACTTAAAATTTAAAAAAAGTTAATTAGTACAAATATAAAACTTAATTATGGCTACATCAGTCAAAAAGAGGGAAGAATGCTTTCTTATACTATTTAATTCTACTCGAAAAAATAAATTTTTTTCTGTTAAAATAGGCTTTGCGTTTTATCCTCCTATACTTTAACGTAGAAAATTCAAATTTTATTTTGCAATAATGCTGAAAATTGCATGTTTTTTTGTAAAATCAAAATTCAAAGAACACTATCTTTTTAAATTTTTTTCTGTTAAAATGGGCTTTGCGTTTTAACCTCCTATACTTTAACGTAGAAAATTCAAATTTTATTTTGCAATAATGCTGAAAATTGCATGTTTTTTTGTAAAATCAAAAAGAACACTATCTTTTATAAACAATTATTTTCTTTATATCTATAAATTTTTTTTATTATTATTGGAGCTTTTCCTGCCCACAAATGTGCTTGCCGTTTGATCCTTATCCTTGAACATTGACCAAAAACAGCCTTAAGCAGGTCATAAAATAAGGAACGTGTTTCTGTGGGGGACGTTGCAGAGGGAACCATTCCACGGAACATTTTCCCACGGTGGTATTTTTACCAATAAAATGGACTTTGCCTGCTTTAGGAATAATCCAAATATTTTCATTGATTTTCTAAAATCTTTTTGTTAACGGGAAACAATTTACTACACGAGTAATTTTCTTAAGCCAGCCTAAAGTTTAAACATATAAGTAAATACAGAGAAATTTTTCAATACATATGTATAAAAAAAAAGGGAAAATTTTTTTTTTTTAGTAAACATATTTAATTTTTAATGATACAAAGACGGATAAGTCGGGAGAGCTACAAACGTCTCTTTCAAGCACAGAGTAAAAAAGCAAACCTGCACAAAATATTTAGCAGCTTGGATTTATGAATCTTATTGACACAATAATTTAATAATAAAATTAGTAAACTGAAGAACACAATTTTTTTGTGGGGAGGATTAATTTTTTTTAAAAAAAAAAGTGCTGAGGCGTAATTGTTATGTTAGATTAAAATTCTGCTGGTCAATGAGGAGGGATAGATATCCTGCTTAGAATCTGAAAGAATTCATGATACAAAAAGAGTGTTGTAGTTCCCGATAAAATAGTACTTCTCAAACTTCCAACCCAATTTTCAGTCATAATTTTCATCGCGTATTGAATGCAATTATAATGTATTTTGATGGCAAAACTACGATACAATATGACTTTAATTATAAACCATACTTATCATCAAGATAAATATTTTGTATATAATTTTATATATGACAAGCCCAAGGCAGTCACTAGTAATTACTAAACTTGTTTGTAATTGAATATTGATATTGACTATCAAATACTTTGTGCAGTACTGATACATTTATAAGTAGTGTGTATTATATCAATGGGAGAATATATATATTTCATTTTTTATTATATATAAGAATGTATTATTTTGTAATTATTTTAAATTGAAAATTATTGTATTAAATTGATAATTATTCTAAATATTTTATTTTCGATTTTTCGCGATACGCTCGCCCCCCCCTCCCAAGTAAGGTTATCACGCCCTCCTAGGGTGGGGGGTGCCCCACAGTTTGAGAAACGCTACAATAAATATTTTATTTCGAGAACAATTTAATAAACGTATACATGAAACAAAATATGATTTGTGAAGAAAAGCCAAGTTATTTACATAATAATTTGGCCGATAGCGAAACGAAGATTTGATGATTTAGATATAAAAATTAAAGAGAATAATTGGGTTTTCATTTTTTCTCCCTCCAATTTTTTATGCCCTAGGCATACGCCTAGCGTGCCTAAGCGGAACTGAAGGAAACAGTGCGATATCTGAAGTAGTATTTATTCAAATTATAACTTTTGAATTAAAATATAGAAACATTTTTTTTTGCCATGAGGTGGTTATCTTCAAACAATACAAAAAAAAATACTGCTTTACGTTTAAAATTAAGAAAAATTTGTTGCGCTCATTTCACATACGCGGATCATGCACAAAACAAAACCGTTGATTAGATATACAATTCATTCATACTGCCATACTTTAGAAAAGTTATTGTGTGCAGCGGCAAAATTCTGTTTTAATTTAAGTAGACGGTCGCACCTGAGATCGGCAAGACTTCTATCGTGCGTACTTGTACTTTATGTGTATCTCTACCTAAAAATTTGATTCTAAAATATTTAATTTTTACGCTGCATTTTTTAACATGCAAAAATTATTACTAATTTATTTTAACTTTCATAATAGATATGAGTCACAATTGTTTTACTTTATATTAAACTTTCTGCAGACCCCCTAACGTTGTCCAAGCCCACCCAAATTAATTTTAAGCCAATAATGAAGTCTTGAAAGTACCAGATTTGATACTTGACTATCGGAATGGAAGAAGGGAAGGAATTCGAGGAAAGGGGGGGCTCGCAATGTATTAGTAAATGCAGTTTTATAAATTTTGCAGATTTTTATTAAATACAGACAGGATATAGTTCCTAACAGGATTGTTTGTGAGAATAAATGTAGGGAGTTTTGTTCATAGATGACAACGCTGAAGAAAACAACCATAAGATATATTGAAATTAAGCAGCACAGTAAAAAACATATTAAACGCTTTTCACATCCATTACATTTTCAAAGCAAAACGTTTCAGTTCTTTCTTCTCGCTTCCTTCTGTTGCCACTCCCGAACAGAGAAACTTACCTCACATGGAGTTTGATAGTGGTGCAACATGGGAATCGAATTAAGATTTATAATTAAATTAGAAGGCTATCCAACCCGCGCCTTATAAGTAACGATCGCTTTAACCATAAGTACTACCTTAAAGTGTGAATCAAAATCTCAAGAATAATCATACTTGTTATCCATATAAGTGTTATTCAGACTCTGCCCCATCGTCAACAATGGTTGAGAGGTGGTTTGCTGACTTAAAATGTGGTCACATAGACACAAACGACGCAGAACTCTCAGGTCACCCAAATTCTGCAGTTGTTCCAGAAAACATAAAAAAAAAGTCCATAAAATCGTTTCAGTTCACTAGCAAAAAGTTGTTCAAACGCTGTTGCTATGGCAACTGAGTAAAAATTGCTTGAAATGTGTACGTGTGATAAGGCCTTTAAATATGTGACAATGGATGAAACATGGATCAATTACTACATGATTGAATCAAAAAGATCGTCAGCTGAGTGGACAACAGCTGGTGAAAGCTGTCCAAAGCAATCCAAAACTCAAACGTCAGCCGACAAGTTATGACCTCCATATTTTTGGACACACATGGAATTTAGTTAACTGACTACCTTGATAAAGGAGAAACCATTAGTAACGAATATTACATGGCATTATTGGATCAACTGAATGAAAAACGTCCTGAAATGCAAAAGAAAAAAGCGCTGTTTCACCAAGACAATGCTCCGTGCCCCAAGTCCAAGAAAAAAGATAGTCAAACTGAATGCATTGCCCTACAAATTACTTTCCCACCCACCGTACAGTCCAGAACTGTCCCTCAGCGACTACTGGCTACTTGCAGACCTAAAAAGAATGCTCCAAGGAAAGAAGTTTGGCTCAAATGAAGATGTGATTGTCGAAGTTGTAGTCTGTTTTGAGAGTAAAAACAAATAGTTCTATGTAAAAGGTATTAAAAAATTATTGGGTTGAAAGGTATTAAAAATTGGGTTGAATGTATCTCTCTTGAAGGGAAGTATCTGAATAAATAAAATTCAATTTCGCCTAAAAGTTGTTATTTTATTGGTTAGGCCTGGGATTTATTGAGTGATGTGTTACTATCACTTGATTGAAATTAAAAACTATAAAATCCATTGCCAGTAGTCTTTGTATTGTTCCAAATCAATGTTAATCCAAATGAAGTGTAATATAAGTCCACAAAAACTTTCCAGAGAGAAACCTGCAGCATCCCACATCGACAAAGAGTAGAAATTAAAAAAAAGAGGAAAAAATATATTTTTGACAGTTTTATTTAGGATAAAAAAAAAGTTAAAAATTTTTTTCTGTACATACACATAAACAAACACAAAATATCACACACACACAAATATAAATAAATATTTATTAAAATATTAAACACTTAAAATATGAAAAAAATTAACAAATACGAAAACAATATATATATAGCTTCCAAAACAACTCAATACGTTATCACAATAAAATTTAAATAGTATGAAACATAAAATAAATAAGAATTTTAATAAATTAATTTATATACTTTTAGTTTTACTGCTGAAAGGGAGGACATAAAATTTTTTGAGATAAAAACTAACATAGCATCATAGATTTAATCTCTTGTCCCAATGATACAATTTTGATCTTCAGTTGTTCTGCTTGATGTTTCTCCACACAGCGTCTCACATGTGGTAAAAATAGGGGATTCTCTCCATGTGGTAGCAGAGCAAGAAGTTCCTCAGGATTTAGATGCTCAGCTAGGTGTCTAAGAACAGCTAGGAAATTGATAATTTATTAATATGTAGATTTTTTTATGCAGATACTTTTGACACTTTAAGAGGGAGGTTTGAAAAATTCTCAGAATTCCCAAGAAAGTTCAGTACTAGTATAATCAGTTCTGACATATTTAGCCATTCTTCATGAATAAACATGTGGCATATAAATTCTTTGGGTGGAGTGCTGTGAAGCAGATATTTCTCTAGTTTGTTCCCATGTAGTAATTTTTAAAAATGGGGGACCCTCCCCAAAATCTGAGTAATTATAAAGTATTTATCACTACTCAAATGAAATGAATGGAAAAACATGAAAGCAAATTAAATCCATACTGATTCTCAAAATACACACTGGGGGACTCTTCTTCATATTCAATTGTTGCCACATGAACCAACTGAATACGATTGATAATATATCAGTTGAGAATTTAGAAAGTAATTCGCATAGTAGTCCCTCAATATGAATCACAACCACAGATGCACTTTACAAAAAATGCACAAAGTGGTCTTGGAGGATTATAACTGAAACTGTGAGAAACTGCTAAAGGTGCAGGGACACAGCCTTAAAATGGGCATATCATATTTTAACAGATAAATTGAGTATAAAAAATTATCAGCTAGATAGATTCTAAGAGATTGTTAACACAGGAACAAAAACGCACCAGAACGCAAATGTTTGTCCCATATTAAGAAAAATCAAGATTTTTTTCTTCTTGCACCTCCTTTTGACTGCATATATGATATGGATACACTACTACATCCATCACACAGATAAAACAACAGTCAAAATAGTAGAAACATGCTGATTCTTCACCATCAAAGAAAGTTAAGGCAATACAGTCATCTGGAATTGGCTTTCTGTGATGCAAAAGAAATTCTGAAGGAAGATTACATACTTTCTGGTCAAAAATTATTTAGGGAAAAATTATGCTAAACTTAAAGACCAGATACAATAAAAGATACATGCAAAAAGTAAGGTTTGGGAAGGAAGAGTCATCTACCACCACAATACAATGTCTCACATGTGTTGCAGCCAAGAAAGAAAGGAAAAAAATACATGAATGAAGAATAATTACCTACATTATTTACCTAATACAGCTTCCTCATACTTCAAACTCTTCCCTTTGCACTAAAATGTTCTTTGATAAATGCAGATTCTTTTCAAATGAAGAAATTAATAGTTAGAATAAATGAATATTTTACAAGCCTCAAGGAATCTAATGTTCAAGATGGAATGAAGGCATTGAAACATTAGTGAACTGAGTGCAATAGGGTACAGAGATAAATTGACAAATAAAAATAGTTTGAATGAGGTAAAATGTTATTAAGCATTTTACCCTGAGAACTTTTCAACCCCTTCCTCGCCTCTCTAAAAAATAACATCAGTTTTTATTAGGTTCTTTTTTTAAACAGAAAAAGTAATGAGAAAAAGTAAACTTTTTAGTATGAAAGGTTTGCTTTATACAACTATTTACTTTTTGCAGCTTAAGATCATGAATTACAAAGGGGGGAAAATGAAGAAGCAATAATCTAAGTTACAAGTTAATCACAATGCATACTCAGTTTGTATTGTTATCCACAAAGACACAGTATGAAAGTTTAAAAATATATTTACAAAACTGGATAAGCTGCAATTATATTTTACATCATAAGTAATTCTTCTTTAATCATTTTTTATTGCTTTTATAAGTGTGAACTTATAAATAGCCTTAATTCACTTTAAGCTATTTTCTATTACTCTTCTATATATTATAGCCTTCAGAATGAAAGATATGAAATTCTTCACAACTTTTGATCTTAGCAACCAACTTGTGTTAAATAGCAGTTTAATAAGTTAAAAAAAAAGATCCTCAGTTAGAATTTTTTATTTGCTAGACATTTCAGATGAATGCAATCATTAATTCTTAAGGTATATGTGGAGGGAGGAGAGAAGACAACTGTTAGGGGCTATATATTAGTTAATGGGTCTTCAAAGTGAGCACAAAGGCTCCCCAAAGCACCATGACAACTTCACAAGAGTATTGCAGAATTTTGCAAAAAATTGCTTTTACTTACAATTAGATGTTCTCTGATTTAGGCAAAGAAGTCTGAAAAAACCCTACTTCAAAAAAGGGACAACAGAATATTAACACAAAAAAAGGGCAAAAAGGGTGAACAAAATATTGGAAATCACTGCACTAGTTTATTTCATGGAATAATTCACAATATATCCCCTATTCAAATGATATGAGAAGAGATTGATAATTAAATATTATGAACTAAATATGATGCCTTAACTCCAGATATTTTTCAATCATAAGTTTCTTAATTTAAGAAGCACATAAAAATTTTGCAACAATGTATAAGTAAATGAATTAAATTTCAATATAGTTTTTACTACAGAGTAAAAGTAAAACTAAATAATGATGAGAGCAAGGTCACAACACAAAGAGGTTTAATAATAATAAAAACATACTAAATTTTCTGAATCATGAGATTAAATTAAAAAAAATACTGTCAATTAAGATCATTTATAAAGAAAGAGTATAATATAAACATACCATGGAAAGTTTGGGAATAAATTTCAACACTTGGGTGATCATCAGGGATATTTTGCATATGTTCATACAAGAACGTAAATAGCATAGACCACTACAAAAATAAAGAAACAGGTAATGAGTAAACTATTTTAAAATTTTATAAAAAGGAACACACACAAAAAAAAGGCTTTGGTGCACATCTGCTTTATTGGTGAAGGATTAACCCTGAAGATGATTGTCCAGGGAATGGAAGAGGTGGTAATCTGATGGTGCATGGTCAGGCGAGTAAGGAGGATGGCACAAAGTCTCCCAACCAAGTTGCCATATCATATTCCTGGCCCCCTGCGTGACATATGGCCTTGTATTATCATGCAATAACAGTACACCCTTTTGATTAACCAGTGCTGACTCCTTCTGATGCTATGTCTGTTGTACACATTCCAATTGCTGCGAATACAGTTCTGCAGTGACCGTTTGGCCCGTTGGTAGCAACTCATAGTAAACCACTTGACAACTAGTCCACCAGACACAAAGCATAATCTTGCGTGGGTGCATAGGTGGTCTTGCGCTGTGCAAGACAGTATCCCGGGGTGACAACCAATGTTTGGAATGCTTGGGTGTGTCATACAGGACCCACTTCTCATCATTGGTCAGCTCCCGATTGAATATGGAAGCGCTACGGTGGCGAGAAAGCAACGATAAACAGGCTGCCACTCGTTGTTGCTTATGGATTTCCAACAGCGTGTGAAGAACCAACTTTTTCAGCATGTACGTCTTACCTAAGCGGTGCAGATGAAGTCTAACTGTTTTACTGGAAGTGTTGAATTGTCTGGCAAGTTCCCCCACGTTTGACTACTGTCCTCCTCAATGGCCGCCTGCAGGGCTTCGTCATCCAAGGCCTGTGGTTGTCCTGTTCGAGCTTTATCACAGAGGGAAAAATCTCCCGACCTGAATTTTTAAAACCAATGCCTTGGCGTACGATCATTGCAGCACTATCCCCAAACGCTTGACATATTCGGCGACTTGATGCAATGGCTGATAAGCCCACTTTGAAGTTGTAAAGTAAACAACCCCGAACAAGTTCTTTTGACACTTCCATTTCACTTCACTACTGTAAGAGTTCCAATTGATGAATGTGAGCAGTGGACCTGCGTTTATAACAACTGATATTCCTACTCTTGACTGACAGTTTCTCAATCACGTCATACATGAATTTGCATACTTATTCTCACTTCTTTCAATGGAAATGCGCAAAACGACAAGAACTTTGTTTACCTTGTAAATGTATTAAATACTTTAAATACAAATGAAAGCTTCCAAGAATTTAGCGGCATTATCATCTTCACAGACTCAAAATCCACACTGCAAGTCATCCAGAAGGGTAAATTCCAAATCAGCTACAAAATCATCCAATCCATCAACAAAATCATTACAAACAAGTAATAATTTTTTTTTTTCTAACGTCAATTCCTACTTTGTTAGAAAAAACGTACTGGTGCAGATAATTGTAACTACAAGGGAAATAATGCAGAATAAATTTAAAATTAAAAAATAAAATTTAATTAATGAATTAATATTTGAAAAAACTGTACTAACATCAAGTGACATCCATTATTATTATTTGAACTTAATTGGATGAATAGAAACTATTTTATTAATGATTGAAAATTCTAACAAGATAAATAAATATATAGAGTGTGAGCTAATAGTAGGAATTGAAAAAAAAGAGATCCTGCATGCTACAATGGATACCAGCCCATGTAAATATCCACAGTAATGAGAAAGCTGATGAACTTGCTAAAGAATCCAGAGCTTGCCCCCAATCATCTAACATCACAACCCTCATTGATATCAATGCAGTTGCCAGCCACAGACTAATCAACAATAATTTTAAACATTCCATCCCAGCTCTAAATGGTAACTGTAAAATAGTATCCATAATAACTAGACTTAGAACAAAGCACATAAAAGAAATGAAAATCTCAAAAGAAGTTACACAAATCATTGCCCAAACTACCCTAATGTTCAACTGTCTCCATAGCATATCCTCAGCTGCCCAGCAATTCAAGCCAGGCTTTTCAAGATCAGCCCAAAAGAACCAGAAGATTTGATCTCCTCTGATTAAGTTGTTGAGGTTGCCGAAGCTATTTTTGACAGCATCGGAGCGATCTAAAGCTTCTTTTTAAAATCAATCTGCACATCATGGACCCCCCCCAACAACAAATGAAAGCCAATTTTTCCATCCCAAGAAAGTATACATTTATTAAAAGTAAATTGAAGCATGAAAATGAATTGTTTTAAAGAGAATTCATATTTAAAGGCATCAATGGGCAATTTTTTATATGCCAATTTAAATTATAACCGTCTGTAATATACATATAATAATTCACATAATGTATACTTTTGTTTACAAGTCCAGTAAGTTCAAGTTCTTAATTTGAATGAAGAGATAAAAATAAGATTCACCTTTTTGTTATTATCTTTAAAAGTATCTGTAGCATATGGCAAAAGAGCTTTGGGTGCCATTCCTATTAGCAATTTGATTGCTCGAGCTTCATTAGAGCACATTACTTCTATACTAAGCCAGTTAGGTATTTGGTCTTTGGCAGAGCACAAGAAATCAAGAACAAGTCCTTTGATGTCTTCAGAGGGTCCCAAGTACGAAAGAAGAGACTTAATAAAATAAAACAGATACAAAAAATAAATAATATGTAAAATTTAAATCTCTATGGTTTCAAATTCCCTAAATTCAATAAAGAGGGTGAAAGGAATTTTCAAAGATATTTTTTAAAAAAATAGTCAACAATTATTGATTTTAACTAAACAACTCAGTGGTGCAATAGCCCATGAGAGCCAAGGCCTACTGTGCCCAACTCAGTATACGCAAGGGCCCTGAGGTGCATGAGCAGATGTTCCGGTCAGATGGTAAGTCTGACTCGACCCCCCCCAGTGTTAAGATCCCAAGCAAGCTTGGTATTCATTTATCAACTCACTGAAGGAATGAAAAGCTGAGTCAACCTAGGCCAAACTGAGGTTTGAATCTCGGATATGTGGCATGGAAGCACAATGCACTAACCACTCAGCCACTGGGCTTTTTATTGATTTTTAGAAAAATGAAAAACAATTCAATATGCTAGGTATTGTTGTTTTAATTAAATCAATTTATTATACTTTCAAATATAAAGACTTTGTTTAATAATATCAAATATTTATAATTTTAAAACCTAAAAAAATATAACACACAATTTAATAATAGAGAAAATTATAACAATTAAAATGTGTCTAAGTATCCATAATCAGCATAATATTCTTGAGACATAAAAGAATTATTGTTTTCATGCAATTCAAAATAAATCCACCAAAAATATTTCCTAACCCTAATATTTTTAAATGATTAAATTTGTTACAAATATTTTAAAAGAATTTTGAACTTTATTTATTTATAAAACTAGTTAGTTCACAGGGCTATTCAGAAAATAATTTCTTTCCCAACAAGTGTCTTAATTGCATTTTTCATAGCCAACTTTACATTTTAACTGTAATGCCATCATATATTTTGACAGCTGATATAACCAGATTTGCTTGTGAAAAAGTTCGATTAATTTTATGCAATAGTTTTTAGTTGGTGCCCTATCAAATATGGAAGATGAAAAGCAGTATTTTCGGCATATTTTACATTTTTACCATCAAAAAGGTAAAAATACTGTTCAAGCAGGAAAACAATTATCTGATGTACATGGAGAAGATGTATTAAAAGAATGCCAGTACTAAAACTGGTTTGCAAAATTTTAATCCAACAATTTTAATGTTGAAGATGTGCCACATTCTAGAGCAAATTGAAACTGATGAAAACACTAAAAAGGCATTGATTGATGAAAGACGAATAACGGCTAGTGAAATCACTGAAATTAAATTTATTGAATTTGAGCATTCCAGATCGTTTGAAATACCTTAAGTTTAATCTTAAAGCTTGACATATGAGTTCCTCATGTTCAGAAAGAAATTTGTACCATCGCGTTGACATCTCTGATTTGCTTCCCAAACGCCAAGAAAATTATTCATTTTTTAAGCCCATTATCACTGGGAATGATAAAAGGGGCATTATACAAGTACCGGATATTAAGTTTGTGGAATGGAATTTCATGTTTGTTGCCTTGGGTCAGACAAAATACTCTGTTTAATTCTGGTGTCTGATTGATGGCGCTGTCTTAGCCATCCAATGATGTTCCATTCATTGTCAAGTGGAGAAAGATATGGTGATCTAGCAGGTCAAGGTTATACGTCGATATTCTATAGAACATGTTGGGTTACAATACAGTACAAGAGCACATATTATCCTGTTGGAAAACACCCCTTGAATGATGTTTATATATGGCAATACAACAGTTTGGATCACCAGACTGATGTACAAGTTTACAGGGTGTGTGAATTAACCTTGAGAGTTTTCCTGATATCAAAGGTTGTATGTGGGAGCTGACTTGCAAACAATAATCAATATACAGCCATCACTGCAGTGATGTAACATACATCTCCCACATTGGGGGGTGCAAGGATTCTAGGGAGCCCATAGGGGACTGATGTCAAGTATGGCTTGGGGCCAAAATCTAACTTTGCAGGGGGGCCCTAATATTCTCTGTTTTGCCACTGCATCACTGACACCAAGACAGAAACGGCTTTGAGAGATTGGAGAGAACACATCGTAATTCCACTCTTCTGTGACAGCATTGAAGTCACAGAAGTCAGCAATTTCAAGCTAATGGAATGAATGCTACAGAGCATCTGGCTGGAAGCTATTTCACAAACAATTGATTTGATACGGTTCACTGTGTCACTCTGGTGCAGGAAAAAACTGTAATTTCTGCTGTATATGCACTAACTACAATGCTTCTTAGTCATGTGGTGAATATGGTGGTCTTATCTGTCAGTGGTGACTTGTGCATGGTTGGACCACAGTTTTCTTGAAGTAGTGCCTTCTCCAGACCACTGCTGTCAGAATTCATGAACAATGGATACATTCCTACCTAGTCTTTCTGCAAAATCATGGAAAGAAAATCCACCTTTTTTTAGCTCTATTATAATACCTTGTTCAAACTCAGTGAGCTGTTAATAATAGCTTTTTTATCTTCTTAAAGTCATTCTGGAATAACATCAACTCACTATGTCATATCTCAAAGATAAATAACACTCATGAACTTTATAGTGTGTATTTAAAGTACATTTGATTCACATGCTCAAAGTGATGCTACAAGCACCACACTTTTCTCCCTATCACGAAATTTGAAGGAAACTCATCTTACAGATGTATGAACACATCTATCAAATTTCATTGAGAAAGCACAACTCCTTCTTGGTGATGAGATTTTTATTTCCATTAGTGTATTTTACTAATGAAGTTTCATTGAGAAAGCACAACTCCTTCTTGGTGATGAGATTTTTATTTCCATTAGTGTATTTTACTAATGAAGATTAATGGAACAAAATGAAGTTATGTGATAAAAGATATGTCTAGTTCAAAGCAAACTATTTCAATCCAGTTGAATTTAGGCCTTAATAACAAGATAAAGATCAACAAAAGCAGCCCTGGCTGAAATTTGTGATACAAACGAGAGAGAGAGAGAGAGAGAGAGAGAGAGAGAGAGAGAGAGAGAGAGAGAGAGAGAGAGAAAGACCACAATACTGGAGGCAACTTCCCTTTTGGAACAGATTGACAAATATAAAACTTACTTAATGATCATGATTAGGAACACAATACCCAGAGAGTAAATGCTTCTAGAAAATCATTGTAATAAGTTGAGAATAAATTATTAAAAATACTAGTCTATTAAAATCTCTAGAAAATTATATCTAAAATTTCATAAATGAATTTGGAACAATGGAAATAGGAGCAACTGTTTCATCAGGGCTCTCATTTTAAGAGGAAGCTGGAAAAGTTTGCAGGCAGCAAAAGAGAAAATTAGACTCCACTAGAAATTTATTGAGTTGTGAGAGAAATCCTAATGTAGAGTTATTTTTGAAAATATTTTTAACTGTATGGATATCGAATGCATTAGGTTAAAGATCTTTTTTCAATTTTAAAAAGTGTTAAAAATTATTTAAGAAGTACACTGGGAAAGAAGACAAATTTAACAAGGCCATATTATATATAGAACAAGATGTTTTGTACAAAATAGATACGGCAAAAATAATTGATGAATTTGCCAAAGAGAAATCAAGAAGTAAAGTTATGCAGCAAAATTGTAAGCCCTATAGTATGGTTTTTAATGTTTTTAAATATAGTTAAGATTTTTCTTTAACCATTGAGTTTGTTTATTAGCAATACATTTTATTTTAAGGATTTAAGGTTAGCGGATTTTTTCACTATTTTAGTTTTTTGACTCTTGAACCCATGGGCCTCAAACCTTTTATGCTAGGGGCCTCCAACTAGCTTAATCCACCTCTGAGACAGACAAAAAATATTTATGATCAGAATTTATATTAACATTAAGTGAGGTTTTCGAGAACAAACCTGCAATCTCAACAAGTCTTCATTGCAATTCCAGCAACAACACGCACCTAAATCAGTAACAGCAGTTTTCTTATTCTCTATTTTAGGAGACAGCAAGCAATTTCTTGATATTCCTTTACCTGAAAATTAATTTTTTAAACAAATTATAATTTAAGAGAAGATACTATATCTCAGTAAATTTAAAATGTACACAATAAATCACATTTTTAAAACCAATGTTACTCTTCTATTAAAAAAATAATAAATATTTTCACCACTTTCAATCAATAAAAACTAACAGGTTGAAAACTTAAGATTTATAAAAGTTGGAGGAACATAGATTTTTAATTGAATATTTTTTAACAGAGCTTAATTAAGGAGGGGATACAAAACATACATCTGGAATTTTTAGAGGCCAGTAAAAGATCAATAAGGTTCTGATCTTCATAACAAAAACATCAATGCTATGATATATTAGTTAAAAAAAATTAGAAACCATCTTCTTTAAATATAAATTCTATCATCAAAACACATTAGATGCTATAAACAGAATAAATATCAAAAAATATTTTTTAGCTCAATGCATAGTTATGTATTACACACCAAATATATTTGATTTCTAAAAATAAATCATTCTATTAGTTGTTTCTTAAAAAATTATTCAAAAATTGGATTCGGAATTTAAAATCTTAAGAGCAAATACAGAAAATAATTTTAGCAATTAAAATGAATTAGAGATAACACTTTCAATGATATATGCAAAAAAGGAGATTAAGCTGAATTTCAATATTGAACACTTAAATATAAATTTATATCAAAAATAAATAAAGTAATAATAATAAACGTATATATAAATCAATAAGTAAAATAAAATAATTAAAAAAATAACTTGAAAAACTAGTAATAATCACTCTGAATTGGAAAGAAACAGAAGTAAAAAGAATATAATGTGATAAGCAGGAATTTCTTGTTTTTTCTAAATAAAAGCATTCATGATTTGACAACTACATGAGCATTTGTTAATGCAACTTCTTGTTCTTAAATACTTCTGTTTGTAAAATGCATTATTTTTCTGGTATGATTAAAGCAGGAAAAAGAAATACATATGGTTTGGAGAAGTTTAATTTAATTTTATAATAAATAGTAAGATAAAAAATAAGAAAATTATTTTAATTACCAAATTAAAAAACATTTGTTATGCAAAAGTTTGATACATATCTATTAAAAGCAGCCATAAACTTACCATTAAATGGAGGCATTTCGTTTAACCAAGTAGCTCTGGATCCAAAAAATAATGTAAATGAACCAATCTAAAAAAATAAACAAATTTGATACTGAAATTTATGCATTAAAAAAACAATACATTAACACACAGTACACTACTATACTTAAACTAAGCCAATTTAAATTTCTATTTATCTCACATTATAAATAATGAATTAGAATGATACTAAAAGTTGAATCTTTCTTTTGAAAAAACATACTTGAAAAAAAATGTGTCATTGTTAAAGTTATAACATTTTACTAATGATATTGAATCAATTAAAAATTTTAAAAATGGAATGGAAGCAGAATATTATGCCATTAAGAGTAATGGTGCAAAGGAAAAATGACACAAAAAATAATATAAACATTGAGATTTATCTCTCTCATAAGGAAATTATAGTAAATACGTTTGATCCCACAGCAAAAACATACTACAATATGAAGTGATGGTAATTTTTAATAGGAAAAAATCAAAGTGTATACCAATAAACTCAAATAAATTAACAAAATTAAATTTGATTGCACACACACACAAAATTAAGAATTTTTTTAAAAAATACTCACCGAATTACATAATGTATTTGGAGCAGATTGCATGGACTTTTCTTTAGGAGCAAGCAATCTTTTTAAATAAATTTTTACCAGCAAATTCTGAAAATTGTTCACAGATTCTCAAACAACTTTTGAAATCTTAGTGTTGTAAAATTAATATTTTTTAGAAAAGGCATAATCTCAGCACATACCAAATTAATATACTACTTATCAAAGCTTTTATCAAAATAAATAAAATTGAATGCTCAAATAGAGAAGATACACAATTTTTAAAATATGAAGAGAAGAATCAAGAATGTAGCATTTTTGCTTAACTTAAGATTATCTTTAATAATAATTTATTTTTTAATTAAAATATAGCACTTTATGAAAACAAATATTTAAAATTAAGAGTACAACTACTATCAAAGCTTTTGCTGTCTCATAAAAAGAAATTATTATTTACGTACCACTAATTTATATTTATGAGAATCAACTACATTAAAATATTAAATAATGTTAAGATTACATGCAATTTAGAAAAGTATATAAAATTAAATACTATCAAAATATTATAAGTATCTGTAATTAATAAATGAAATGTACTAAAAAATCAGCAACCAGATTCCTTAAAGCTGTATCATTTGCAATGTAAGTAGATTCAAATTAAAATTTTTTTCATTGCTTTATTGCAGTTGACCAATATTATTTAAGTAGTTAAGTAGTAGTAGTGTAAGAATGAAAATTTTTAAAATATCATACGAGTATTCTTACCAACACTGATGAATCAACTTGTTTTGACATAGATTTATCTAGAACAAAATTGAATTAAAAATATTTTAGATTTTTATTACTAATTATTTGAAAGTATTAGACTTGAAATAATTTCACATATTGATAATTATTTAATTATTTAGGTATGAGTTAGATAAAATAAAGAGAGTACTTCAATATACTGGTATATTATTTTCAATACAGGGTGATGCAAAAAAACCTGGACAAACAATTTTTTATATAACTTTTTAAAAAATTAAGAAATTAACAAAATATAACAAAAAATAATAAGAATACTAATTCATACTAATAAATTGATTGGTTTCAAAGTGACCGTTGTTTTCAGAAATGCAGAGGCGCAAACGCTTGCAGAAATTTTCAACAATGAACCACAAGTCTTTTACCTTTAATGTACCCCATTCTCGCAGAAGTGATTGCTTTAGATAGTCCTAAGTTTTGGACGGTTTAGTGCAGGCCTGAACTCTAAAATAGACCATACACTGTAATCCTTGGGATTGAGAGCCAGCGAGTAGGTGGTCATTCTTCAGATGATATCATGTCTGGAAAATTCGCCTTGCACCACTCTTGTGCCTTTTTGGCTTCGCAAACTGGTGCAGAGTTTTGTTGAAGCATCCAATTTGAATTTCCGAAATGATTTTGGTCCCACGGAAGTACAACAGCTTCAATAATGTTCCTCCGGTACACTTTTTGATTGATTTTAACATCCACAAAAACCAAAGGTGTTTTGTCACTTTCACAAATTTCGCCTCAGACCATGACCGACTTTGGATTTTGGCGATGTTCAATAATTGCCGAGGTGCTTGGAGCGTCCACACACCAGATTCTATCATTTTAGGAAAAACCAGTCAATCTAAATTTTATTCTCTAAATTCTATCAAAGAATATCCACATATTTTCTTTTCTCTTATACTACTTAGCTCACATTTATTTTTTCCATTACAGTAGTAGTACATATAGTACAGTAGTTAAAACATCTGCTTCTACCAGTCAATCATGAGTTCTATGCTCATTTTATTCTTAATAGCATTTATATTTTGCTATAATCAACACCTTAAAAAGCTTTTCTAATGCAATGGAAAATTAAAACTAATGATTTGCAACCAATAATAATCATACTAATACACATAGATCTCTCTTCAAATATAAGAACACTCATGGAAAAATAAATCCAGCAATCAATAATAAACAATAATTAACAAGGAATAGTATTTATATTAATACAGATGATCTTCTATACGTATAACCTTACTTTGAAAAAAATTCCACAGCATAAAAACCTAAAAGTATAAATTCTATGCAAATAGTTTTCTAATCTTTTTTTTGTGTTGTTCTTCATACCATTGGCTTAGTAGTGAGTTTTAATCCCCTCTTTTAGAGATAATAACTCTAAATTTCAATACACCGAATGATGATTACTGGATAAAAATTCTCATACACTTTTATGATTCCATTTTATTTGGGCAGTTAATATCAAAGTGAGAGAGTGCGAGTTATATTAATCTCAACTTATAAAGCTGCACGAGGGCTACTGGAGACAGATCTAATTTTGAGCCATGGTCAAGTGACAAGGACCACATATGAGCTGGCATCCCCACTCTTAACCTCCACACCACACCAACAGGAGGATGTTTGAGCCTTGACAGAATTAAAGCCTCCCCTCCCCGCCCCTAAACAGCACGTCTTCAATGGCACTAGGCTTGAACTCATGACATGCCAGCCATGAGTTTGAGACCTTGACCACTAGCAGCCAAGCACTTATTAGCAAATATACATACAAAGAGTTATATTCCCTCTTAAAGTAGAAAATAAATATATGCAATGAAAATAATTTAATCATCCCTCCTGCAGAGGGTCGATAAATGAATACCAAGCTTGCTTGGGGACTTAAACACTGGGGGGTCTCGCTTCAGACTGACCACCTGATTGGGACATCTGCTCATGCACTTCAGCGCCCAATGGTCATGTATACTGGGATTGGCTCAGTAGGCCCTGGCTCTTATGGGCAGTTGTACCGAAAATAATTTAAACCTAGGTAGCCAAATTTTGAGATCCCCTTCACACCTGGATTTAAAGTTGTATTTTAAGCATTTAGTTAGATTCTAAGATAGGCTTAGACAGCAGAAATTTACCATATATATATATTAATGTAAAAATATTAACAATGTTTTTTTAATATTATTTACTTTTATGAAAACAAAAAAAATCTACATAGAATAATTTTTTGTTTCTTAAATTTATGCATATAAAAAGAAAACCTGAAACTTGATGACTTTGATAATTTAATGTTTTTATGGATTTAATTACATAAAAAAAAATCACTTTAAATTAATGAGTCCAGAAAATAACATTAACACTTTTATCAATACAAAAATTTAACTTTATATTATGAATTTCATTCTCATATGTAACAGAGATCATTTTTATCATTAATATTCTATGAAATACCATGGAAATAAAATTCTTTATTCACTTAAAAGAAAAACCAAATGAAAAAAAAATTCAACGCTTTCATTAATTTTATTTATTTCTAAGTTTACAATCATTAATAAAATGAAAGAAATATTTTTTTTAGTAAACAAAGAACAAAAACTAAGAGGAAACAATAGAATAGCATACCACTTAAAATTGCTTCTAAGAATCCTTTCAAAAGATGCACTAAGTGAAGATCAGTATTAGGAGATTCAGACTTAAGAAAAAAAGAAGATACAGATATAAATTTAAAAAATGACATTTTGAAATGATGCAAAAATAAATAAATAAAACTGTTACCTGAAGAATCTGCAAGACTTCAGACACTTGGAATTTTTTTGTATCTATATGACTAAGAAGCAATTCAATGAAAGCATCTGGCCTACTTTGTTTCAAGAACTTAAAAGAAAAAAAAATCATTTTAGTAGAATCAATATTTTATTATATAATGTTGTGAAGAATGAACCAATTATCAGAAACATGTCATAATTTATACTACAAAAGTTTTATAACAAAATGTTCATTTTCAAAAATAATTATACAAGATTTCTAATTTTTCAGTGAAGGAGGAGGGGAAGAGAAATCCCTTCTATTTAAATAAAAAAAAAACTATTAAAAATCTTAATTTTTTCAGTGAGTGTATATTTTGAATAAATTAAAATAAGAAGCATGGAATAAGAAATTAAGAAAAGAATCCAACTTTATAGTAAAAACATATATAATAAAAACTTACTTTCCCAAAATTAGTTAAATTCATTCCATCCCAAATTTTGCTATCAATACTTGTCATTATAGTTAAAAGGTCAGCCTAAAACAACAGAGGGAAAAATAAAATTATAAATACAAGAGGTTCAAAGTATAAGATTTGATTTAATACAAGTATGTGGATACTTTATTAATTATACTAGATATACAATTTAAATCCTTACCACACAAAAAAAGGAATGAAATGTAGAAAAAATTAACTGATCAACTAATTCACAAAAATAAACTATTCACCCCGAAAAAATATATTTCCTAAAAAGAAATACATTATTTCAGGGACAAGTAATTTCCAAAGACTACATTTTTGAAAATTTATCCAATATAAATTTAAATAAGAATACAATAAAGACATATTTTACACTATTTTTAAAAATTTTATGAATATATCTACAGTACTCTAAGCATTCAAAACATTTTCTCTAGGTCTACATGGAACTATGAAAAATAAAATCAAAACATGTTTGGTTTAAATACATAATACAATGGGCTCATAAAAAAAAGCTCTCTTCATATAATTATTATTAATTTGAAAACATTAACAAAATATTTTAAAATTTGAATACTTGACTGCAATATACCTTAGCAAGGGATACAACCATATTTTGTGCAGCCTCAACATTGCCTTTTTGTAATAGAAGATGGACTAATGCTGTGGTATCTGCTGCATTGCTGATGGGACTAAGTGGACTGTAAATAATCTTATATAGTTAAGAAAAACATAGTTACTTAAAAAATTTTCAAACATTAAAAATGATTTTCTTTTCATTTGAAATACATAACTAACATTATGTATATATACAGAGAGAAAGAGAAATTTATTTTAAAATCTGATCTGGAAATAAATTTAAAAAAACTATAATCAAACTTTAATGCATTATATAAAATAATTAATTAAATAAGAAAAAGATCATTAGAATGCATATTTCATTACACATTTCATAAATTTTAAATTTAAAAATAAATTTATCCAGACACAGAATCTTGATAATTTAATGTATCCTTATTAATTAGAAGAATTTTCATTAAATAACATAGCAACAATTAAAATAAAAATACGTACTGTCGCTTGTTGGTAAGCCTTCGTTTTAGTATCAAAATTGCTTTATCTGTAAGAACAATAAGTGATAGATGTAAAAGGTTATGTGTGTGAATATTTATATTTATAATAGATAAAATTTTTACCTTACCAAGTTTGTAACCTTCAAAATTTGAACAAAGGATGACTTTCCAAAGCATTTCAGGAGCTTCTTCAGAATAAGCAGACAAAATGGAATCAGCAGAGCTCTAAAAAGTACAAGGAAATTCAAAATAACAAATAAGCATACTCCCAGATAGATTTTACACACACAAAAAAAGTGCAATTAATAAATTTTTGCTAGCATTAATGCATAATATCTTTTTTTATAATTTTCAAAAACTTTACTAGAAGAAAATAGTGCAAGCTTTTCGTATTTTTACCTACTGTGTTAAATTATTTTTCTCTCAGCCTGGTTTGTGCAGAATTTTAGGTTTTTATATAATTCCACATTAATATATTATTCTATGCAATGGTCTTTTGATTTAATTGGATTTCAAACCCATGAAACTCACCTAACCGCAGAAATGTCGGTTTAAAAAGTTTCTTTTATGAAACAAAATTATGTCAAGTAATTCAATATTAATTATTGATGTATATTTTAACAAAACTGGAATTAATTTAAAAGAAATAATTACTTTGTTCTTAAATAATTATAAAGTATCATACCTGAGATAAGGAGAGTGGCAATGGATCTTTATCAAAAAGAACTGAATTCATGTAAAATACTAAAGACTGGAAAATACCGGCTAATTTTAACTAAAATAAAATAAGTATATTTTAAAGTGGAAAAATAAGATTGACATAGAAACAATTGCAGCTACCAGTATAACACAAACACATACAACAAGTTTGTTAAAACAGTACTTTCATATAGTTAGTATTTAAAAATAATTAAAACTGAAAGTGATATATATTTGAGGAACAATCTCGCTAAATATTAATTCAAATTCTAATCAGATATTTCTTTTCTAAATCTTTTCCCCCCAATATCCTTTTGTAGATTCAGAGTCATTTCCTTTCTTGAAATCTCCAAAAATGATCCTATTATTGAGAGAATTTCATCTGAAAAGGTGTAAGATGAAACTTGTAAAAATTCTATCTTTGATGACATGTGTAGGAGAAATTCTGAACCTCAGATTAAAAAAACTAGAGCGGGTTGTACAATCAAAGTACCAAAGACACTTGACTTATGAATTATTTTTAATTTTCTTATTGTAACTGTATTTTATGTTTTTTTTATTGTATAGTACTTTTTTAATTTTTAGAACAATTTATAATTTTCTTATTTTAACTGTGTGTGTTATATTCTTATTGTCACGGTAACTAAGTATATAAGTTAAATTTTAAAATAAAAGTCAACTTAGATGAGAGGATGTCAGGTGTTAATTATCTTATTATTAACTTTGTTTATGATGTATTTTAGAAACCTACAATTGCTAATGGCAACAGTGGAGTTATTGTTTCTCATTTTTGTGAGAATAAAAATAGCTTTGAATTGTTATTCTTGTGATTTAGAAATTAATAACTATTTACTAACTAGAGAATTTACAATTATTTGGGCTTTTTACGCCATTTATAGTTTTTGAGTTGTATTTTTGAGATGTTAAAACAATGGATTAAACTGATTATAATCCTTCTGACTTCGAGTTCCATAATGGAACAACAGTTAAGCTCAACAATTATGAATGTACACTTAAAACATCAATAACACACATTTAACTATTTCTCTTCACATTTAGCTAATTTTTTAATTAAAATTTAATTAGATCACGAAAGAATAAAATCAAAAGATCTGCTTATAAATAAATTCAACATATAACACAAATTTTTTTTAATATTTACTTAAGATCTCACAGTTTTAGTAAATTACTTACAAAAAGGAACATTTTAAAAGCTTTCCATAAAATGAGAGTTAGTAATTTAACTGCAGCTTAATGCAGTTAATAAGTTAATGTAAGCGAAGTAAAATCTTTTAAAAGAAAGTTTTAACCATGTTTATGCATAGTCATGTCATGTCGCATACTACAGTTGGTCCTGTATATATTTAACGAAGTCGCTAAATCCAGAAAAAAGTTTATAATATGGAAAATTAGTTATATAGAGGTTCATCTTTCAATATACTTTATACACCACATTAAAAACAAATTTTAAATTCATAAACCCTATACTTTAAAAAAGGTAATTATTCACAACTTTTTGTAAATTAATATCTATTTATTTTATTAATCTTACCCATTAAAAAAAGAAAGAAAAACTGCAAAGAAAACAAAAAAAAAAAAAAAAATGTTGAGGAATATACTATATTTTCAACATTAAGAAAATAATTTTATTTAGAAATTAATGAACTTAAAGGATATTTTTTAACTTAAAGCAAACAAGTATTTTTAAACATACATTATTTTATAGCTAAAAATTCTAAACATACATTACCACATGCATCCTTAAATTTAATTACTCATAAAATTAGTTAATTTTGATTGAGTCTTTTTGTTTAAAAAATGCTTTGTTTCATAATATCCCTCATATCTTTACAATGCATCAAAAGTCTCATTAGGTGTACTTTTTTGTGTGTTTTTCTTAAATTTTTCTAGCCATCCATTGCTACTCAGAAATTGGTTGTATCTCAATGTCTTTGCAAATTGAAGAGCTTTCTCTATTACCAAAGGTTTAGAAATTGGAATATTTTTATCTTGCATTCTAAACTGCCTTGACGACATCTTCATAGAGAGAGAGAGAGACACGTTCTTAAACATTTTGAACAAGAATTCGATGAACGATAATTTTGTAACTTATCTCCATTTTTTATAATAGTTGATAAGCTGTTTGGAGGAATACCAAATTTTAAAGCAATATACTTTTTCTTGACACCTTTATCCACTTCCTGAAGAATTACATTTTTTTGTTTGATGCTCCAGCACTTATGTTTTGATATTTTGAAGCTACAAGAAATGAAAGAATGTTACCAGTACGACTGATAAACAATACAGATTGGAGACTAGTTTAAGCACATGAGACAACTCTCCTGATGGTGAGGTCAAAGATGTTTCTAGTGAACTGGACAATGGGGTTAAAGATTACACTTCTTCAGTGAAACACCCACAATTCTATTGCTTTTGGCTAGTTAGGCACCTAATAAAACCAGTTCAAGATTTATGACCACCATAAAATGTGTTAAAAGAGAAAAAAAAAACCTTGAAAGGTTCAGAAATACTTTAAAAATAGGGAGGAAAAAAATTGAGTCACAAGAAAAAAAGTTCGTTACATAGGAAACACACTTCGCTATTGGGAGGTTATCTTATGAAGAAAATCATGAAATGTTCTGGGTCCCAAGAAAAAGTTTGCTACATAGAAAAATTCGCATTATAGAGGTTTGACTGTATATGTTTTTTTAAAAAAATCAATAATAACTTTTAAACACCAATATATATTTTAAAAAAACATTTGCTGCTGTTTATAGGGTTTTTTTTCTCATTCAATTTAAAACTTTCTTGGATAAGACATTGAAAAAAAGACATCTTTATACATAATTAACAAAACTTTTAAAAAACTGCCAAGCTTAAAATAAATCTTTTTTAATTCAGCAAGCAAAATAAGTACCTGAAGACAATTTAATTCTGTACAAAATCTTTTGTTTTTATCCATTACTATGATACAATAAAAAAAACTTTCATTTCTTAATTTTTAGAAAGCAATGCAGCTCACATATGAAATTATTTAAACAATAATAATTAACAAAATAAATTTTTTACAAAATTTTAAAATAAAAATAATTTATTAAGAATTCAATTATACAATTACCTGATGTCGAAAATCTAAAATTCTTTTTACTATGTTTTCCGGAGAAAGTTGAGATATTTGGTAATATGGAATTGAATGTAGCTTTTGCATAGAATCATAACTAAAAATATATGAAATAAAAATATAATTGATTGAAACTAAAGAAAAGATTTCATGAAACAATATTCATTACATGTCTTTTTGGTGAACAAGATTCTTATAAATTTTCAAAAATATAGCTGAAGAATAAACAATTCCTTAAAATTTCAAAATGTTCATCAGCAAAATTTCCATAGTATTGCTGCAGAATCTCAGAAAACATGCAAAAAATAATGAAATAAGTATATAATACACTTTCCTTCAATATGTTAGCAAATAATATGAATTTTCTTTTTATTATTTTACAAAAACTGCAAAGGAATTCTATTTTACTTTTATGGTGTAAAGTGTTATTCTATGTTTTAGTAATTCATTTATTATGTTTTAATTTTACAAAGGCATTTTACTGTGAACCTGGAATGCACATTATTGTAAATGACATAATTTTGCTTATGTAATAACTTAAAAAAAATATTAGTTAATAAGATATCATAATTAAAAACTTTTCTCTACTTTTGTTACAAAATTAACTTTTTATTTACTGCATAAAACAGGTTTTGATTACATCAATATTATTTTAGAAAAATGCAGAAAAACGAAATCTTTTCAACATACAGGGTGATTATAATTAAAAAGTCCCATTTTCAAAATTCTGTAGAAACAAACCACTAGTCAGAATGACTTTAAATTTGAACTGAATACAATTTAAGAGGGAAATGGTATATAGTACAAGGGGAACTCCCCTCCAAAGTTGTACCAATAAATGGCAAAGTAAGCAACATAACAAAAATGGATTTGATTACAAGTGAAATTTTGAATCAAATTAAAAATTATGTATATTTCCATTATTAGAAATTCAAATCCTGTTATTTTCATTCAAGAGGTAAGGGCTGTAAAAATGTTTTTCAATACAACAGAAAGCTTAATAAAAGGACTTAGATAGCAATAATTAAAAAACAATATGCAGTCATAAAACATAATGAAATACCCAGCAAAATATGTGGGTATAACATCCAATCAATGGTTCATGTACAGGGGGATCCTTGGGTCAAGACCCCCAAACCCTTGATTTTTTTCCAATTGATTATAATTCTATGTATGTAGTATGAAAATTTAACTAAGTATTTATTATTAATAATTAATTTTATTAATGAATGCTAGTTATTTATTCAATAATTAATTTTTTACGATGTCTTGCTTCCAAAAATCAACAAATTCAAAAACAGCATGATATGAGAAAGGTGGACTTTTGACCCTGGACTCCCCCTTGAAAAATTCCTGTGCGTGATTCTGCATCTAGTATATTATACAAGAAAAATTAAAAGATTAACTATAACAAAAATAAATAAAAGGTAAGATTAGCATATTATTTTTAAAGAATTTTTGATAGATGTTTTTAAATTAAGACAGAAATGTTTTATATATGCTAAAAGTTTTGTTTAGGAGTAAAATAAAAATATTTCAGAAATACAAAAAATATTCTCTGAATCCCAGATTTACTTCATTAATTAATCATTCCCAATTAAGAACCATTCAATAGATTATTAGTAGTAGACTTTATTACTAATAATTTAATCAAATGATGGAAAACAAAGCCTGAATTGCTGCTTCTCTTACATTTCAGTCATAATATTTGAGAAGTTTTAAAGTATGTATAACATTTAGTTAAATAATTCAATTAGCAGAAAATATTCTTAATTATTCTTTATGCCTTTGTAGAAAAGAATAAATACCGATCCAATGTATGGCCATGAAATTAATGACTTTACTCTAGACTCCTTTGTTTATTTTTGATATATTAAGGAGTATGAATTTCTAAATATAGAAGCAAACTTTTTATAAGTTGTTAAGACTCACCAAAGAAAATAATCACCCAACATTAAACATGACTTTTCATACAATGTTTCAATTTCTTTATCTTGTTTTTCAAAAAAGATTTGAGTACGTAAAATCATATGAGCTTCACTCAGTAAATGGTAATAAGTGCTTGGACTGGTAGATTTCTGACTTTCAGCAACTTCTAACTGAAAGAAAGAAAAAGTCTATTAGGAAATAAATATTCGCTAATTTTCAAATAAAGGGGATTAAAAATATTGAAAACTGCATAAAAAGCCTTGTACAAGACATACAAGAATAAGTAATTGAATAATTAAATTTTTATTTAAGTGCCATTTAAAATCAACCCTTTTTTACAGAAATATTTAAACTTAAGATGAAATTTGACAACCAAATCTTTTTTTAAATAAAATTAAAATTTAGTTAAAACAATATAGTGCCATGCACATGCAATGACATCATTGAAAGTAAATAAATAAAAAAATGCGAGATGTGGTTAAAAATAAGTTTAAAAAAAACTAATTTTAATTTCAAGACTAAAAAATTCATCATATGTTTTTATTCATAATTTTTACTTAAATTACATTAATCATCTGAACTTTAACTAAAAAGAAATATATGCAAGCATAGAAAAAAAACTTAAACCAAAATTATTTTTAAACCAAAATTAACCCAAAATATAATTTAAGTGAGAAAAATTATGAAAATATAATATACAAATATAAACAATATGTCATTATTAAATATTGAGAAATTTATAATGTATCAAAATATAATGCATTACCAGATCTGAAAAGACTTGAGATGAAGCAGGTTCTTTCAAGGAATACAAAGTAGACCTGTTACCTCCATCTGGTCTGAAATATGAAATCTGTACACCTCACAAAATCACACATACAATACAAATAAATAATTTTTAATTTTTTAATGAGATTTCTTTTAATCTATGAATAAGTATTTGGATACCCATGCAAATGAAGATATCTGCAGTCCTGATCTATGTCACGCCTTCTGTACTTAAATATAATGTAGGAAACAGCATTGATATTAGTGGCATACAAGATGCCATGAAATTCAGAGCTGTCTGACTTCAAGAAGGGCGTAGTTGTCGGATATCATAGAAATGGGTGATTCTTAAGAGACATATCTAGTGAGTTAAATATTGCAAAATTGACAGTTGCTTTTGTGGTTAAAAATTGGAAGGTGAGTGGGAATTGTCAGAATGTGTTTCGACATGGCAGACCCACAAAACTAGGAGATAAAGAGTTTTTTTGATAAATGCTATCCAGAAGTACATTTGCTTGGTTTCTATGGTCGTGCTGCTGTCGACAGGCCTTTGATTACAAAATCCAGCTGCTTTGTTCAGTTAAGATGGTGCAAAGAACTTCAAAATTGGACCATAGAAAAGAGGGAACAGGTTCTCTGGAGTGATGAATCAAGGTTCATTCTTTACCAGTTGGATGGTAGGATAAATGAATACCAAGCTTGCTTGGGGACTAAACACTGGGGGTTTTGCTTCAGACTGACCACCTGATTGTGACATCTGCTCATGCACCTCAGTGGCCAATGGTCACGTATACTGAGATGGGCACAGTAGACTTGGCCCTCATGGGCTGCTGCACCATTGAGTTTAGTTGGATGGCAGAGTCTATGTTTGGTTATACCAAGAGAAAGACTTTTGTCAGAATGCATTGTGCCTACAGTAAAGTTTGGCGGATGTGGAATTATAGTCTGGGACACTTGATCCCAATTCATCGTAAGCTTGATGCCGATTCCTACTGTACTTTTCAAGACAACACTGTGCATTCTACGCTTCGGCAACTTTACGAGTTGAATCATTGTTATTTCCAGGTTGACAATGCCACTTGTCATGTTGTGAGGTCCACCAGGGATTGATAGGGTGAACTGACTGGACTGGCCTTCATAGAATCCAGAGTTGACTATTACAGAAAACCTCTGGGAGGAGTTAAACTTTTGAATTAAGTGGAGCAGCAACCATCTAAAATCAGAGAAAGAACTTTATGCTTTTTTCAAGCCAAGTGGAAGAAAATACCACTGTCCATCATCCAAAAACTTTAGGAAAGCATGCCTTTGGAGTGTTAAGGCTGTAATTGCCTCAGGTGGAGGCCCTGCTATTTATTGAATATGAATAAATTTTGTTTATCACTTTTTTTATCACAGGTGTCCCAATTATTTAGTGGTAGAGAGTGTATTTCATTTATTGTAATGAGCATTTTCAGAAAAAATGTTTCTATAACTTGGTGTCTTTATATATTATGCAGATTTCCTATTTATATTTATGTAAAATTTAAATTCAATATAGCTTATGAAATTAAATTCTAATTTAGTATATTTTTCTGTGTATCTTAATTATAAATATCTTTTGATTTCCCACATTAAAAACATTAAACACTCTGTTTGGATTCATTTGCTATTCATAGATAAAGTAACAAAATAGTTTAAGAAAACCCTTTCCCAGGAGAACTTGGTGCTTAAGTATTTCCCAAAATTACCTCCATAGCTTTATAAAATAACTATTTTCCTTCAACATATGATTGTAACATTTCATTATATTTTCCTCTGTTTTAGCTTTTTTAATGTTGAAAGAGATAATTCTGTCTCCTGTTGCTAGGAGCAACTTGAACAAAGAGGTTGCTCCATTTTTACTTTTCATATGTTAAAATTACATGAATTTCTGATTCAATTTCTACCTAAACTTTATCTGGTTATGGCTGCAACATCTTGAACAATACTGAATTTAATATATATATATATATATATATATATATATATAAACACATACACATGAATATAAATAACATTAAACTTATTCAAACATTGAATCTTTAGATAACATTTAGAAAGCAATAATATAAAATAATTTTTTAAAAAAGAAAAAGATCATGGTACATTACCCACTCTTGAATTATTAACACTTTAAAAAATACATATAAACTAAAACAATACAGAAGCAAACACATAATCTACAATGAATATTAAAAAAAGAATTTTCTTTATTTACTCTGTATTTGACACAGAATCTTCCACTGATGAAACTAAGACTAAATGATTGTCTGATTTCACTAAATGATCAACACCCAGGAAAGGACGCAAGCCCAAAAGACAAACTGCATCTTCATACTTAGGTACTATCTGTAAGACATACAAATGATATGCATATAAAAAAATCATAAAATAGAAAAAGCTAATAATATACAGTATATTTTTGTTAGTTTATTGCTCATGAATATAAACATGAATAGTTTTTCACTTTTATTCCTGCATATTTTATTTATTTACTTGTTTCGTTTTACTATAGAACATCACATTTCATTTTTACTATAGAACATCACATAAGATTATTCATATTAAAGTAATAAAAATGCACATAAAATATGATATAAAATAGTTAACTTTTCACAATGGCTTTACAATAGGATCTTATAATGAAGACTCAAAGGTTGTAGACTCACATCTGACTTCGCTATAGACCAGGGATGGCGAACCAGTGGCACGTGACACAATATTTTGGGCACTCCGATCAAAACAGCTTCCATTTCAATTCAAAATAACAAAGTTCACTATGAAGTATTACGAAAAACTCGCATACATGTTTGTTATTGTCTTGTCTTAGTTACACCGTGAACTACAATTGCTAATGATGCAAGGTTTGTCTATGATTTTTAACTGTTATTTAACATGGCTAGTTTAGCAAAAAAGAGGGGGGAGTATAAGATAGTAAATGTAACAGAGAATTTCAAACTTGGTGGACTGAAAAATTTGGTACGATTAGTAAATACAGCAAAATGGTGTGTGTATAATATTCTGGAACAATGGCATGTAGAATATTCTGTAAAATGGCATTTTGAAACCAATCCTTTTGTCAAAAAAGCGAACCAGAGAAAAAAGAATTAATTACTTAGAAACCGTTTGGCAGATGACTCCAATTCAGCATGCATTCTGATAAAAGTAACATCTCCCAAACCTAATATGAGTTATTTGTCATCTAATCTGCAACAAAAGTCACACTAATGTGACTTTGAGGTAAAGCATTTGCATACAGTGCAAAATGAATTTTTTCGAAGTAAATAAAGAGTTTTGAGTTGTTAATATTTAGTTTTATTATTTTCTCAATAAACACAAGTCAAAATTATTATACCTCATTAAATATCTCTTTAGAAAAAATGGCAGGTTGATCCATAAATGTTCGCCATCCCTGCTATAGATCATGTAAAATAATGAAGCAGTTGTAAATAAATTAAAATTATATGCATGTAAAAACTCAGGTATCACCTAAATGATTTGAATTTATCTAAATAATTATAGAGTGACAAGGATATACAGGATTTTCCTCTAAAAATAATCCACCCTTGTTTATTTGTTTGCATTAGTCTAAGCAGAAAATAAAGCTCATAATATCACTTAGTATACATCTGATTTCAATATTGAACTAGAGAAATTCAATTAAAATATAATAGAGCTTCTGTTTTCATATAAATTCTATTCTAATTGTACTATAAAGTCTTTACACTCAGAGGACAAATTCAATGCCATAACACAGTTAAGATATATCTTGTAAAGATAGCCTCAAAAGAAAGGTTAGTATTCCATTAAGTATGTTTTACATATATGCAAGGGATGTCTAAAAATTATCAATCTTTTGCCAGGAAAAATATATCACATGATGGGATAGGGACCAGGGGCGTAGCTACCACCGTATCAATGATACGGGGCCCCAACACGTGCAACTACAGTTCCACTAACAGGGCTCTCATATTTGAAAAGGGGCCCCAATAGAATTTTGATATAGGACCCACTCCTAGCTACACCAGTGAAAGGGACCTCAATCCTTTTCTAAGTAGGCCCCTTGTGATCTCACACATTTAGCCTACTTGTACATCTATAGCTGAAAAAATTCTAGAATGGTATTCATTTCCATCAATTCATTAACACATGATCTCTTCTCTACTCTCAAAACAGAATCTTTTTAATGACATTTTCAATTTTGGGTACAACCAAAAGGAAGGAGTCCTCTTCAGGAAAAGATTGTGGAACAACTAGAATTCTATGTTCCATCAATATCAGGATCAGGAAAACATGTGATAAATGAGCTAGAGTACTATCATGGATACAGCAGCTAGTATTATGCAGTCTGGTTTTTTTGTGTTGAATTGCATCATGTATTGATAGCACTCTTTTGTCACTATTTGTCTCGGGTCTATCCATGAGGCACAATTTTATAGTTATTAAAGAATACAGTTAACATCATTTTGATTATGCTTTATACCTGTAGCATTATTATTATTATTAATTTGGTCCTAAGAACTCAGAATGCTTTTTTTTGTGAAGATTGTGCATTTGTTTCTGGGTCATACACCAACATTCACAACTCATCTCCAGTTATTACCAAGCTCAGAAACTCAAATTCAGTGTTGGTGTCTCATACAACCTCAAGATATAATTATTTTTGCTGTGAAACTCAATTCATATTATTTAAATATAAAAAGTATTTTACATTTAAGGAATATAAATGCTTTAATATTTTGAAATTAATGATGAACTTTTAAAGCATCTAATTTTCCAAAAATATATAATTGAAAAAAATTAATGTTAAAATATCTTGTTAACAGAGCATATGTAAAATATTATCATATTTAATATTTTACTTTTGAGTAGATATTACTTAATTTGTACAACTGGAAAATTATGTTCCACTTAAAATGTTCAAAGTTTCTAAATTGTTAATAACCTATAAAGTTAGTTATCATAAAAGATTAAAATATTTTCAAAACATATAATAGTTAATAACACAGAGTTTAAAAATATTGAATATAATGCTATATTTTAACAAGTTTGAATAAGCTTAGAAAAAAAAACTGAGCAAAAAAAAAAAAAAAAAACTGTAAATAGGAGTAACTTACATTCTTTTTTTCATCTATGTTTTCCAATGTTAGAAGTACAGAATGAGGTAAATGTACTGTATAAGTTTCAAGCCCTGTTTCTGTAAGAGCATGAAGTAATGATGTATCTAATATTACTCCTTTTAAAGTGGAAGTGTAGTTATAGGAATTGACAAATTGAGTTCTATTAGTGAGGTCATAGAGGAAACCTTCTTTCAATGTTGAAAAAAAACATCCAATAGCTTTAAGAGAAGATACAAATGAAGAAGTAAGATTCAACCAAGGTAGAGAAAATGCAGAATTTTCCAATTTAGAAGCAGCAACATTTAAGGGATCAGTCAAACCTTCTTGAACACTCTCTATAAAATACATTATAATGAGTTTTTATGGCTAACTCTTATAAACTAAAAATAACATTATAAAATATTTAAGCATTATTTTCTTGCATATAAATTAAATATAAATTCCAAGCTAGTTTATAATTTATACAATTGTACATAATAAAATTAACTAACAAAAGAAATGGAATAAAATAAATTGTATTATCTCTAAAACATTAAAAAAAAAAATTTAAGTTGTTTTTAACTGTTGAGCAAATGAATGTATACTTTCTTTGGCATAATCAATCACCACAGTCTATATATATATCTCTTGATATGCATAATTGTAATCTCTAACATAATTCAAATTACATTGATTATATAATTTAATCCAATTAAAAAATTACTGTTTTCCAATTTAGCTGGCACAATAAAGTAAACAAAACACATAATTAACCATCAATTACTTCTTTAATTTTATTCAATTTTCCCACACTTGACCCCCCCACCACATCTCTACATTTATCATTTTAGTAAATTATGAATTTAGAATTTTAATTGTGACATAGTAAAACAATTAACTACATACAAGTTATCAATAATTTTAACCCACACCAGATGTATAATTATTCTAGTGAGTGAGTGAATATTAACCTTGCACTGTTCAGCTACACTAAGGTTTTTGGTGACAGACCCCGTAATTTTGAACCAAGGTCAAGTGATGTGGACGACACCCGAGCAGGCACCCCCTCTCCTAACTACCACACCACACCAATGGGAGGACATTTCAGGGTAAAATCCTAGGCGAGCCCACACCCTTGGCGACAAACCGAAAAAAGCGCCAAGCCAGAACAAGATTGCGCTAAGCGAAACCAACAATGGCGGCAAGGGAATATAGAGGGCTAAGGTGGATGCATAATGAAAATATATGTCAACAATACAGAAATTAAACATTTAAGATAAAAAATATAAAAACAGCATTTACTTTCTTAATGCTGATCTTTTCCAAGTGGAGGGTACGGTGTAACAACAGATTTTAAAAAAGCCTTAAAGGTCTCATCGCTAAGCGAATGATTGTGTGAGCGCCGCCATATTTATTCTGTGAGGTAATGGTAGAACATACATTCGGCGTGGCTGGTACGATTTCGAAGAAAGCGTTTTATTGCCAACCATGTTATATCATGCCGATCATTACATTTAGGACATTCATAACTCGAAGCAATCAATCCTTCCTTCATACACCATTTAATTAGTTCTTTCTTACCTTTTGCATTTAACAAAGTAAAAAATTCTAAAGTATATTCCCTCACACACGCAGCCAGCCCGTAGCCCAACAAGATGAAATTCGAAATGCGTGCCCACAAAATACGAAAATGCTAGAAATAGTTAGGGTTGCCATATGTAGTATTTAAAAGTAGAGTTACCAAGATGGCACAATTATTGCCAACTAAAGTAATTCGTGCCAAGGGTGTGAACTCTCCTAGGAGTGAACCCGTTTCAGCTCTTGACAGATTTAACGTGCATCACTGCCCTACACGGCGGGTTTTTAGTGGTACTGGGCTTGAACTCATGACATGCCTGCCATGATCCAATACCTTGACCACTGGGCTACTGCAGCTCGTATAATTATTCTAAAATAAATTTAAAATTATCTTAATTCACATTAAAAATTTCACTGCAATTAGCATATACCCCTTTCTTTAATCCTTTACTTGCTGCAGATATTTATGGGATTCCTTCCTTGATGCCACCATTTTTCACACATGTGCATAGTTATGCAGTGTTGGAGGAAAAGAAGACATAAATAAGAAAATCCTTCTCTGATAAAAAAAGTAAATCCTTCACAAACACTATTAAGAACATTTTATTGTACTTCAAAATCTTGGGAATAGTTTTATTGATAACAACACAATATAAAGAACCATACTTCACAGAAAGGCTCCCATGTTTGGTAAGAAGTAAATGCATCAGTGTGTTAGGCATATATATATGCCAGCAACAGTTAAGGGTTGAAATCATATTTCTTATTTTATATGAAACAAAAAGTTCTCATAATCCCACACATTTACATTTTAATTGCAATTTTCTAAGTTAGTTACTTTCATAAATTGGTTAGAATGTTAAAGGCCTTTAAGTGCAACTTAGAGACATTCTTAGTAAAAATATGTAATTTTTTAATATTAATTTTGAAGTTTATTTTGCATTCAACTTATTTGATAATCATCATTGCTGCAAGTATAAGCACACATATCAAAATTAATATGCATTTAAGGATTAAATATAATTTATATTAAATTCTAATGAAATAATTCTGAAAAATACATTACCTGATTTATAAAAGGGTACAAATTGCAAGGCAGAAAGTTTAGTATCATTTCCTTGCACCACAAACTGCCTGAATAGTAGAGTTACAGCATAAATATTAGAATGCATCCCAGGAAACATTTCAAATGTTTTTGAATCTAATCTTACATCAACACTGCAGCCTCGAATGGTCAAAAGTGGTCCATGAAATTCACATGCATCTGTACTTGAAAATATTTCATTTTCTTTATCTATTGTATGAAAATGTAGGTTGATAGGAAATGATTTGGGATGCAGCTTTGACTTCAAATGCTCATCCCACACTTTATCACTTGTTCCACTATTTGTACAAGATTCAAATCTCCATTCAACAAAATTTTCATCACAAATTTCAGAGTCTACTGATTTAATAGTTAAGTTGGTAGTTTCTTGTCCATTTCCGTCATCACTTTCACCAGAAATTTTGAATACAAGAATAGCCTTCTCAGACATGCAAGCAAAATAATTTTCACATATGTCCAGATTCTGGGCTATTAATGGAATACTAATGTCTACAAAATGATCAAAGTCATTAAATGTCTGATTTAAAGTTGAATGAATCTTAGTACTGTAGCAAAAAACAGAAATGATATTACCAAGACTAACAGCTAGGGCAGAAGTTTTATTACAAGCAGAAATACACAAAGCAGGTTTCTCTAAAGGCAATTCTATCATTTCTAATGATTTACTTGATGAATGTGAATTATCACACACAGGAGCACAGCCAGCCACACGAACTTTGAAAGGTTGATTGTTTGCATCAATCCACCATTTGAAGTAAATTCTTACATACGAAACAAGACTTCGATGCCAAGATACCTTGTTTTCAATAGTGGCAACATAATTTCCTAAAAGAAAAATAGGCATTAAAATTCATTACATTAAAAAAAAAATACAGCAAAACATTTATTTGTATAAAATTTGTAATAATATTTCAGCATTTTTGTGGTTCACACACATATATAACAAATCAAATTTATTTTGTCTGCTTTTCATTATTTCAATATTTTATATTGCCAGAAATCTGGTTTTACTTTAAGAATAAAAATTTTGCTAATTCTTTGAGGGTTACATTTTTATTCTAATAAATTTTGATGAAATAATGCATGGAACCTACTATTCTAACCATGCAAGTCAGTTATTTGAATTAAAAAGAATTTAGGAGTTGCCGGTTGTCTCGACGGAACAGGGGGGAGGATCATGATTAAACCATCCCCTTTCGATGACACTGAAAGTTGAGATCACTTCGGCATCTAGGAATTGCAAATCAAAATATTTTGGATAATGTACCTGTTCAAATCTGTATAAGTAGCTGTTATATATTTCTAACAAGAAAATCTGGCTCAAGTGTAGTATAGGGGGGGGGCACACCGGACAATTTTTCTTCGGATTTGGCGGTTTTTATCCAAATGTCATGGTGAGATATCAAATTCATTCTAAAATAAATAATAATAAATAATTCCGAAAGAAGCACCTTGACAACCGCTTTTAGTCTCCAAAAAAAAAAAAAAAAAAGGACTGCGCCAAGTGCCTCCCCCCATACTACACTTTAACCACTTGGGTTCATATTTTATAAGTTACAGAGAAATTACCCGATTCACAATAAATTATTTGTTTCACTATATCTATGGTCGGAAACGAATGCAGCACATTTCCTCTTGCTTCTAAATCATGAACATTCACAGCATGCTGGACAGTAGATACTAATAATTTATCTTGAGCTCCACAAAATGCTGTAGGCTCATTTTCTGATAGGAATACATCTTGGGATTCGAAATGATGACATGACACTACTCGAACCATTTTCGTATTTTTTTCAACGAAATCAAATTAATTTATTTTAACAAGAACTCAACAATTTTCAGCATAGGTAAAACAATTTCAATGGCAGGGAGCGACTTTTTAACAACTATTGGAAATTGGCTCCATGCGTCTATTTGTTTACAAACAGCTTGTCATCTGACCAGTATAAAAAAAAACGGTTATGAATGCAAAACCATTGTTGTACATTATTCCTGAATAATTAGTAAAAAAGATTATAGCATGAAATTTTTCGCATAAACTTAATATACAAGGTAAATGCAACAAAATTTAAAAGAAAAATGTATTAAAAAAAAATTAAGAAATAAATTCCCTTTCTCTGTAAATCTGGCAATCATAATTTTAGCATGTGACCAAACAAAACAAGTGACAGACGAAAGTCGAAATCGTAATGTCTGTTTATGTCAGTAACGTTAGAAAAAAGATGATTTTAGATGACACTCAGTTATTAAGTTGTACAATAGAAGCATTTGAAAATGTGCAAGGACACACAGTAAATCTTCCAAAATTTTATCTTTAAATAATAATTGTTGTTATTATTGGATTTTTCATTCCTTTTTGCAACGTAGGATAACTCCTACACACTGTGATATGAAAATTCCTAATATGACGATTTAAAGCCATGAAAGTGAAATTCGTCGATAATATCAGTTACATTTTGAATTTGGGCAGTTTAATACTTTTGAAATAATCATTGATGCATAATTTTGAAATCGAAATATTGTACATGAGGGGGCGTTCAATTTTACTCATACATAATGTAAAGTGAATGTTTCTGTGAGACTATCGGCATCTTATAATTCTAAACCAATTATTATTTTGAATTATTTCTGTGTTGTTTATATACTATTTGTGTTCGTTTTTTGGTATATTTTTGGATGGATACGTTTTCAAAAAGTCGACGAAAATAAGAATGATTTTTCTAATTAAATTTAGGGGCTTTTGTTAATGTAATTGCTTATATTTTAATGTGTGGTTTTTCTCTGTTTAGTTTTAAACAATATATTCACTTAAGTAAGCATATAATTATATAAATTGACTGAAAATGAATATTGCTTTAAGATGCAATTACCATTATTGAAATTATTACAATTTGATTATATAAGAAATCAGACTTTTTAATGAAATTTAACTATTGCTTAGATTTATAAGGTCTGTCACCAGTAATCCTTGTATTTTAAATAGAAATATTGATAAAATATTGGATCTAACTGAAAGCTGAGAAATTTATATTTGTTACTTTGAAAAATATTAGCAACTTATGTATAATCTGGTTCAAACTAATGCAAATTTGTTTACATTTAACATCTTCAAACATAACAAAGTTTCTGACACAGCCTAATGATTATGTTTCCATTTTGTTTTGCTTATAACATTTAAGTATAATTTTTCTCGCAGTTGGATTGGCTAGTCCATTAAATCAGTGTTCCCAAAAGTTTCTATTGCTGCAGACTGGTCAACATTTGATAATTTTTCCGTGGCCTGGTGAAGAGAGAGGGATATTATAATTTTAATTTAAATATCCCTTTAGAATAAAATACAGTTACAACAGAAAATGAATATAAAGTGATTTAACATGAAATATAAAGCAATTTCCAAAAAAAGTCACATAAACCTGACAGAAATACACCACAGTGAATAAAATGAAAACAGTTCAATGTTCCTTCTGCATCCTGGTATTACTTGACCCATGAACCATCACTGATATGGGAGTTGGGGACCACTGCATTAAAGAAACTAAGGATATATTTAAATTTTTTCTTTGAATTGAATAAATTACTTTATTGATATTTTATTTTTAGATAACTGATTTTTATTCATCACATATGTTATTTTTATGCAGTTTTATTTTTTTTAAATTGAAAAAAATCATTTTCAATTGTTTAATGATTTCAGGTCTATATCATGAAAGTTCAAAGGGGTGCATCAGATACATCATGGCAAGTTTCAAGAAGATACAGTGATTTTGATGCCCTAAATAACATGCTTCTGTGTTCTGGTTTAGATGTCCCATTACCACCAAAGAAAATGTTTGGCAAATTAGAACGGGAGTTTGTTGCAGAGCGGCAACAAGCACTTCAGGTATGTATCTGTTTTGGATCTTCATTATTATTGATATAAAATAAAAATACATTTATAGTGTTTAAACTTTTTTAATACAATATTCATGCTGATAATCATTATTTTATATCTATAATTTTCATTCACAGTTAATATTTTTATATTTAGCTTGATTTATATGCTTATTCTTTTATTTAAAAAGGATAAGATTTATCAGAAATATTGGACAATATTGTATGAACTGTAATTTTTGTATTTATAGTAATCAAAGTCCTAATTAAGATTCCTGTTTTTTGGGGAGATGTCAAGAAGTTCTGTCTTTGAAATTGTAATAAGCAAATGAAATCCATTATTTCCTAATAGAAATGGAAAAAAATGAAGGAAATAATGTTTTAGGTAGATGTAGATAACTGTGCTGAAACTGAATATTTATATAATTTTGGAAATCACTCACTTAATTTTTTTTATTGTATTTTTATCCACTACAACAATCATGTAAACATATCAGTAAAATGTATAACAACCCATCATGGTATTTTTGTTAATTTTCAAACAATTATCACAAATTCATTCATTTTATCTACTTAACCAGTATCTTGTAATACACAAGGTATAACACATGCTCAAGTGACTAACATTGCTCCATGTACCCTTCCTTACATTTTTGCACATCTAATGGAAAATATTTGACATTGCAATTCATAACCTACAATCATTACAATTCATAACCTGCAATTCTCTTTTTTTGAGTAAATGCATATTTTTGTCGCATTTTGGACATTCATACCTGGATACTATCCTTCATTCATACACCAATCAGTTACTGCTTTCTTACCTCTTTCATTCAAACATTTAGAAAATCTAGCTGTTTCACTTTTTGTCTTTTTCAAGAAAAATTGGTGCTTCTTTCAAACCAACTTTTCAAAGTGCCTATCAGAAAAAAATCTGATAGTTGTCTGAAAATTAGTAGAAAAATTAGTCTAGATAGTTATATACATTTTCCTCTCATTTAGCCAGCAGGATTACCAACTTAATACAAAAATCTCACCAAGATTTGGCAATTTTATTGGTCATCAAATCAAGGGGCTCATTGAAAATTCAAACAAAACAATTTATATGCATATGTTTTAAATTAAAAAAATATTTTTGTTTACTCTTTATTAAACTGATATTTATTTAACTTCAAAAGTAATACATTAAATTAGTAATGGAAAAGGCATATTAGGTACTTATTGGTAATAAGGACTATGTCCATGAAGCCAAATATGGAAGCATGCAGAAAAGACATTGTGTTCATAGTATGTAAATATATCTTATTTAATAATATCTCCAGTGTTCATATTTTCACAGCTGCAAATTCATAATCCCTATAACTAATAAGAACCTAATATTGTTTGTATCATAGATTTATATATTAAATACTTGTTAAGAAACTAATATAAAATGTATGCTTTTATTAAGATATTTTTATCTAATCAATTTGTCATGTGATTTCTTCACTAATTATTCTTAGTGAAACCAAACTAAGAGTAAAGGTTCAGAACAGCTGTCAAAACCTATTATCTTTTCAAATGGACTCAGACAAGGAGATGCACTAGTTTACCTCCTTTTTAATCTTGCTCTTCAAAAGATTATAAAAGACTCTATTAATACTAGAGTAACTATTTTTAATAAATCAGTACAGATTTTTGCTTTTGCCTATGACATTGTCATAGTCACTCAGTCAATTAATGCACTTAAACAGGACTTCCTTTATTTGGAAGTAGAAGCAAATAAAATGCTGCTTACCTTAAACCAGAACAAGACCAAATTCATGTCTAGTGCCAGTTTTAATTAACCTTATTTTGTATTAGGAGAATACAGATTTCAAGCTGTCAATGGTTTCAGATATTTAGGCTCTGAATTGAATACACTCAATGACATAACTCCAGAGGTTGGTCATTGTTGGGAACAGATGTTTTTATGGACTTCAAAAATATTTGAAGTCTTATTTCATTAGCAGAAAAGCAAGACTACTCATTTGTCTATAATTGTGTTCTGCCTGCCAGGCATCTCCAGAACACATTATTGACTGTCTGGGGCTTTCAAAACAAGATCTATATGAATACCCTCTAATAGTATTGGACTTTTTGAGAGTGAATGAGATCATGGACTTGATCTAGCTTGGCTAGACATGGAGATCAGAAACAACAACACTACTCATTTACAAATCATTGGTAAGGCCAGTTTTCACATATGTTGCAGAAACATGGGCAATAACAGAGAGAGACAAGGAGACTCTGGCTGTAATTGAATGAAGATTCTTATGAAGTATTTTTGGAGGCTTAAAATGTGATAATAGTTGGAGAAGAAGAACCAGTTTAGAAATTTATGAACTTTTTAAAGAACCAGATATTGTTAAATTCATTGCAATACAAAGGTTTAAATGGGCAGGACACTTGATAGAATGGGATAACAATTGAGTAAAAAAAAAGATCTTTGTGGCCAGACCATATGGTACTCAAAAAAGAGGACCAAGATTCAGATGTATTGCCTAGAAAAAGATCTAAAAGCTATTAATGTCAGAAACTGGAAAAGTCAGGCCAAAAACAGAATCTGGAATGGAATTCTTAGAAAAGTCACAAGGCCCACCCTAGGCTGTCATATTATTAAGGAAGAAAGGAAGGAAGAAATTAATATTGTTTAAAAGATATAATAATATTGGTGCATACTGTTTTAACTCTTTCAGGAGTGACAGGCACAAATGCATGTTTATTGCTGGAGTCAAAATTTCTTTTGTGAGTCTTACCCATGGTTCAGAGGGTTTTTTTTGCAGTTAAGCCTAAATCCATGGATATGCAGAAATATGAACACATTGTTTAAAAATGCTTTGTAGAGTATATGCTTGCTTTACATGTTTTGTATTTACTTACTTTACTTATGCATGTTACTTCTTGCTTAAATACATTTTTTTACATATTTTTGCTTACTATTTAAGGACTTTAACATTATACACTTGAAAGCAGGGATCTACACAGTTCTGCATTACAATCTTTGTACTCATGATAAATTGTTTGCTATTTTGGAAGATTTTTGCATTAATGTCGACAAACAAAAACTTAACTTTTCTTTCAATAAACTTAGCATACATATGTTCGAAATTTCATCATTATAAAATTATATATATCAACTATCAGAAGATATAATTTGTCACTATCACTATTCTGGGAATCAATTTTGCATCATTTCTGCTATTTCAAACTCAGTTAAACATTTTTAATACTTTGATATTGCAACAGTAAAAAAGAAGAAAAATTCATCCTCAAGATCTAATTATCTATTAAAAATTTGCAAACCCAAACCAAGTGTTCTAGCAAAAATAAAACTCTCATTCTTACTATAAACAAATACCACATGCTCTTTTAACCCTTTATCAACAACTGCATTATGATATACTGCAGTTTTTTTCAAGGAATATTTTTTTTGAATTACTACATTGGAAATTAAGGGATATACATAAACAAAATACTCCACTTTGGGAAATTTAATACGTGAGAGCTAATTAATTAATTAGTTAAAGATATTCCACTGTAAAATTAATTATATACACTATTCACTTAAAATAAATAATCAAATCATTTTCTAAGGTCTTCATTAAGGTATAAAAAAATAAGAACTTAAATTTTGACATTAGCTATTTTTTCGGGACAAAAATGATAATGTTCGTAATCTGTTGAAAATACCGTCAGCTGAAAATGCAATTTCTGCTATGAAACTATTCACTTCTCTGCTAAAATACTCATCATAGAACCTGAGCTGCCATATATCTTGGAAGAGTAGATTTCAAAGAATATTTCTACTAAGTATCGTCAAAATATTCGTAAAAATGGTTATTCTATGTATCTTTAAAGTGAATTGTACTTATAAGTACCGTCGGTAGATAAAGGTTTAAATAGTCATCATAAAGCATGCAATTCAGAAACATTCATCTTCTCTTACGTTTATGAATCAAAATCCATATGCATGCGAGTAATATTTCTCTCATTTAGAGTAGAGGGTCAAATCTGTATATGCCTCAAATTCTATAGACATACAATGCCATCTATTGCCAAAGAAATTGAGAGCAAATACTCTGATATACTGACACATATGCATAACATTAGAGGATGAAACCTGTGTCATGCATACATGATGGCAAGGAGCTAAGTGTGTTTCTTGCTATCATACATACATGACAATCAGTTTGAAGGGTTAAAATAGCATGTTGAATTTTTTTTTATTATATGATTTATTTTATTTAAAACATATATGTGAATTTACATGAAAAAAGTATAAAATATATATGTAAAAATATATTGTTACCATTTAGTACTGTATTGCATATTTTTAACAGATGAATTTATTTTTCTCTGATAACTTACCAAATAAAAATTCTATGCATAACTTATTTGAAATTGTTTCTGTATTTTATTATGGAATACAGTTTCAAAGAGACAAAATGGTATAATCAATAGAAGCTAGACAGGGGAAAAAACCTGACAAATATTTTAATTTTTCTGAATTTTAACATAATAAAGAGGTTTGTTTGGGAGTATTAAGCTTTATAGATTTGAATTGTTAATAAAAAAAATCCTCTGTTTTATGTGTTCAAAAATAATTTATTTTAAATTTTTGTTTCTTTTGCTTAGGTGTACATTAATTTTGTACTATCACATCCTTGGTTGTCTTCCTCTATACATGTAAAGAAATTTTTAGATCCTAATAATTATGCCTTTAATTTTGTTGGTGAGTTAAATACATTTATTTTTAATTTATGCATGATATATTTAAAAAAATATTTTAAATGTAATTTTTCATAATATTGAATTTTAATATGTTTGCTAATTGATATTGCTGTGTTGAAAGCTATTATTATTTAACCTTGTACACTAAGATTTTAAGTTTTTTATTTGTGTTAATTTAAAAACTTACTATTAATTCTTAAATAAAATGTCATTTATATGCTTTATAAAACTATTATTATTCAAAATAGTGCCCTAGGTTTTCTTTAACTCATATTCTGTACTAATTAAGAAATGCAGTGCTCATTTTTAAATGTGAATTAAATGTTTTTATGTAAATTTACAGTTATTTAAAGATATTTTTTTATAGAGACCATTTTTTCTTTCTTGCCAGTTTTTGTATGAGTTTGAATTTAGTAATGATTTGAACTAGAAGTGCATTAAGCTAACCTTTAATATAATAGGTTCAATATTGCATGTATGTAATAATTCTCTATTTCAATTTTCTTGAGGGATTTTCTTTAATTTATTATTGTCTTAAACCTTCCAAGACATCATGTGATACTTAATTCTTTTTATTCATTCACCTAATGGGAAATAGAATCTTAACTGTAACTTTAGTTCATAAAAAAAAAGTACTGTGTTGATAATTTTTGTGGCGAGATGATGCAATGTTACTTCAACCTTTGGATATGACCTATCAACATGTTAAGACTAGGAAATCATGTGATTCAAGAAAGTTCTCTTAACTTTCGGAATAGGAGTGTATAAGTTATTATCCTTTGGAATGAAGAGAAGAGCGCTTTTGTTCATCATAAACTTTGCATGTTTTGTTACTTCTTTTATGTATAAGTGTATATGCTTGCTTGTATAGTGTATCATTAAAAATCATTGTAAATAAATTCTTATTTGTAATTGACGTGTCAAGAAGTCAATATTTCAAAGTAAATTCCAACAAATTTAAAGCATTTTTAAGTAAACCTACATATAATAAACTCTTACTGATTTGTTAGATTAAATAGAAAGCAGATTATATGGGAAACCATCTTCAAAAACTTCAAAATTATAAAAAATTTCTTAATTCATTAAATTTAAACAAATTAGAGTTTATATTAGTACTTCCTGTGTTCTCTCTATTCCTGGGCTGGGCAAGGGGAACTCAGCCTTTCATCCCTATTGCATTGGGTCAATAAATGAGTACCAAGCTTGCTTGGAGACTTAAACATTAGGGGTCTTGCTTCAGACTGACCACCTGATTGGGACAGCTGCTCATGCACCTCAGCGCCCAATGGTCATGTATACTAGGATGGGATCAGTAGGCCCTGGTCCTCATGGGCTGTTGCAACCCTGAGTTTATTAGTACTTTGTCAAAATAAAACCCATGATATGAGTTTATCTGATAGCAAATAAATTCTCATGATGTGATTAAATTTTGCTTCTGGATTAAGAAATAATTTGTTTGTAAATTACTATCTGTGATTTTAATTATGATTAGTAATAAAACATTTTCCCAAAAAAGTTTTCATGTTATATTAGAAGGTATAGAAATCTAATGATCTGCATCAAATTATGTAATCAAAAAATAATTGTTTTAAATTCTTTTGAAGATAAAAAAATATTTTATGCTATCTCCTATTGATAATTGTAAGTTATTTTTAAAATGCTTGTTGAATTTCCAGGATTCAGTGCAAAGTAGTTTGCTCATTACAGTTGTTAATTATACTTTATTACTAATTATCACATTCAAATTTACTGAAATAAATTATACTTAATAATCATCATTTAAAATTTTGTTTTGGCATCTAGAAAATGTTTTTAACTTAAATAAATAGCAAGTAGCAAGAAATTATTATATATATTTTAAAAAAAAATACTTTGCTAAGAAAAATTTATGAAGAAATTTTCTACATTTTATCCTCTATTTTAATTTTTTCCCCCTATAAAATTTGGAAAAGAAAAAAATCTTTGATAAAAAATAATTAACATTTATTTAATAAAGCATCTTAGAGGTTATGAAAGTAAACTTTTAAATTTCTCTTTCTTAAGGAAGGATTTCTAAACAAAAGAACAAAATTACAGTTCAGTAATAAACTCATGCATGAGTATATATGCACTTTGTACAATTATGATTATTTGTAATAATAATTTAAAACATTTCATATTTAAGAATTATACTTTTAATTTTTAGCATGACTATTTTTAGTGCATATTTTAATTACAATGGACGGGTTAGAAATATCTCCTTCATGAAGGTATATTTTATATATGTTAGAATGAACTATTGATCTATCAGAGCTTATTCACTAATTGCTCTGAAAAAAAAATTCTTTTTTCCCCTTAAATTTTTGAAACTAATATTTTAATTAGATGTACTTGTGTTTACTTAAAATTGATTATAGGTATTTGTATTTTTGTTAAATGAGGGATATGTTTTTATAGGTTATTACAATATCAGTTTTTAATGTAGTACAATAAAGCATTAATTTTAGCAGTATATTTTCATACACATTTTACACAACAGAACATACTTCAAGTGTATTAATTTAAATATATTAGTTAATAATTTTGCATTTATATTATTGTTCTCATTTGATGAATTAACAGTAGTCACAGCAAAAGCATTGCTGCATTTTATGAGATTCAGAATGTTATAATGAAAGTATTTTTCACCATTTTTTTCATAAAAACTAACAAAATCTTTATATTTGCCACTGTATATGGAAATATGTACATCATCAGCCAACACATTCCACTCAAAATGTTTATCCTAGCAATTCAGCTTTATTCTGACTTAACCCCAAATCTTACTCAAGTCTGTTCAGCCCTCTTGAATTAGTATATAAGATTTAAAATGAGGAAATGTAATCCATGCTTAATTCACTTTCAAGACTTCAAGATGGCATGCATTGTTCATCAACTAAAGAATAATCAACAAGTGGTTTTGGTACAGGAAGTACATCTCTGAGGTACTAGCCTTATCACAGAATAATTATTGAAATGCTTAACTTATTTTTGCTTCTTAAAAATAATTCCTTTTGCTATTGGAATTATGCAAAAAATGCACTGAAACCCCCTTGCCTGTGTTCTACTTTTAGAGTCAAGTAGAACAGCAAAAAAAAAGTGGCATTTTTTGTTTGCCAGTTTCATATCAAAGTATTTATGCACAATTTTAATTAAAGAAGTCATGCTTCTTTTGTGAATAATGCTTATAAATTACTATGAGAACTATCAGCATAGTTAATCCACAAAGATACTTTAAGTGTCCCATTTGACAACTTATTAAATACCACACTGATCAGATTTAATCCAAATTGATAAAATTTTCATTTCATGGTAATATCTGATGATGCCTTTCTTGAATAATACTCTTGTATGTATTATGTAACTCATGCGCAGGTTGGTTTTCTGACTTCACTCTTATACAAATGTGTTGAAAATTTATATTTCAATACCAATAAAATTATAAAATCACTTTGAGATAATACAGTTATTCTTCCTTTATCAGCTGTGAGATAAATTAAAATTGTGTTTTAAATATGCATCAGTAACCATAATCACATAGAAACAAAGCACTTATAAAGATAATAAAATGACATCATGGGATATATTAAAACGTAAATGAGAAACAGCTTTACTTTTTTTTATATGAGCATCTCATAAATTTATAAAATAATTAATTAAATTTGTTAAAATTTCTCCAGAAAAAGTTTCTTGTTTGTAAGTGTTAACTAAAAGAGCACATTCATTGTTTAGTAATAATTGGGTTTTTGATATCTCAGTATTTCATGTAGCTGCACTTTTTAAAGTGATATAAATGTTTTGTTAAAATTCAAAATAAGACTATAATGTTAATTTACAATTAATAGAAAAGTGGTTTATACTGAAGAGATATTGATGTATTTCTCTTTGAAAGATATTTGAATAAGTAAGATAGATTCAAACAGGAAAAATTCTTGCACTGCTTCTTTCACTTGATTTAAAAAAAAAGTATTTCTCTTAGCTACTTTATTTTTTATTTATTTACGTAAACAAAAGGAAAGTTAACATGATGTAAGCTCTTTTTTTCTCTCTAATTATATATTAAAATAATTTTGTGATTAATTGAAAATATTCACCTAATTAGATGCTTTAATTTTAATGATAGAAAATATATTTACCATCATCCATTATGTGCTATGACATGGTACTCAATATTTTTTACATTACTTTTCTTGAATCTTGTAAAATATGTTGTTAGCGCTATAGTTGGAAAAAGGAATTGTAAATTAGATATATTTTGTATTGATAGATAGTGATGAAATTTAGAGTTAGTACATATTACTTTCATTGAAATTTATGAAACAGGTATCAGTACATAGTAAACACAACAATTGCATAAAATATATTTTGTAAATAAATATATGATTGCAGTATGCAAAGTGAATTGTAAATTAAATAGAGGAAAATGATTGATGAGGCGATATCGAGATCTTGCTTCCTATGGCCAAAGGGTTTTAAAACTATATTCTATGTAAATGTTATGAATCATCTGTGAAAACCAGTAACCTCTAATTATGTCATAGCATTTTATCCTTTAATTTTACTCATCAATATGTATTAATCATTGAGGTCAATCATTCTAAATTAGTTACAATATTGTAAAGTCAGGCCATTTTTAAATCGCCTCCTGATTCCCCCAATTTTTTAAATTACAGAGAAAAGCACAAAACCAGGAAAAAAAATACGGGAATCAACTTATTGTAAAATAATTTGATAAGCTGATATTAGAGAGTTTTCCATATTCATTGCTCATATTTTCAATTTCAAATTTAATCTTAAGATCTTAAAATAAAGTGACAGCAGCGTCAGAAGATAGAGATTATTTCAGGCAATAATAAAAGAGGTTACTTTAACAGAAAGTTATGATCATCTAATTTCTGAAATCATAAGTAGCTTTTATGTGAATAAAAAATCGTGAATTTAAGTTATCTAAGGTTTGTCCTTAGAAAAGTAACAAGATAAATTATTTAAAAGGGGCATAATTGAATTTTGTATGGAACATTGCTTTTTGAAGGGGTATAATTCTAGGCATTCATTTTATTTATATGAAATAGTGTCCATCCATGGTTGAACATAATTACTCTTTTATAATTTTTATCTCAAATGTTTAATGAAGCTTCTTTCTGGATAAAATGTTAGGAAAAGAGATGTTATAATATTTTATTCAGATATTTTTATGCAATTAATTTATTTATGTAATTTATTTTAGAAACTTCTTTACAACATGTCTCAATGGTTTTTCGCTCGGAACCTGAATGGGAAATAGTGGAACCTCTGTTAGATTTTGGTAGGTTCTTTCTTCTTACAAAATATTACTAACAGTATTGCTCAAAAAACATGATCAAAAAGGGATTCCTACTTGCCTGACCCTGTGATCTTTTCTCAATTTTTTAAAATTTTTGTGAAGGTGGGAGAAAAAAACTGTAAATGTGCCTTATAATAATTTCAACTTATTGATTAATCTTATATATATATATACTTATATATATGTGTGTGTATGAGGGTTCGTCAAAAAGTTAAGGGACTTTTGCAATTTCTCTTTCCAAGGTTTGAGAACAGTGCTAGTATCCAGTGCTGCATGAAGGGAGTCAGCCACACTTTATACAACATATCACTTGTCTTTCCTCATAGACGTTGGAGTGTAGCAGACCATTCAACATGGTAGCTCCATTGTGGATCTACACCAAGTAGGAAACAAGGTCTGTGATTTCTTTTGTTTGCGGAAGAAGTGATATCTGCGCCGGATACTAGCCATCCCTTTCATCACTATACCCTCAATGATGTGGATGAACTGCCCAATCTTTCAAAAAAAAAATTTCCCTGTTTGAAGCACTCTATCCTTTCATAGGTCATACTTTGTGATAAATAGCTGTCCCCATATTGCTCTTGCATGGTATGAATAATTTCTGCAGGTTTCACACCTTCCACTAACAAAAATCAAATCACTATCTTCCTTTCTTCCTTGGTGCAGATTGACAATGGAGCTGACATGTTGAATGGTCTGCTACACCTCAATGACTAAGAGGAAAGACGAGTCACACGTTGCATAGAAGTGTTGCCAACTACTCCTCATTTTCTGCTGGATACTAGTGATGTTGCCAAACCTTGGAAAGAGAAATTGCAAAAGTCCTTTTACTTTTTGATTTTCCCTTGTATATATATATCCAAATTTATATCATATGGATATACAGTCAGGTCTCGTTTTATGCGGTAGATACGTTCTACCGAAAACCGCATATAAAAAAATCGCATTAAAAAAGACATTACTTGAATGGAAAAAGTAGGGATACGTTCCTTAGTTTTCTAAAATCGCATAAAACCAAAACAACTAGTTAAAATTAACTTAAAACCGCATAAAAAAAAATTGCAGAAATGGAAAGAAATAGGCTGCATGATAAATTACTTCGAATGTCTGAAAGAAATTCATACTAAAGCTAGAAAAAACTTGTATTCAAACCTTTATTCATTTTATTTTATGGAAAAGTAATACACATAGTTTTACATTTTTAATCATTATCGCTATCTGATAATGGTTTGCACCGTTTGCAAAGTGGTTCCAAATCACCTTCATCATCAGAAGAGACTGTCTCTGCAATAGATATTTGCGGTAAAGGCCACGGATTTTCACAAACTTCATTCTCGTTCTGTGTAGCTCTTCCTTTTCTGACAATGTCATCAGTAATTAAACTTTGCGATGAGGATTCTTTTATTTTTTTATAGAGTTCAGGATATCCAGACATGCAGTTCTGCAGCTCACGTTGTAATTTAGAGGCTCGTTCAGAATTGGGGGCATTAATAAGAAAATGATTTTCTAATTTACTGCAAAGTTGAAGACCTTCTTGAATTAATTTTCCAGTGAGGGGAGTTGATTTTTCTTCCTCATCATTATCACCTTCTAGACCTACGACGCCGTCTACAGTTAGATCTAAAGTTAAATCAATAATATCATTGTCACTTAATGCATCACCCACAAGCAATTTATCTACATCATTGTGGCTGAAGGTATTAAAACCATCTCCTCAAATTTCATGTGCCAAATTAATTATTTCATCTGATAGTGTCGATGTTTGAGTGGTTGTATTGTCTGTCACACATGCTGGCCAAATCTTTTTCCAACAGGCATTTAAAATTGTAGGTCTTATTTGAGCGGAATCAGATGCAACATGAATTAAACAATCAAAAATAGAAAATTGTTTCCACACATCTTTCACTGTTTTGGATTCATTTTCTAGTTTATTCAAGATGAATTTGTACGTTGTCTTAATATAATATTTTTTTTTATGCCTTGATCTAATGCCTGAATAAGGCTTGTTGTATTGGGCAGAAGAAATACTAGTTGAACATTTAGATGTTCTAATTCTGGATGACTTGCTGCATTGTCAACAATTAATAAAACTTTAAAATCCAGAGATTTTTCCTTCATATAGGCTTCCACTTCTGGTACGAAACAATTATTGAACCATTCTGTAAAAATAGCTGTTGTCATCCAGGCTTTCGGGTTAGCCATCCAATGCACGGGCAGTTGTTTTAAATCTTTACCTTTAAGGGCACGTGGTCTAAGAGATTTATTTATTAAAGAAGTTTCAACATCCGATCTCCTGATGCATTGCTACAAAGTAATAATGTGACTCGATCTTTACTTGCTTTATGTCCACTTGCAGTTTTTTCATCCTTTTGCGATGTAAGTACGATTAGGCAATTTTTTCCAATAAAGTCCTGTTTCATCAGCGTTAAATACTTGATCGGCAGAATAGTCCCCGTCTTCAATAATTTTCGCTAGCTCCTCTGGAAATATTTTTGCTGCTCCTTCATCTGCTGTCGCACTCTCCCCTGTTATCTTAATATAATGAAGTGCATTTCTTTTAAGAACCCGGTTAGCCATCCTTTGCTAGCTGAAAATTCTTTTTAGCTTGGGAAGTGGAAGTTGATGGTTCTGACTGTTTCATTGAGAGCTTTTTCTTGGATTAAATAACCACTTACAGGAATCCTTCTTTGAACTTGTTCCTCAATCCAAATTGCGATGGCTCTTTCCGTTCTTTCTAATAATACATCCCTTGTGTACGATGCAAATTTGGTGCTTAATTTTGTACCAGAAATAACCGATTTTCTTATTGCAGCTTCATTCTTTTTAATTGCTCTGACAGTATGTTCGCCTAAATTAAAATGTTTTCCAATATAGCCGTAGATCCTTCTCCTTTTCCTAAGCGATCTAAAATTGCAATTTTCGTTCCCAACGAAATTGACTGTCTTTGATGTTTTTTTTTCTCCATTGGGCCAAATAAAATCTTAGAAAAGAAATTTTTAAAATTACACTTACGATTTTCTAATGAAAAATAAAAACTTTACGACACTCACTTTAAATCCAGAAATCAAAATTTGCTGCTTATTATATTGCAACTTAAATTTGCCACTTATTAAAGTGAAACTTTTATAAAAATGAATGAGGCACCTCTAAGAGATAACGTAATTTCTCGAAATAATGATATCGTATCCGTATACTACTGAAATACAACTGAAATAACGAATGCGAATCTAAGACTGTCGCAGCCGAGCCACAGACGTAAGCACCAAAAGGTACGGAAATTCTCGGAATACTACAATCAACGTCTCAGTATAAATAATAATAATAATAACAAAAATCTAGAAATGTTTGGAATACAAACCGCACAACTTCAAAACCGCATAAAAAGAATCCGCATAAAAAGAGACCTGACTGTATACCATATTTACTCGATTCTAAGCTGCACCCCTAATTTTCATAATGTTTTTGAGAAAAATGAAAAATAGTACAAAATGGCTAATCAATATTTGATTTTAAGAAACTAAAATAAATTTTAAATGGGAACTAATAAGAAATTAATAATTAGTCATTTTACCATATTATGATCTTTTTAATACACACATGAACCTGTAATTGCTCTAATTGTCGCGTCCGACAAATTTTTAGCCCTTCAATTCTAAACCGCACCCAATTTCCAATAGCATTAACATTGAAAAAAAGTGGGGCTTATATAGATTCAAGTAAATACTGTATATTTATATAGAAATTGTTATCAATATTCTAATATCATTTCTAAGCTAATGAAAATAATTCTGGTTTTTTAAAAAACTTCATTTTATTTATTATGTATATTTATTAAGCAACCTCGTGTAAAGAATATTTTTTCCATGTTATGTGTAAAAGAATAAGGTGTTGAGCTTTAAAAGCTCTGGTACAAATTTAAACAGCAATAATATTTTGAATGTACAATTGAAGAATTGCTTAAGTATGTTGTGTAAATAATGCATCTATATTCTAGACATAAGAATAAAAAAGTAAAAAAATGTAAATACATATTCTTCTTCTTGCTCTTGAAACAAGTATAATTTTTTGGAAAAGTATATTGTTTTGCAAAACCTCATTTTCAGGATTGCTTCACAACTAAAATTTGATACAGTTACAGTTGTGATAGCTATATTATTCTATTTTGAATAATTATGTAAAAGTTGTAGATTCAAATAAAGTTTTTGAGAAAAAATGTTATCTTGTATTATTTTTAAGAGTAAAAGTGTTAGTCAAAATTTACTTAAGAAATACAGTAAGTCCATTTAAAAACAGCAAATTCCATGTATACTGGATTTGTAATGAATGCAGTGAAAAAGAACGGGAATGTAACCTGTTTGAATTCAAGTTTAAAGTTTAAATATTTTAATTTCACAATTTTTTTTAAAAATTACTTATTTCAGGAAAATGGGAAAAGAATTGTTTTTAAAAAAATTAATGAAACAATTTTTTTTAATTGTCAAACAATCTAAAGATCAAAATTTTGATGAAACACAAAACAATATATTTTATGAAACAGGTGAGATTGTTTTTTCTATTTAACTCTAGTTACATATGACAACTGACAATGACTATGCATGTAAGATATAAGGTCACCACATTTGTATTTGAAACTTGTGATTTATGTAAAGTTACTGTTATACATAAGTACAGAAAATAATTAGGAATAAATAACTAATCACATGGCACAAGTTATTCAGTGAAAATATCTGGTATGTTATTATAATTTGTTCTCTGTTTGAAAATGGAAAATAGCAAAAGAGATAAAAAAAGAGAGGTCTATTATCTTAAAAAAAAGGTGAGATGTATAATGTTATATAGTGCCAAGATTTAATTAGGATTAATAGTATGCAGAAGTTGAGGAAATGAATATTTTGTGGTCCATTTATTGTAATTTTTTTGTGTAATATTTTTGGTCTATTTTTTAAAATGGAAAATGAAAATTGTCGAAAAATAAATACATTAATCTTTATTCAGATTAATTTAAGAGATTTTCTAATCACCCTGTGCTAATTATAAACTCACAATGAAATAAAATAGTATACATCATAGTATAAATAAAATATGTATATTAATTTTTCAAATCTAAAACTTACAAGGCAATGTCATAAACCCATCTAGATTGAACACTGCATTTTTACAACTGTAATTGAGGATATTCTTTAAAGACTAAATGTGAAGTTTTTGTATTATATCTCAGAATTTGAGGCAACAAATTGTGAGGTAAACAGAAATTTATTTCATATGGAAAACTTTATTAATATTCCTCAAATATCTGAAACTTTTTTTAAAAACACTATGAATTACATTACTTTATGAAAAATTTATCTGTGCATCAGTTTTTTATAAATTTAGAATTCTTTTGTAGGTTGGCGAATAAGAAAACAGTATTTTAGTATTAAGTCTAAAAGTGATACCAAAAAGAAATATGTTTTGTCTTGGGTAAGTAAATAATTAAAATATTTTCACAAACAATATTCATTATTTAATTTCCTTATTTAACTTTGACAGGGAAAGGTGGTTAATAATTTTACTGAAAAGAATTGTCTTATAAAGTATGATTTGTTTAAAAAACTAACCAAAAAGGGTTTTTTTTTCTTATTAGCTGCTTTCTAAACACCATGTGATCTCAAATTCCAGAAATGTTGAGTTCGAAATGTTCTTGTTTTCAGAGAATAGAAAATTCCACCTTCTTCCTACTTTAGAAATATTTACCCATTTTATCTCCTTTTTTACATAAGTATTTAATTATATATTAGTATCTCAAGAAGAAGTATTTGTTATTACAATTTGTGTGATATTTTATTAATTTAAGTGTAAAAACATTTACAACTTTTCCTTCTGTTTAATAAGATTGGATAATTTCATTTCTTCTAGAACAGTGTTAATAATCACCTCAATTTGTTTAAGTAAATAATCTGTTTAGCATCTTTTATGATTTTTAAATTTTTGTTTTACTCAAAATGTATAAAAATCCGGATTTTCAAAGTGATTTTTGAATAAAATTTCTGTTACATTTGACATTAGTAATTTTTAGTTATTTGAATATATGTAATGGGATCTCTTATTAGAGGATATTATATCGACTAATCTTTTAAAAGTAATAAATAACACAATAATTAATGTACTGTTTATGTATAATGATATTTATGTATTAGCCAATTCATCTTATTTGGTTCGTACATGTTGTTTGTCGACCATAAATCTGCAAAGATTTTGAAACATTTATGTGCCAAAGAAATATTTACAAAAATTGCTGAATTTAAATTACATTTTATTACCTGAATTCCTTTATTGTAACAAAAATTTTAAATAATGAAATATCTAACAACTGCATTATTCAGGTTGTCAAAACTCCCTAGTGACATTCCAAATCATAACAAATGAGTTTTCATCATGTAGATGACACTGTGTAAATGGAAATCTAGATTCTGTCATTTAATTCTGTGATGTTTTTGTTTCATCATTTTTTCGAACTTCAACTTTAGCTGTTTTGTGTATGTGCACTGGTGATTTTAAAATGTACAAAGTTTGCAGATTTGAATTCCTCTGTTTTAAATATTCCAAGAATAGGAAACTAATCATAGGTCCTCTTAGATATTTCATGTTTTATTTCATCTAAAAGAGTATTTGCCTTTCTAATTAGAACTTGTGCACAGAATCATTCATTTAACTCCATACAAATTCTACCAAAGATCCATTATTCTAGCTGCAATCTGTGAGTTTGTTTTTTCATTTTGAAAAAAATCTTTTGTCTAAACCTTTCTTTCACATATTTGTTTTGTTTTTTTATCTCAAAATAGCAGGATATATGCACTTACTTTTCTCAAGTAATTGTTTCTATCGGTTACAGTCAATTGATTGTGCTAATCAATTATTATCAGCTAAATCCGATTTCTTTCCCTTTCAATCGTGATAATTTTTTGGATCGATTGTGAACAAATGTTAGTACTGTTAAGAATGTAATTTGTGATTGTTCTAACCATATTTACTTTTCAATTAATATTTGCTTATTGCATTCTTTAATGTCATATTTCCATTGACTGTCTGTATTTAAATAGACTAGTAGTGTTCATTAACATACTTGTTTTTCTAATGGAATTATCCTATAACTTCAGAAAAATACTGTGCCACACCATTGTTTGTTCTCTTCTGTAAAATGTTAGTATACAATTTCAATCATTTTTCACCAAAAAATTAAGAAAAGAAAAGTATTATAATGAACAAGGTTATTGTATTCAAGCTTGCACAACCACTGAAATTCTGCTATGTAGAGGTGCTGATGAATGTTAAATCTGTTATGGTTCAAGTTCTCACATTGGCAAGGTGTGAAAATTTGGAAATTAGGTTGCCAGGGAGCTCAGTTGTCATTCTTGCCACATGATAAAGTTCAAAATTATGAGGTCTGTCACCATTAACCCTTGCATTGCTTTAGAGTGTGATATTAATAAAAGAATAAAATAAAATCTAACATGCACAGGAACACTTTTCCATTAATATGGAGGGGAGGACAGGTATGACATTTGAGATGTCTTTTGATTTGACCAGTAGTGCACACAAGAATTTTACAGGGGGAGTCCGGGGTCGAAAGTTTACCATTCTTGTATCATGCTCCTTTGGATTCTGTCGATTTTCGGGAACAAAACACAGTAAAAACTAATTATTGAATAAATAATTAGCATTCATTAATAAAATTAATCATAAATAACAAATACATAATTACATTTTATGTTCTATATACTTAGAATTATAATCAATCGGAAAAAATCAAGGGCTTTGGGGGGGGTCCTGACCTCCAGGACCCTTCCTCCCTTGTGTGTGCCACTGCATTTGACATTAAGGGTTGATCAACATAAGTGCAATTTATTTTAATGAAACATTCATTAATAGTTTTTACAGGTTATTATTTATGTAATGTATTTTATTTTGTGTTATTTAAATTACCGATCTATTTTAAAATTTCTGAAGATTTAAAAAAATTATAACTGGAATTCTTTTAAAAGAAATTTTTTTTCGCTGATTATTTTAAAATATACTTTTTATTAAAAACTCTTAATTTTTTTAATGTTTATCCGCTTTTAAAAAATAATTTTGTACTTAACATATATAACAAAATCAAATTTGATAGATTTTCTAATTATGTAGATGGCTTTAGGTCCTGATCAACATCTTAATGAAAAGGATTTAACATCCGCCGTGAAATTATTAGGTAGCCTACAGGTTTGTATTGTCTGTTTCTTATTTTTAATAAAACAATTAAATTGCAGGAAACGTTTCAATGCCTATTTTCTGCTTCTGTAAATATTGATATAAAATATTAAGAACATTCAAACTGATGGATTCTGCATGAAGGTTTATCAGAGCTTCAAGCAACAACTTGCATGTTGTACAAAAATTTGAAGTTAGTGCTTTTTATGGTAGCTTAGCTGAAGTTCCATAATTGGATATAGTTCTGTGTTATATTTCTACTGAAAGCCATTGTCTAAGTTAATGATTATTATTCGATATTAAACAGAGCTCTTATTAAGCTTTGTTCAAAAGCATTTAGAATGAGTACCAGCTTGGGTATTAGCATTATCACTTTGTTATGGAACCAAAATATGTTGTCTATTGCTAATATCCCATTATTGAATTTTGTTATTGTACGAATTCAATAGAATCAAATCATATATAGGAATCATATATTTGCAAAATATTATGAATACTTAAAAAAAATTTTTTTTGTTATACTATAACATTTCTAGAGTATTTACGTTACTGAAAGACGTTTTTAAAAATTACTTAAGCAGTAAAGTTAGCTATAATTAATTATATTATTATAAATTTTTATTCAGTTGAATATGTATACTTTATTGTGCATTAAAAAAATTTTCAGAAAACATTTATTTTTAATTTTAGCACCCTTACATCCAGCCAGTATCCATGTCCTGTGTCAGTTCTAATGGTGGATTGGTCATATATGATTATTCAGAAAGTGGAACTTTAAGAGATATTTTGTGCAATGTATATATCTTTCTTTTTTTTATTTTAATATAGTTGAAAAAATACCTTAATTTTTTTGTGTGTAAGATTATTTAAAATCGAATTTTAGAAAAGAATTAAGTTTATGTAAAACTTAACAGTGTATTTTTCTTACTAGTATTTTTTCATGCAAGTGTAAAAAAAAATTTCATTAGTTTTGTATTTTCAATTGAAAAGGTTAGTAAATTGTTGCAAATTTTAATTTTATATATTCATTTGCTTCATTAAATCTTTAATTCTTATTATATCTCATAAAGTACATTGATAAAGTTTGCATAAGGTTAATATTGGAGTTTAGTAAAATTAAAATGTATTGATAGAATTAAGGCAGTATTAATATTTACTATTTCTGAAAGGTAATGTTAAGTGTAATTGATTTACTGTTATTTAATTCTTAAAAAAATCGTCACAGAAATATGTACAGCATCTAAAATTGTTTTCTTGATTTATTTTCCAAATTTAAGAGGAGCTCAGTAAATGTTATGTTTGTTTATATTTTATACCAATGCATTTTAGGTTACGTTCTGCTATCATTTATTTAAAATTCTGTCATGTATGTTTAATTTTGAGCAAAATAATACAACCTTAGTTTTTATCTTGATTAAAAAATAAGTGAAAATAACTGTATTAAATGACTTTTAGAAGACCAATATCAATATATATTTATGTGTCTCATTTCAGACAAAACCAAGATTGCCATTTTTAAAAAAATATGGCAACCCAAAGTCTTACAATGCTTTTGAGCTTTCAAAGATAAGAGTGTTTGGCCACCAGATTCTTATAGCTTTAAAGTTTCTTCATGACAGAGGTTTTTATCATGGTAATTAATCAATCTTAAATATTTCATTTACATACAGTTTCTAATGAATGTGGTGTGTTCCTTTCACATCATGTTAAGAAAAATACTTTTGTTTTTTTATTTAAAAAAATTGTACATTGTAACTGCAGATGAGTATGCAGTATCTCTAATAATGCATATTTAATTATTTCTTACATATTTTTAGGAAGTATACATTCTGGAAATGCAGTAATAAGTGGTGGTAAATGTAGAATTCTTGATATTTTTAATGGCATTCAAGGTGTTCCATGCTTTCTGAGACCATATTTTATCCAAATAAAAAAAATCCAGGTAATAAAATAGGAATTAACTTTCCCTAATTTGTTTAGATTTTTGTTCGTAATCAACAAATTTACATATTAATATAAAGTATGATTTAAAGTAGTAATATAACATAAAGAGTATTTTCCAATACAATGCTTAACATTCAGTTTTTCTAAAGGTATGTTGATAAATTTTAAATTAAAAGGCACAAATATTCTTTGTTCTATATAGAACAGATGTGTAAATATTTTACTATGAAAGAAATAAAAACTAAAATTATTAAAATAATTATTGTAAACTTATACAATAATCCTATTAATAACTAATGTATATTCTTAAAATTTTAAATATATAATTACAATTTTTCACCAAATTGTATTCTAGTATTTAATGAGTGTTGGTTAAATGAATGAAATATATTAAAAGAATTATTTATAATAAATAAAAATATATTCTTTGTAGACTGTAGAAAACATAGATGTGTATTGTTTTGGACATTTACTATATGAGATGGCCTTTGGAGCTCCATTGTTTGCAACTACCTGTGATAATTTACCTAATAGTTGTGCTCCTGAATTACGTAAGTAGTGTGTGGTAATATATTATTTGAAATGATTTTAGTCTATCTTGTAAAAATTTATGCTAAGAGTAAAAATTAAGTTATAAGAAGTACAGTATTTTTTATATTAAGTATAAATAAAATAATATTTTCTCAAAATTTGTGAGATGCTTTTTAGTAAATAAATAGATTTGTTAATTTGTTAAAAATAAATTTTAAATTTCTGGAGATAATTGCAGAAATTGCTTCTTTGTCTAATTTTCTATTGGTTACTTTTTAGGTTCAGTTATACTTTCCATTCTGTCCAAAGAAGCCTTAAGAAATGGAGTTCCTAGCATATCTGATTTACTTCAACATCCGTAAGTTATCTTGTATACCTTTCTTTTTTGCTTGTTTTGTGTTTTAAATGACAAGACATTTAAAGTATATAATAAAAATATTTTTAACTTTTTTGTGACAATTATATGATTGTAATCTTTATTATGCATGAAGTATTATGAAGTATTGTTTATTATTATGTAATGCTCTGAATAATGCTAAATCTCGTTGAACAATATTTAATTCATTATCATTTTTTTTCCATTGATATATTGTAAGATTCTTGAGTGAATTTACTTTTAGATTTTCTTTTCATATCTTATGAATAAATATTTATAAATAATTATATTAATCATTTTAGTAATTTTATATTAATTAAACCTATTTCAGAAATTACTTTTTATTAAATATGTTTATAAATAGTTATTTATCGTTAATTCGTAGATCATACTTAGAGAATATTGTAAGAATCGTATTTTTTGTTGAATGTGCTCACACTTCATTTGGTTATATAAATTTCAGACACACTGCAGTCAAAATGTATATGTTAACCATGACTCTTTTGTCTAAGAATATTAATCTTTTCACTAAGATGGACTGAGATCAACGGAAAACATTTTAGAGACGGGTGTGTCACATATGCATCCACCCTAAATGTAACTGGAAGCCGAGTGATGTATTGGTGTATTATGGTTCACACTGATCTGCGCAGGACTAGTTATCCCCATGGAAAGTTGCATTGAAGGGTTTATTGCCCAATAAGGGGGTTTGAGACTGATGCATACATGACACACCTGTTGTGAAAAGGTTAAAGACAATTTATTTTCAGAAAAATTATGTGTTAATTCTAAAAAGCTTCATTATTATTAATTTACGTTATTAAACATCTATTTTTCCATATAACTTTTTAAAATGTTAATTTTATGCTTTTTGAATAGTATTTATTAACATAATTTTTGACTATTTACTTCATAATTAAGATTGTGTTTATATTTTGATTAAAAATAATTATGAGAAATTTTTAAAATTTGTTTTAACATTTATTTTTCACTTTTATACAATTTTTGCAGTTTTTTTGCTCATGCAGCAGGTGAGGTAGAGAAGGTACATTTCAAAGTTCCAACACAGTTGAAGGAAAGTCTAAAAAAAATGCGAGAATTGACTGAAGCTCATCTCAAAGAGGAACAAAAATCAGTAATATGAATTGATATTTGACACTTGTTTTGTATGCTGCCATTTTCTATTTAAATTTTATTGTTATATGTGTGTATATGCACACAGTCACATTAATATTAGTCTATAATTATTTTGGTAAAAAATAATTTTGTTTAGGAATTTTTTGCTGCTTATCTTTTGTTTTTCTAGATTTTAATTTGTATTTAGATCATTGTGTGAATCTGGAAATAATTGGTTTATACTTTGATTTGAGTGTGATCTAAGCATTTCTGAATCCTTGTTTCAGTATGTGGCCTTTTTATTAATAAATAAATTAAACATATACACATGTGTTGTATTCGCTACACAAATTCTTCCTTTTTTTCTCAAATCTTTCAACAAGAAAATAACTGCATAACTTAATAAAACAAATTCTGGGGAATTTAAATGTGTTGTATGTATATGTGTGAATGATAAAAGATATTCCTTATATATTTTAATTAAATTTTGGAATTCAAATATTTCTATATGTATTAATGGAAATATTATTTTTAATTATTTACATCATAACAGTTCAATGGTTAGCTTTAATGCAAATATAATTTTCAGTCTAAAAAGTTTATTAATTATTATTTACATCATGACTATCCTTTTCATTTTTCTTTATAATTGCAATTCTACAATTTCAGTTCTATTGTGTGATCCATACGCTTATTAATTTACATATGGCTTTCAAATGCTTTCACATCTTATACTTCTAGAAACAAATGTCATTGAGCACAAGGTGTGACACACATACACACGAGACTGATCCAATAAATTATTATACCTACAGAATCAGTTCTCCGTGGCAGTATCACCTTCAAATTAGTTCCCTTCAGCATTCACAAACTTCTGCATTTGGTGTTGGCATTGCTGGTAACGGTTCTGGAATTAGGTTTTTGGAAGTCCCTTAAGGTGATTTTCTGTTTTTGCCTGTACCTCTTCAGCTGAGATAAAATGGGTTCCCTTTCAGAAAGATTTAATTGTAGGAAATAAAAAAAACTCTCATGGGGCCAATTCTGGTAAATAAGAAGGGTGTCCCATCATAGTAATGTTTTTGCTTGTCAGAAACTACTTGACAGATAGGGCCATGTGAACGGATGTATTGTTTTGGTGCAACAGCCATCCATCACTCTCCAATTCTGGCCCTTTTTCCAAATTTTTTCAGGAAGTCTGTTAGTACTTCAATGTAGTAGTGTTAATTAACAGTCTGACCACTGATGTGAGTTAGAGCCCACTCATATCACGAATTTTGACTATCGCTGTAATCGCTGATCTAGAGTGCCCAGCAGGTTTATCATCTTCCTCACTGACCTTTCCCCCTGAAAACTTTTTACACCATTCAAACACGTGCACTAGACAAAGTTTCATCTCCATAAAACTCTGTTGGTATTTGAAATGTTTTTGCGGCTGATTTCTTAAAAGTTTCATGATGTTGATTTGACATTTTTCTGGCAGAATTCAGTTGCACGTGTTCCCTCAATCACGTAGTACTCCCAACTGGCATGATCAATTAAGGCAAAACTGGCCACATGTATAGAGGAGGCGCGTGGGAGGATGTCACCAAAACAGTTGTTGCCAACTCCTCTCTTTTTTCAAGCTACACACTTAGTTTCTTTTTTTGTATCACACCTTGTATTTCACAATCAACAAGCTTTGAAATTGTCTGAGGTATTTTAAAATGCATATACTTGAATGCAAGCAAATACTTCTGTTATGATGTCTTTGATATTTAACAGATGAAGGTACTTAGAGTGGAATATTATAAAGGCAACCTCAGGGCTGCAGCAGCAGCCATGTTTCAAAACAGTACTTACCTTAAAAGTGCACTTTGTATTATGTAAGTTTTTTATGTAAATAGAAATTTGTTTAAAAATTGAAGTTTTGTTTAGTTTTGTGTTATTGATAGTAATGTGTTTTCAACTGCACCAATTCTCTCTACTTATCCCAGAAAAACTTGAAAGATTTATGCTATATTTAATGTAAAATGCACTATATTAAATAATTAAGTAAACAATTAAAAACTGAATTTCCAAAAACAAGTGTTTAAAGCTGGTTTTCCTCTCACTTTTAGATCCGGCACAGTAAACGCATATCAAAGGTTCAGGCTCAGTTGTCTTGTGAAGATGAAAAAAAGAAAAGATCACATGAGAGAAGAAAGGTATATTCTGCTGTTATTTTAATATTGTTGAATATTTTTCTTATTGTGTTATTGTGAACCGTCTGCCTAATTTATTTCAATAACTTTTCTAATTGATTCTAATTCATTTTTCAAAAGGAATTATCAGACAATGTATATGATTCTTTAATTTATTCTTAAATTGCAGGGGAAGAACAATTTTAAATTTATAAAGGATAATCCAAAAAGTTTTTTAAAACTATTTTGATTAAGGGTGAATGAAGAAAATACAATTTTCAGTTTTATAATTTTGTGCATGCCAAATATTTTTAAAGTTTCCTTAACTATTAGTAAATTTTGTTTCTGTTAATTAATACACATATATATAAAATAACAGTATGTTAAAAACGAATTCAAAGAACCTGTTGGATACATCAAGAATTAAACACAGGAAGTGTGCAATAAGTGTATATTGAATCTCTAATACATTTCAAAGAAGAGAGGTTTTTCTTTATAAATATACTTTTTTTTTTTGCTAAAACTGATATCAATTTATTTTTTATCAGCTTATTAATATTTTTATTTTAACTATAATTAGCTGTATAACTGTGATGTAACTGAAATATCATTTCTGAGGACTTGGAAATTATAAATCTTATGTGTGTGTGATAATTTCCTCTAATATTCTTTTCAGTAACTTTTAATTCTTTGGTCCAGTCCTTCAGGGCACATGTCTAATTATTTTAAGTTGCCTGCCTGCATGGTCAGGATTTTAATAGTAATCGAATATTAAGATTGCTTCAGTTAAAAGGAATCATGCAACTTTCACAGCCAGTATAAAAAGCGAGAGTTTTTTATCCACGCTCTCTCTTTGTCTCCTTATCTTCATCTAAAATATGCATTAAGCTGCAGCAGCTTGTTTTATTTTTTTGTGTTTTATGTCTTAGTGTATGTATGCTTCTTGTGTTGTCATAATGCTATATGCTTTAATGTGAATATAAACAGGATTTTATATTGCAAAGGACTGCCTCATCAATATCAATAAATATAATAGCATCAAAAATCTAAAATATTCATTGTTAAAAGCACAATCATCACTTGCCAAAAAATTATATTCAGTCTTCCCACTCGGAATTATTATGACATATATATATACATAAAGTACCTTATTTTTGTTTAAGTTGTCTTTAAAAGAAAGTCAAAAGATATAAAATAGGCTATATTCTAAAAATTGATTAGAATATTTAAAAAGAAAAATAAGACAGGAATAACTAATTATAGGTAGGAATAGAAGAGTTTTTTTTTAAACTTATCAAAAACTCTTTGTAGACATGTTTTAATTATGTTATTTCAATGTAAATTTCTAATAAAAAACATTTAAAAACATCTTTTAGGCAAAATAAGATATAATAAATACAGTTTAACCTGTTTTTGTGCAGTAGATAAGGACCGCATAAAAGAAATTGGACAAAAAAATGTTTGAAAATTTCATAAATAGTTACATATAGCAAACAATTTTGTCAACATACTATAAAAAACTTTTATTATGCAGTGGAAAGGGACTGCATAAAAGATTTTGCACTTAAAAAATATGGCGATTATTTAAGAAATTTATGAGAAAGTTCTTCCAAACAAAATAAATAAATTCCACATTGAAACATTTAATTTTTCATCCTACTTTAACGGGTCAATCCATGAGCCTTCACTAATCCTCTTGGGGTAAATTGCTTTCTTTTAATTGTTGTTCTATTGAAAACTTTCTCCCGAAGAAAAAGAAACGGTTTATGTAAATGAAGAGTTATATTTAAGCATTAGCTTTTAGGTACACAAAGAGTTAGTGGAAAGTAGCTGAGAGTTAATTGATGATTAATTGCTGAATAATCCAAGATTGTTAATCGACGATCTAGTCAATAAAATTAGAATTGAATAATAACAATCAGAGGTCGAACAACTGAGAATGGAACTAGGGTTATTTAAACCGTAGACAACCGAAGCATTTCAAGAGTAATTAACCTATAATTAAATATTAAGTATCCCCTTTCTGCTGTATAATTGCTCCTATACTTAGAAGTGCGCACTTCTAAGTATAGGAGTAAGTAAGTGAAAGAACAATGAATTCGAATTGTATTTGGCTATGGCTGATCTTTATTCTAATTCCCAAACACCAATAAATGTGACAGCTCGTTTATCACAGTATACATGGAGAAATTTTCAAAATGCTCATACATAATTCACTGCTACTTATCGTAATCCAAAGCGCGCATCTTCCTGTGGTGATTTAGTTCAAAATTGTTTTCATCACTTGAATGTACAATTTCAATCACACCTTATGTCTGAGAAAATGTTGGAGGGTGTAGTTTAAAAAAAAAAAAAAAAACCAAACAATTTAAATTGATTTTTTTTTTAGTTGATAAGTTTTTGTGATGCTGGTCACAGTTGATCTGTTTCTTGCGAATGTCAGGATTCCCAAATATGCTTGATCAAAGCTCTTTGAAATTTCATACTCCTTTTGGAATAGGTATCTATTTTAAGAAAATGCTTTTCCAATTTGTTGGAAAGCTGAATCCGAGCATATATTGTATTCGCTCTCATAGAATCCAGTTCTTCATGTCCGCCTTCATAATTAATCAAATTATTGGTAATGTCACTGTCATTGAAAGTTTTGTCTTCAATCAAGTGCGTGCTGCTATTGCATTGCGAGAAAGCAATGGAATGTGCATTGTTGAGAGAATGTTTATAACCAATTAACAGAGAGTCTTGAAGTGTATATATGTACACAGATTGAAAACATTGCAGTGGTACCAAAACCAAGGAAATTTTCCAGAATCAGTTTTTCGTTACTTTCAAAACTACAAATTTATCAGTAACACCTTTGTAATTAATAGCATTTTTCTTTAAATTTTTGACACATTAACTACTAAGTCAAAAAATCTGGATTGTCTCATGAAAGATTATAACCATTTTTTTAAAAAATCAATTTTAATGATGATAAGCATTTTTCATATGCTACACATGCATTTACAGGTCAAAAACCATATGATAGATTGATGGATGGGTTCTATTAAATTTCAAATTACAATGAATGTTTTAACTCCTGTTGTCCATTACTTTGATTTTTTTTTAAACTCTTAATTCAGTTTTAAAATAAATTTCTTATTTTAAGTATAAAAAATAGAGAAAAAGCAAATGTTTAATATGTAATGCTGAAGGTGTTACTTCATAATAGTTTTTCATTATACATTTTTGTGTTTATACTATTTTCTTTTCTAAATTTTTTTTGTTTTATTGCTAATAGGATTAAGACTTGCATCTATTGCAGAACTAGAGAAGTGTTTAAGTGTGTAAACATAAATGTATAAACAGAATTTATGAAACTTTAATTAGTAATACAAAATAATTGATATTTAAATTTGTTTTCAAAAACATTTACACTGGCCAAATGTACTGTTTAAAAACTTTCATTGAAGATATAGAGACCAAAGCAGTTTGACACTGTTTTCATTTATTTTTTGAAAAAGAATTATTATATTTTATTTTTAAATTTTAATTATTTTAAGACTTTTTTTAATAAAAAAAAGTGTTATAAATATATAGAGAGAGATTATTAGAAGGGGAATTCAGTAGATTTTTTTATACTTGTAGTTAAACTAATGAAAATTTTAAATGTTCAACGATTTAAAAAGTTTTATTCTTGCTTTAATTTTTTTAAAAAGTTTTTCATTTCATTTGTTTTTATGTTATTTTGGGAGTTGTGAAATATATTTAGTTCAAAATATAAACATTTGAAGTTGTAAAATGAACATATTTAAAGTTCCTTTTCTTTGTAAATAATCATTTAAAAATGTAAGATAAAATGTAGCTTAAATTTTCATTATAAATATGAGAATGAAATAAATCTGAAAAAGGGAAATACCTGATCTAAATGCCCTTTTCATAAACATCAAGTATTTGGAATTTTTTAAGAAAATAAATATGAAATTAAATTAATAAAATTAAAAGAAAAGATTTTCAGTAAACAGAATAATTTAAAACATTTTTCAATATCCCAAGTTTTTTATAATTCATTGCAGCTACCAATTCTTATGAACAAATTATTATTGTTATAATATGAGGTAATGAATTTAACTATATTTTCCAATCTTTAAGTATATGCTGGATTCTTACATTTCTTACTCTTAACAATGTAGGGCTTATTTACTATAATCTTAAACATTGTAAAGAAGAATTTTTATGTAACACTCATCAAAAGTTTGGTCATGTATCTATATTTCACCTTTATATAGTGTGTCATCCTTTGTGTTCTACACCCTTACCCCTTTCAGAAACATTATAGATCATAACTGTGTACATAAACTTATTAATTACTATATTTTCTAACATTTTACTTTGTAATTTAAATTTTAGAAGCACAATTTGGAAGTTTCTAGTAATGCATCTGGTGAAAGGTCAGAAACATCTACTCCAACAGGTATACTGTTTTCTTTTTTCTTTAGGATTCCTGATTTTTTTAAAAAAATGTTTGCTAATTTAGAGGTTAACAAAATGCTGAGTATCCAAAATGCATTTTATTGAGATATTGACATTTTTAATGTTCATGAACAAAAACACATTCACTTTCTACTCACAGATTAGTACATGTAAATATCCATATTTATCTGTCGCCCCTTCTTTCATTTCCCTTTTTACATTTAATTTTGCACAAAATAAAATATTTTTTGAAAGGAATTTTTTTTACTGCTGTCTTACTGAAATGCAAACTTATACACTGAGTGGCCAAATGATTTTGACCACTCCATTATTACAATTTTGAACCACCTTTTGCCCTAAATACTGTATGGGGTTTTCTTGGCATAAACTCAGAGATGTTGGTAGGTGATATGAGGAATCTGAGACCATATTCGAGGAATTGCACTTCCCATTGCTTTTGGATTGGATGGTACTGGATCCAGCTATCTGAGGTCCTGTTCAATCTCCTCCCACAGATTCTCTATTGGATTGAGATCTGTTGATAGAGCAGACCAACCAAGCAAGGTAAAATCTCTGTTATGCTCTCTGAACCTTCTGAGAACAACACCAGTTATAGGACAGGGAACACTGTTTTGTAGAAATTATTCATCCCTGGCAGGATACACCATTAACAGAACAAGATATATTTGATCTGTGATAACATTGAAATACCCTTGAACAGTCAGATGTTTTTTCACATGAATCAAAGGACCCTTGGAATGCGAACCCCCCCACCCCATTTTCAAACTATTATAATGCCGCACGCATAAGTCCCGATACCAAGTCCCGATAGCCGAGTTGGCAGAGCGTTGGACTGAACTTCCTCAGGTCTCGGGTTCGAATCCCGGCCCCCGGCAGATTTATCCAAAGACTGGAATTTTGTTCTCGTTTTTAATGTATTGTTTCTCTAGGTTCTAGATGAATCCAGATCATTCTTTAGAGTGCATACTGGGTATTTCTCGAATATTCCGAAGTGTATAAAAGCAGAGTTCATCGCCAGTTGGGCATGTTCTCAGTCCAGTGTTGTATCGAGCTCCCAGCGTTAGAATAAATCTAATTGTTTGTTTAATTGAACTGTGTGCTTCTTTCGAACTCCGTGACAAGTTTGGTGGAGGCGCGGGGTACAATTACGTCAAACGTGGATAATAGCGACAACCTTCGCAGGAGCCTCCGGTTAAGAGGATTATCCCATGTTAAAAAAATAGTAGGAAGAGGACAAAAATGCCGACCGAGCAAGAAGCCAAGCCCGCTGTAGTAACACCTTCCTTACAGCAATGGAGGAGCCCATCGACCTTCCGAGGAGAGCCTGGGAAGACCCTCTCAAATGGCTTAAAGAGTACGATCGAGTAGCCAACTTTAACAAGTGGGATGACATGATGTGCCTGGCTAACGTTTATTTCTTTCTTGACGGTACTGCGAGACAGTGGTATGTCAACAACGAAGACGCCTTAGATTCCTGGGAAGCGTTTAAAAATGGACTAAGTGGACTTTTCGTGACCGTCAAAGATATACCAGAAGGGCAGAAGAACAACTAAAATGCCGAGCCCAGCGTTCAGGCGAGAGTACACAGTCCTACATACAAAGTGTATTAGGACTTTGCCAAGAGGTAAATCCTCTGATGAGAGAAGACGAAAAAGTGTCACACCTAATGAAAGGTGTTGCTGAGGATATTTATCAGGCCCTGTTGACGAGAGAAATCAACGACACAGCAAGTTTTATCAAATGGTGCAACTATATCGAAGATATGAAGCAGAAGAGAGTTGGTCGACCGAGATTTGAAAGGCTTCCAAACGTCGTACCGGTTGCATCCCTGACGGATGAGACTGATTTGGTCTCTCTTATTCGCAATCGTACGAGAAGAAGTCCATCGACTAGTTAACCAGACGCAAGAATCTTTGGACTCCGATCCCCAGTCCTTAGAAGAGATCGTTCAAGACGAGTTGAAAGGGTTTTGGCCCCAGTGTCGACAAAACCTACAGAAACTAGACCACGACCAACATACGCCGCTGTAACCAGGAAATACAGAGCTCCTGTTCAGAAATTCCCACCTCAACCAAGAAAAACAGATGTGTGGAGAACGGCTGACAACAGACCTGTTTGTTTCCACTGCGGACGTCCTGGACATGTAATGCGCTACTGCCGAGAGAGAAAGGCTGTCTTTGACAACTCTCGAAACCGCCGACGGAACTTCGACGACGTTGGCACTGAAGAAGAAATACGCCGACCAAACTCTTCTCGCCGTTTTACGCCAAGTCCCACGAGAGGCCGATCCCCAAAAACGTCGTTACAGATCCCCGTCGCCATATCGCCGATCCAGTCAGTCGCCAGGCCGTAGGAGCGAGGAAAACTAAACAGAGCGACCTTCCAAGGAGGTGAGGCCGCTTGTACTGGAAATCCTCCGTCGACCGCCAAGATGACTGGTAACCAACTAGACGTAATAATAGATAAGAAGCCGATACGTGCTCTAGTAGATTCTGGGGCATCGTTTTCTGTCATATCCGATAAGTATCGCCGATTTTTAAAGAAAGTTCTGTTTGCCGATGCCAAGAGCGTTATGCTGAAAGTTGCGGATGGAAATTTTATTCGGCCGATAGGGAAATGTGTTTTACGTGTCCGTATAAACAATCGAGAACTGCCTTTTGAATTTATTGTTTTATCACATTGTAGCCATGACGTCATCCTAGGATGGGACTTTTTAGAGGCGTCTCAAGCCGTTATAGACTGTGGACAAAATGAACTTGTTCTAGAAGACATCTGTCGAGACTCCACAGCGCCTGACGCCTGGAATTTGTATGCCACCAGAGACTATAAACTTAAGCCGCATTCTTTAACTAGAATAACAGTATCAGGATATCAAATCCGAGGAGACATAAATGTAGTTCTAGACGGCAGCAAACATTTGCTCTTCGAGAAAAATATTGCTACACCGTCCATGGTATCCACATATCGTAACGGAAAAAGTGATGTCTGGGTTACCAACCTGCAGTTCCGAAACCAAATCATCCCTAGAGGAATGTGCATAGGCCAAGCTGAACCACTAAATGAAGGGCATCTATGTGTTATTTCCGACACATCAGGTTGCTTGGATGACCAGCAAGAAACTCTAGTCACAGATGAATTGTTCGGTAATGATGTCACCCGAGTTAAGTGACGAACAGAGAAACAAGCTATCCGAACTACTCCGGAAATTTTCTGGGCTTTTCACGAAGACCGACAAGTCGACAGCCGCGAAGACGAATGTGAAACACAGGATTTTTACTGGTGATCATGCTCCAATCAACCAACGAGCCTACAGAGTCTCGCCGACTGAAAGACGCATCATTCATGAAGAGGTTCAGAAAATGCTTGAAGAAGGTATTTCGGACCGTATCAGGTGCTACGCCGTTTATCAGCCGTGACTTACGAAGTACAAGATTTTGATCCTGCTTCACGAAAAAGAAAACTAAGAGAAGTTGTCCATGTACTGCGTATGAAACCGTACCATGATCCCGCCGAGCAAATCGAAACCGAGGATATTCCTCCCAAAGAATCATACAAAAGGACCCATCACTCGTTCCAGAATAAAGACCCTTGAACAAAATGACAGCGGGGCGCTGTCTTCTTTTTGAGGGGAGCAATGCCGCACGCATAAGTCCCGATACCAAGTCCCGATAGCCGAGTTGGCAGAGCGTTGGACTGAACTTCCTCAGGTCTCGGGTTCGAATCCCGGCCCCGGCAGATTTATCCAAAGACTGGAATTTTGTTCTCGTTTTTAATGTATTGTTTCTCTAGGTTCTAGATGAATCCAGATCATTCTTTAGAGTGCATACTGGGTATTTCTCGAATATTCCAAGTGTATAAAAGCAGAGTTCATCGCCAGTTGGGCATGTTCTCAGTCCAGTGTTGTATCGAGCTCCCAGCGTTAGAATAAATCTAATTGTTTATTTAATTGAACTGTGTGCTTCTTTCGAACTCCGTGACAATATTGCTTCCACCAACTTGAAGAATTTTGTAAATGATGATGAAGTCCTTTCTTTTGCTCTGTTTTCTCCATAGTAATTGAAAATGGGATTTATTTGTCCACATGACCCTTTTCGAATCATCCACTGTTCAATCCTTGGGCTCAGCACCAGTTTAAGCTCATTTTGGCCCCCTTGGACTATCGATAAGGAGGGGCTCTTGGATCCAATAAAGTTCAGCTTATATGGGCCCTTCCGGGCCTTGGGCATCCGTCCCAAGTGCCCAATGGGTAAACCTGCACTGCTTGTGCTCCTTTGTGAACTAGAGACGTCTACTGTTGTTCAAGGCCGACAGTGAAGGCTTTCAAGCAGGTCCCATATGCTTTTGTTGCCTATCCAGCATATTGTTCAGGGAAAATTCATTCATAGACGTTCAAAGTTGCTTATTGATTATGATTTTCCACAATATGATGTATGATAGCTCTTCAAATTTTTGCAATTCTACTACTGAGTAAATATTCAGCAATCTTTGATGACCAGAGCCCTGATGTTAAGACCCAGTTTTCTGTTTAGTAATCCTCTCTATGTGATATAACTTCTGCTCTTGAACACTTCACAAGTTCAGCCTTTTTTCTGATATTGGTGCCGACACTTCAAAGAGCCTGCAATCATCCTCAATTCAAAACTCAGTTAAATCATGATTTATCCCCATTTCTTTGCAAGCAACACAGTGCAATTGATGCTTCACTTCTCCTGTATTCCCTTTTAACAATTATCTTGCCCTTCAACAGCAACAACCACTACTGGTTATGGCTGAATTAACCAACCCATAATTTGCTGTAGTTACTGCCAGTCTCTGTTTAAGTGTCAGGTGGTCAAAATAATTTGACCAATCAGTGTGTAAGTATATATATATTCATTTTGAAACTCTGTATATTTTTTAACTGTAAGATCTTCATAGTTTATTTATAACATTTCATGTTTTAATTATATATAATTTACATTATATGTTGGCATCTGTTAGGCATTTTTGAAATCACTTGTTTTAGTAACAAAATAAGAAATTGATATGGCTTTGTTTATTATATTTTGAATTGGGGTATTAAAATTGCATTTTGGTACAAATTTAATTTTCAAATAATTCAAGTTAATTAACAATAAAGAAATATAGCTTGTGGTAGGAGGTGGATTTAATTCACAAAAGAATGAAGTTCATTTCCAAATAAAGATATTTTAAGTGCAAAACTCATGACATACATATATGAAAATAATTTCTTTTACTATTACTTAAGAAAAACTGTATTAGAATTAGTTATTTCAGTAATGAGATTTTTTTGCTAGTAGAATAGCTTAAGTGTTCTTGAAGAGTATATTTTTTCATCTGTGTTGTAAAGAATTAAATTTTGAGTTAGTGAAATGGGAATTTTGAATTAAATTAATTTATTAAATGGAATATGTAATTTTCTCCAAATTCTTTCTAAAAAATTGTATAGCACGAGTATACTTTCCAACTATTATCATACTACTACTAATAAAAAATTTGGAAATTTATTTTTTTCCCAATCACATTTGTAATATTTTCTTGAATTTATATTTATTAGATTTATATGCTCATTTTAATTAAAAGCTTTTCAGATTTCAAAAGTTAAAATAATATTAGTTAAAATTCATTAGAACACGCACTCTTTCCCATAACATAGAATGTTTCTTACTGATTTAATAATGAATGTGTAATTTGTTCAAAAAAATTATAAATTGATAAATAATCTTATATGAACACAATAAAATAGTTAGAATTGAGTATGTTTATTCTTTTAAAAGATTATTTAAAGCTATATAATTTATGATGTTTAATTATGCAACTAACTCTAGAAAATTAATTTTTTGCTAATGAAGATGATCTGTTTTATGCTAATTCTCTATTAAATATAAGATATGCCTTTTTCCATTAAAGCTCATTTCTTATTAAATCAATGAGTTTTCTTTAGTCTGTTAATATTTACAGTTTTTAGTGTAAAACAAATGCTAAAATAAAGATAAAAAATTTACATCAGTGGTTCTCAAGTTCTATTGTGATGTATCGACACCACAAATAACCACAATCAAATTTTCTAGCATAAAATTTTTTAGTCATATATTAAATGAATTTATTTATTTAAAATATCATGTATGGCTATGGTCACTTTTTGACCATTGCTTAACTGCCAAATTCCTCAACATTCTTCCACAAAAATTAGCTTTTTGTATTATTTTGACAATTTTTTTGATTGAAAAATTATTTTAACATTTTCTAAATTGCTGTAATATTACAAAAATTGAAACAAAAAATTGATTCAAGACAAAAAAGAAAAAAATTGTCTCATAGAACTTGAATTATATTCCAATAATATGCAGTTTGATACTTCTAACTTATATGAAGATGCTATACAGTCAGACCCTGATTTTATAAATTCATCAGAACCGAACATTTTGTTCAAGGTTATATTGGAGTCCAAACAAAATACACAAGTTTTTTGCTCTTATATTTTGGATGTTCTATAATGAGTAACTATTCAAAAAATATCCATAGTTAAAAATTACATGCTTTTTTATTCAACAGCTAAAAATACTATTAGGGAATTAATTATTCAGCCCCAGTTAATTGGAAATTTTAAAATACTGACTAATAGATGCTTGTGACAATCTTTTTTTAATTCTGATTCTAAAGAGTTTTTTTTCAACTTTGTGCAAAGAAAATACTGCATCATTTACATCCTGCTGCATGAGGTATGTTTCCATACAATGTAAAATATTAGAAAATGTAACAGTTTTGACAAGAGTTTCATAATCGATTTCTGCGTCAGAATTGCTATTTGTTGGCTCTGACAAATCAATTTCCTGAGTTCCAGTTGCACAGATAAGCAGTCCTTCATTAAATGTAATATAATCGTTTAAATCTTAAAATATCCTTTGCGTTGTGAATTGAGATAGGATAAAGAAGAATTCCTGTCCTATTCAAAACTCACATGATAGATTGCATTCATGACTCATCCTCGCATTTAAAGTCTAATAATGGTCTGCACTCTTTCCTGTCGAAATTTGCCATTTACAAGAAAAGTTCTTTTTTCTGTTCCAGATAAAAAGAATAATACAAACTAATAAAAGAATTTTAACTGTTGAAATAATTCGTTAATTTGGTGTTTGTTATTCGTTAAATAGGGGTTCGTCTGTATATAGCATGTTTAATGCAGGTTAATAGAGAATGGGCAGTCAGTGTTCTAGAAAATGAATATTTTTTATAGGTAAAAAATAAAGAAAAGAAAAATGCTAAATGGAGGCAATAAAAGATTTTAAAACACGTGTGACATTCTTCAAAGGCCTGACTTTGTGTAATTGAGTGAACTATAGTAAATAAACACATCTTGAATAATACCATACTTTTATTAAGTTTTCTTGTAATGAATTTCTTGGAGACGGAAGGTTTACTTACCATTAAAATTCAGTGGCATTCACAGACTTCTTATGGGGTGAGGTTACATTAAAAAAAAAAAAACCAGAAAGATAAGAAAGTGCCGAGCGGTAATCTCTATTATAAAATTTTAAAATCTGTTGGTTTATGGGGAGGGGGATGAACTTCCAAATGCCACCCTTGTGTCTGTTATTATTAAAGTTTTATTGTTATCTTATTATCATTAAAATGCTTTATTTTTTTTTAAATATTAAGTTCAAAATAAGAATATTTATTATGAACTTTTATTATTTATTTTAATGTACTGCTTTTTATTTTAAAACTAAATGGATAAATCAGAAAATAGTAAAAATAAATTGAATTATATAATTAGAAAATTAAAAAGCTTGAGGAAAAATAAGTTTAAGGACATTTGATAGCTACAATGACAATTGTGTTTGCATTTACTTAGTATTTAGCTTCTAAACTTTCGTCCAGTGTATCTTAATTTTGTTTGATTATATTTCCTTAGTTTTTTATTATTTAGAAATTAATTTGATTAATTTTTTAAAAAAAGTTATGTATTAAATACATTATTGCAAGCTTAGTGTTTGGTTTAAATATTATCTTATTATTTGAATTAATCTTTACTTTCATGAATGAGTGAAGTATAATTTGTATTTAACACAATTAAAGGTTATCTGTAGAAATAAGTTCTAAAGTATTTCAGTATTTGTTTTCCTTTTTGGAGACAGTTAATTAAATTTAAAGAACAATATTTATAGAATTATTCTTGAGAAATAAAAATAGCAGGTATAAATTAAATTCTTTCAAATATTATTTTAAGATAATTGGAATATTTTAATTCATATTGATTAAAACATAAATATATTATTGGAAAGACTTAATAAGTGTAAAAAATTACATCTTTAAATTGGATTATTCTTAAGATTTAACCTTATTTGTGTGATGTTTAAAATATTGATCATTATATATATATATATATTTGTTCAGACCATGTTTTTGTTTTTTTTAAGCTATCAATAGTAAGCCAAAGATTTTTGTCTGTTTGTTTTGGGCATAAATGAGATCTAGTGATTTGAAGACTATTTCAAGTTATTTAAAATATGGGAGGGTGAATCAAATAGCAACATTTGTTTTGGATCCCAACAGGCAATCATTGCACCTCCCCCCCAAATGTTAGCTTATTATTTTGAAAATAAGTATTAATTTTTGAGATAAAGGTTCACAAATATAGCTTATTTCTATCTAAATAGTTGGATGGAGGCATTCTATTCTGAACAAAACTCATGGAAATTTGCCTTGTTTAATTTCCAGGCATTACAGCTCTCATTACTAAATGAAAAAAAAATGAGGTTTGTTTTAAAGTAGTAATGCCTTTTCTCAGTTGTTTACTTATTCCCTAAAATATTCTTATCATGATGATGTCGTGTCGATGACAGAACGAAATCAGACAGTATGAAGGGCCCACTTATGGGCATTCTTCTCATATCCTGGCTTATACTATCATTTGAGAACCACTGATTTACATATAATATTTATTAGTGAAATCTACTGTTATTTACAATATCATTTAATATTTTATTACCTTTTAGGTTATGTAATGTTAAAGGTGGAGTTCTGTGTAACATATAACTGCATGTGTTTCTCTTTAAATTTCTTTCTTTTAGTATCTTAAATTATGATTTATTTTTGTAACTTAATTCTTCAGATTTTTAAAAACATATATATTTAACAAATATATTTTGAATTAATTATATTGCACTTAGTTTTGAAGTGATATTCTGACCCTCTGTTTCTACTTACAATTCATTTTAATCTCTCCCACAAAGTAAATATTTTTCTAATATTTCTAATAATATGAATCCATATTTCTCATACCAATCATTGTGTTTTTATGTCATGCCTGCCCTGTATCATCCAGGTCCTGTCATTTGAGGTCATCCCTGCACTTTTCCATTTTACATACATGACTTCCAAGGAACACCTGTAGGTGGCGTCTTTTTGTGTGTCTTTTTATATTTTAAAATAGGAAAATGCTTTACTTATAATTTTCAACTGTATAGCTTCAGAATGATTAATCAAAAATATATATCAAATTGAAAATATTTATGAAATTTATATATGTAAATGCACTCAAACAATAAAAGAATTTCATAATTTATAAAAAAAATTTTAATCTAAAAATATATCTAGAAAATAATTGTATAGTTCTTTATAACTGTGTTCTTTAATCTTTTTATTTTTGGGACAGTATTTTGTTAGACTTTTATAATATTTATAATTTTTTATTTTATTAATAAAATAAGACTAAATAGTAAAGTTAAAAATTAACTGTGTATAACTTATGTACATTAACTCTGAAGAGTTAAAGCATAGTATAATTTTAAGTACGTTTTGTCATTAAAAAATGAATAAAAATATAAATAGCAGACTTTGTTACACATTTTTAAAAACAAGATATTCTTAAATATATTTCTGAAATATTATATTACGTTTAGGGATACGCTTTTATATTTAATGAGTTTTTAATATGCTTAGAATTTTTATGCAACATAATAGTTTTATTTGCCATTATGTTGAGAAAAATAGTATAGTAAACTTGGAAGTTTTTACTATGCAGTATAGAAATAATTACAATTTTTTGAATATATAATGATTTATAATCACATTTAGTGTTTTATGTTTATAAATATTAGTGAAAATGCATTTTCCTATTTTAAAATCATGTCTTTGTGTCATTTTGTTTAAAGCTTGTATGCTTTTTTGACTTTTTCCTGATAAGATTGATTTTTAGCACTGATTTAGCAAATTAGAAATAAATTGTAATCCTTTTGTTTTACTTGAACTTCAGTGTTATTAGAATTATGAGTTGCTTTTTGTACAATTAAGATATTTACTTTATCAAAAGCAGCATGTCGCTGGTAAGTATGGAACGCTTAATGCGAATTAAATTTATATATTTTTTTCCACCTTTTAGTGAATAAGTTGATTTAAAATGAAGTTTTTATTTATATTGTTCTGTTATAAGTTTGTCATAAATTTCACAAAAATTATTTTTAATATTATAGATTTAATGTTCCAAAGATTTTTAAAACAGCTTTTTTTAAAAATTCAAAACATTTTATGTAGCCAATTTCGGAAAAATATTACATTTTTTGTCGCATTCCCAGTACTTCCTCTTTTATGAATTTTAAATCCTTTATCAGTTTTTGATATGTTTAAATTGGGGGTGAGTGGTAATTGTTTTAAAATAATTGGTTAAAAAGGGTTTTTTTTAATGTTTATAAATGCATTTTTTATTGTTATTTATAATATTATAGTAGCTGGTTGAAAGAACAGTTTCATAGTTGCTTGATTGTTAGTTCAAACCTTGCAATGACTTAAAGTACATTGTATTTATCATTAGAGAATGTGGTACCACAGTTGAGATATTTCTCTCATTTTTTTTTATCCAAGTGAGTTCAGTTCCAATAGTGAATAGAACAGCTCTTGAATAGTAACAAGTAAAGCAGATAAATAAAGCTTTTTTTTGCTGCCGTCAAATATCAACATTTGAATAAACTTTTGAAATAATATTTTGATAAATGTATATATAACTATAAATAGAAAAAAATATTAATATTTGAAAACTCAAGTTTGTGTGGAAGTTAAATAAATTTTTCAAACCTAAAGGAATATTAAGCACTTGTAAATATGTAAGCATATATTTTTTATGCTTTTAAATATATGTGATGCTAAAAATACTTAGTTATTATGTTATTTTATAATATACATATGGTTTGATTTGCTTGAAAATTTAAAAAACTTGTCTCTTTTTAAAGATATTATGCATTTTGTCCAATTTTCGTGGTTAGTTGAAATTAGAAATCAATTTTTTTGTGTGATTAATTTAGAGTTAGTACTGCACATACTTGGTAAACTGAGACATCTATATCTGTATGTTTGGTTGATAAAATATTGTATCTTGCATATTTCTGTCTGGAAGAAGTACTACAAATTATTCTCTGCTTTGAATTAATTCAATTTTATATCTCATGCTAAATAGTGTTCTGAAATTATGAATAATTTTACCTTAGTAGCAGATCTAAATTTAATTTTAAAAAAAAAAATATTTTTAGGTAAAAAAAAAGATGAATTTGCTTTCTAACTATGGTTGTTTTAAAAGACATTTACTTTTCAAAAATGTAAACCCATGTTTTATAAATATTTTATGATATTGTTTATTGTACACTCATGTCCATAAATTAAGGATAATGAAGTTCAGGCAAAGAAAGACACAGAAGCAAAACAAATTCGACTTATTTGTAAAGTCTATTTATTAAACAAAAGGTAAAGAGCAAAAAAGATGCTATATCTGACATAATTAATAAAAATTGCGATTTTTACTCCCTGCAGCAAATTTCAAAAAAGAACCTATTTACAAAAAACAGTATAACATGGTTAGTATGATGGTTAATACGGAGTATGTCTCCCGGATGATGCAATACAGGCCTTACAATGCCTAGGCATGCTGAGTATCAAATTATCAATCAGATCTTGGGGAATATTACACCACTCATCAAGCAATGCCCTCTGAAGTTCCGGTAGACAGGTGGGAGGGGGTTGACGGGCTGCAATTCGTCGGCCAAGCATATCCCACACATGCTCTATTGGATTCAAGTCTGGTGAGTATGCTGGCCAATCCATACGGGTGATATCCTCCGATTGAAGGCATTCGTCTACAATGTTTGCACGGTGAGGACGGGCGTTATCATCCATAAACAGAAATTCAGCACCCATAGCACCCCAAAACATGTTAAACAACGTACATGTTGTTCCATAATGACATCAAGATAGATGTGGCCTGTCATCATTACACTCTGAACATGCAGGTCAGTTCTGGGGAACCAAGAATAATTCCTCCCCAAACGAGCCATCCTGCACCACTGGTGCAATAGGTTATACCTGCATTAATGGTGTTCTCTTGGTGGTAATGGGTACCCGACGCTCTCCATATTAAAGTCCGGCGAGAATCAGACTGCAAACTAAACCTGGACTCATCAGAAAACATCACACAAGACCACTGTTGTGGTGTCCACAATGCATGCTCTCTACTCCAGGTTAATCGCAGGCAACAGTGAGTTGCGGTAAGTGAAACACATCTGACAGGCCTACGAGCATATAGACCAATGCGCCCTAAGCGTCTGTACACGGTCTGCCTTGAAACTGTCGTACCGGTAGCTGAAGAGAGCTGACGAGACAGGTCTGATGCTGTGCTCCGTCTGTTTCTTTTCGCAGTAACTGCCAAATACCGGTCCTTATTTGGCGTTTTAGTTTGGGGGCGACCTGTGCTGTAACATCAACTCACATTACCATCAGCTTGGAATCGTTGCCAAAGCCTGGAGAAGACACTCTGGGCGATTCCAAGTTCCTCGGATACTTCCAGCTGGGTACGTCCACATTCCAGTCGTCCAATAATTCTACCACGTAAAAAATCATCCAAATGCTTCCTTTGTGCCATAACTATGCGGTTATTGCACTGAAAGGCTTTTAAAGCGCTTGTAAACAATTTTACTTCTTTGCCACCCTTCCTTATATACCCCTCGCTTACACTCTCGTCATCGTGACATACTATCCGCGCCATCTGGTGGTTTCCTGTAATTTGCACATTCTTCTTCAAGATGTGTGTGATAATTCTACAGGTGAAATTTTTATTTTAGAGTTCAATTTCTGTGTGATTCTGAATTATCCTTAATTTATGGACATGAGTGTATTTGTGTAACAGCCTAATTTAGTTGCTTGTCCAAATAATTAATTATGGTTCTACTGTATTTATAATTTAATTTTTTGAAGTTGTTTTTTTATTGATCAGCATATAATTTTGTAGACCTTTCTTATAAAAGAAGTTATGAACAATTTTTACTTTAAGAAATTGAATGGGTTATTTGTTTTATTTAAATTCTAGCAAGTTCTAGACTTTAAAAATAAGGTTTGTTTCATAAATTTCTCAAATATTACATTTTTTATCTCCAATTTTTAGAATTTATAATAGTTTTTAAATATTGGAAGTGGCACTCATTTTGATTTAGGTTTAATTTCTACAATTTTTAATAAGAAAATGAAACTTTTTTTTTGTCTATTTGTAGTCAAATACTTTCATTTAATTTTATTTAAAAAATAATTACACAAACAAAAGTTATGGAATGACTAATATATATATATATATGTTAGTTCATCCCATAAATAATGTGGTTTTTTGTTAACGTTAAGAGCCCATTGATTCAATTTGGTGAATTTTTGGATAGCATTAATGAATGGTCAAATTACTAAATCTAAACATCTTGGTTGATAGATTCCTTGGCAGTTGTGATGGGATTTTGTCCACCCAAGTTTGCAGGTCTTCCTCGATTTTGCAGAATAATGTTTGTTTTTAAGTTATAGTTTCTCAAATTTCCTGGAACTATCATTGATCCTGGTTTATGCTTATTGTCCCATCCCCAAATACTACATTAATATTCTTCATAGTTCCCTACTTTCCTTTACAATGTTGCATTTTTTAAGCTTACAAGGCAAAATATTTTATTATATCAAACTTCTTTCTTTCAAAATTTCACTTTGAATAAGAACTGACTTTTAATTCATATTTTTTGGAAAACCTCATTAATTCTAGGATGACTCTACACACATATACATGCAGAGGAATTGAATTGTCTGCATTATTAAAAAATTGTTGTTCTGGGAAAAAAGATATACTGTTGACTTTTTTTTGTGATTTTAAGACTTAATACTTTTTACTGAATTTGTATTAAAACTTTTTTTTTAAAAAAAATTGCTTTTATTTTTTAGGTGTTAGCAGTAATACCAATGGTGAACTACCTGCTAGTACTCCTGTACCACCACCACCGCCGCCTCCCCCTCCTTTACCTCCTGGGGACTCTAATGTTGCCAATAGTCCCCCTCCTCCGCCCCCCATGCCAACTACTGTTCCAAATACTTCAAGTGGGGGCAGAGCAGCTCTTTTAAATTCTATTCAAGGTTTCAATAAAACTGCCCTAAAAAAAGCAGAAACAAAAGATTGCAGTGTTCCAAAAATCTAAATTTAAGCCTATATATTTCATTTAATTTCATTCAGTACCAATGTTTGCATTTGTTGCGTTCATGATAAAATACTTTTTAAATGTCACTATTTTAATTAACTTGACTAATTTGAGGGGGAAAATTAAAATATGATATAGACATGTTCTCTTCATAAAAAAAAAAGGAAAATTCCTTGAGAGAAAATGAAATTTTAAATGAATTTTAAAAAGTTTTACTTATTAAAAAGATATATTCTGAATAAAAATAATTCTATGCAAGCTCACATTCAATGAAAGAAATATTTCACAATTATGTGTGAGTAGTATTCATGTAATAAAGATTGAAATTATTTATTTGCAATGATTTGTAAATTTATTTATGGAAAATATTGTATTATGTTCACATATTTCATGAAAAAAAATAATAAAAGCATAATGTGAGAGTGTTTGTTTTTTAAATTTTGTATTCTTTTATGATATTTGTTTTGTTATTGAAATTAATAGTTTTCCCACACAAAAAAAGGCATTTTAAAATATTCTTTAATTTTCTCAAATTTTCATTTTGTAACTATTTTTAATGATGCAATCCTTCAACCATTGAATACATTAAAATCAAGCTGTCTGTATAATAATGAAAGTAATATTAATTATAAATTGGAAGTATTGAGAAACAATGTTGAAATACTATTTCAAATACTATAGGCTGTACTTTTTCCTGTTAACTGCAAATTGTTTTGATAATTAAAATATTTAAAAAATTCCTTATTACAACTATATCTAAAAAAATTGACTCTCAATAAATTCAGACAATTGATTTTTTAAAGTGTTGTCCTGTATCTATTTTTCTATTAACTAATATTTATTGTATACTGTTTCATTAATAATAGATGAGTATTTCATATAAAAAAAGGACTAGGATTGTGAAGACAATAAATTCTATATTAAATTCATTCATTTTAGAGGTTTTGAAAAATTTTCCATTTAAAACTAAAAAATTTCAAAAAAAAAATCTTTGAATAAAGTTATTTTCAAAAATGATATCGTTTTAGTATAATTTTTCACATGAGTTATAAGAATAAAACTATAGAAAAATATATAAATTATTAAGTTCTGTATAAAAACCTTTTTTTAATAATAATAGTAAGATTATAGAATGTATCTCTCAATGAACAGAAAATTTATTAAGCTATTATTAACTCAGGAAATATTTTTTAATCAATTAGAATTATTTTACAAATTCATATCATATAATCATCACATTGATTTGTGTGTGTGCATCTTGTTATCATCAGATTCATTTTTTAAATATAAAAGAAACTTATTTAAAAAATTATTCAATATGAAAGTATTTTTTCATCATATTTTGTATTCACGACCCTAATATTTTTAATAATCAAAATGTAAGCCAATCTACCTGTTTTGTTTGAAAAATATGCATATGTATCATCTGCTGTTTAAAATGTATGTTCTTTGATTCTTCATACCTGTATGTTTTCCTCCTGTATAAAATATTTTTCAGAACAAAATGTGAATTATGTTCTACCTAAAATAGAAACCAAAGAATATATATATATAAATAAACAAAAAACGTTGTATAAATGTAAATTTTCAAGTTTTTAGAATGCTAGCAATGCTAAGAAATCTTTGTATGTCTGTGCTTATGAAATGAAGATAAAATGTAAATTCCAAAATAAAAAAAAATCAGAAATTTGTTCCTTGTTTATTTATTGATTTATATAAAAGTGTATGTGTTTGTACTAAAGTACTATAATTTTTATTTAACGCCAAATAAAAAGGAAAGAAAAGAGCAAGACAGAATAGAATAACCACAGTAATACAATCATAATAATTTTATTCCCCCAAATTTAATTTTAGTAGCTTAAGAGTTCAGTTTGAGACTCAATTATATAAATGTAAGCAATCCAAATTATTCTTTAAATCATTCTGAGTGTACGAGTAAAACTCGCATCCCAGAGTGGCATTTTGATTTCATACCAGTTTTTTTTATAATTAAGATTTCAAATTAGTTCTTAGTAACAGTACACTGATATTTATATTGATCCAACATGTTACATTATAAATAATAGTATATTTCATAAAAAATTTGGATATATAGGGTGTCCCAACAGTAGTAATTGCATGAAATGAAAACGCAGGGTAAAAAACTTGCAAGAAACCAAATGAGGCGAAAGTGAGCTCCAAACAAGCTGATCGTTGTCTTGAAAGACCTTGCCTTATCTCTGACAGAGACTGTCTTTTGCCAGAGATAAAGTCCTACAAACAGCAGTTTTCAGTCAAATTGCATCTTACTGTGCTTTAACAACAAAACATTATAGAAACCATATTCCATTGAGACCCAAGGGATTATGGAGTAAAACTCGGTAGTTTTTTTTAATGGAGTATCACCAAAGAAATTATAAAACTAAGTTTCATGAAGTTAAGCCCTAATCCCAACATTGATTTCTCGTTAACACAGCAGGTAATGACAAAACAGTGAGTCTAAGTTACAACATAAAACTTTTTTGTTTTTGGTCTGCTTAAAATATAAATTAAGCAGTTTTTAGATGTAACAATAGCAGGCGTAAATAATAATACAACAGCAACATGACCAAATCAAAGCCTCTAAAGTAGTAAACATATTTTTAACACACAGCGAAACATAATTTTCAACAAGCATAAAATAATCATAATTTTTTTTATGTGCTTAAAATATAAGTTAAACAGTTTTGCAGAGGTAATTAGTACAACAACAGCAACATGAAAAATTACAAACAATGAGTGAATCAGAGATATGAAGGAGTAGAGAGGATAAAAAACAAATTTTAAAATATCCTTGTGACCAGGAAATGTATGAACACAGTATTCACACATTTTTTAATCATAATAGGCTGAAATAGATGTTTTGTTTTGAGCAACAGTTTCTATTATATGTTTGCAAGGAAGAATTGATAATTGGAGATGTTTAAGCGTTGTCTCTACGGCTAAAACATTTTTGTACGTCATATGCATGACAGATGTAAGTGTGTTTGCTCGAACACTTTTCGCTGTTTTTTTGCTTCTGTTCTCGCCACATGAAACTGAATACATTTTAGGTTTACTACCTACAAATTCTTCAATGAGTATACAGATCTCATTTTTTAATGTACCCAATTTTTCAAGATTTTTTTCATCAAATAAGATGTGGTTAGAAGGAAAATTGCTTAAATCCAATACTGGTGATTTTTGAGATCTACATATGCATCTTCTGTGTGTATATGCAGATACATTAAATCGGTGTCCATATACAATAAATTGCTATAATATAAATCGTACATTTATAATTTAGATAATTCCAAGACGCAAAAGCCAATATATATAGGTTTATTTAAAACCATAAATAAATTCTCGTTAATGGATTCAAAGTAGTCCAAACAAGGACTAGAGAGCAGCTTTTGACAAAGCACCCCTTACATTAATTCTTTTACAAACATTTTGCATGGTCTTTCTAAAAAAAGCATTGTTTAGTTTCTTTAAAAATAATTTTTCTGTTGGCGTGTTGCCTTTGTATTTCTTGTTAAAATTTATTTAATCCTGCAACCATGGCTTTTGAGCAAAATTAATCTTTGTTACAGGTAGAATACAAATTCAAACAATGTTCAACGTAATTTTTCTTAGGATAAAAACTTGGTGTTAATTTTTCCGCGGGTAAATTGTTTTTTAACTCAAATTTGTTGCATAATTTCTTAGAATAAGGCGATAGCATGTCGTAAGAAATGTTTAAGTGTTCAGGAGCCATTGGTAAATCGTTATGCATTTCATGGAGTTCAGAAGAAACTTCTAAATCAACTTCCAGAATTAAACCTTGAGGCGAATTTGGTGTAGAGGCAAAAATATCAAAGTTACGTATTTCTTCAGGAGTCATCGAAGCAAAATGGTCATATGGCAAAGACATATTCATAGCATATCCATGGAGATTTACACAATCGAGAGTTAAAATATAAATATGGGGATCGAAGCTATTATAGTTATCGGGTATGTACGGGTGGTTTGCTTTAGCGAATCACTTTCCCACCAAGCAAATGCCACCTCTCATATGACTTTCGAAAAACAATAATTATTAACATTAGAGAGAAGTTTTAGCTAAATTGTACAGTACTTCAACCCTGCGTCAAACGTGAGTCCACTTAGCGATATATAATGAACAGGATCAAGTTCATGATTTGCCAAACTCAACTTTCTGAAATTGTTGAACACTTCTGCCAAAAGGAGAACATCAGTGTTTTGGTCGCGCTGCAGACAATTTCCAAAAGTATCGCAACTATTACGTTATCTTTTTTGCAAAGAAATAACTATTACGCTAGCAGCGTATTTGGTTCTGCAATTGAACAAGGCAAAATAGCTTTTTCAAAATCATAACATTAAAAATAATTATGGGTTCTGAAAACGGTAAAATATCCAGCTATTTTAAAAAATAAAATAACGTTACAGTTACTGTTAATATCTTTATTAGGGATTTAGAGCAACAAAGGTTGGTGTGGTGTGGTAGTTAGGAGAGAGGGGTGCCAGCTCAGGTGTCGTCCACGTCACTTGACCATGGTTCAAAATTACGTGGTCCGTCGCCAAAATAGTAGCATCGTGTAGTTAAAAACAGTGCGACGTTATTATTCAATCAATCAATCAATAGGGCAACAAAGGCTATTTATTCATTATACCATCAACAAAATGTAAGTTCCTGACACCAGAGCTTACCATACAGCCCCACACACTTAAGTTACCCACTCCAAATTTGACAGTAGTCCGTAAGTTTTTAACATGTGTTTGATTTCCGCCAAACTTTTTGCTTGCCATCTGACCCGAAAATGTTGTATTTGCTTTCATCAACAAAAATTACATTTTCCCAATATTCTGTTGGCTGTCTTACATACATTTTAGCAAATACCAACCTAGCTTGTCTATTTGCTTTGCTGATGTAGGGCTTTCTTTGAGGTACTCTGCCATGATACTTATGTTTTCTTAAAACATTTCTAACAGCTTCAGGTTTTATTCCTTTTCCGAACCTACTTTTACATTGCAAAGTAATTTTTACTGCACAAGTTCTAGAATTAATGTGTAATTGTCTCACAATTCACCTCTCTTCACGTTCATTAAATATCCTTGGACGCCCTGCTCTTTGCTTGTTTTCAACACTATTTATTTTTTTGAAACTGTCAATGATAAAAACAGTAGATTTACTCAAGTTCAAGATTTTTCCTATACACCGAACTGATTTTCCCTCTTTCTAACGACTTATTACAAGATTTCACACACCAACCGATATATCGTTTATCGCCATTTTTTTCTACAAATAATGTAAACTGTTGAAACGTTTATGTTTAAACTTCTATTCTAAAAAAGTAGTATGAAATTAAATTCTACTGATCCTCTGTATATTTGTTGAATTTCTGATTTCAAAAGTGTCCCAATACTTTTTTGACTCCAGTGTGCCTTTGAATTATATTTGCAAAGCTAGATCAAATTATAATTCTATAATACTAATAAAATTGTCATATACTGTACCCCAGTGCTTCTCAAAGTTGCAATATTCACGACCCAATATTCAATTATAATTTTCATCACGCCCCCCCCTGATACAATAAAAATGTATTGAATTCAATAATATTATACTTTGATGCTAAAACTACGATACGATTTAACTTCTGATGCGACGCTGATTTAAACTTATTTAATTACTTATTTCCAAATACTAATTTCGTATCTTCCCAGGTTCGTAAGTTACATCGTGTAAAGAACAATTTCCAATTACAAAATTCTGCGAGCTGCATCTACCCGATGCTCGGTGTTGGAGGAAGAAATTCAGACTCGAGCCAGTCAATTCAAATAACTGAGTTTATTCAGAACTACCGAGTGAGAGTGAGCACGTGTGGCTCCACCCCTTTTATACACAGAACATAATGACGTCACACAACCTGTTCACAGTTACAAAAACGTGGCGCCATGCAGCCACTCATTCACACAAATCATCTTTATTGACAACATACTCCCCCTTTTGAGACTTGGGGAGAGTCTCAAACCTATAACAGTTATAATTAAAAAGATCAAGTCTCTTCGGTTCTTTAACCAATCTTCCAGAAGAAGTATATTTTTTTATAATTGCATCATTAATATTCAAGACCTTTTCAGGTTTAGTACTTTTAACAGAAATTGATTTTCCAAGAGAACGTCTCAATAGTTTCTTGATAATGCGAACCAACCTTTCCCACCAGCCTCCCCACCATGCGGCGGTGGGTGGTATAAATTTCCAAACTATTTTTTGAGTTGATGTCTCTCTCGATATATTTTACGCCAATCCAATTTCGCAAGGTCATTGAAAGCACCTCGGAAATTAGTACCGTTATCACAGTAAATTATCCTGGGCCTCCCGCGCCTGGCAATGAAACGTCTAAGGGCTAGCAAAAAGGCATCAGAAGATAAAGCGTTTACTAATTCAAGATGTAGTGCGCGATAGACGGCGCAAGTAAATAATGTAATCCATACCTTTTCGCCAGTTTTTAAAAACAGAGGTCCAGCAAATCAATTCCTACAACTTCAAATATCGCGCAATCATTCACGCGGTCTGGTGGTAAGGGTGATGGTCCGCTTGACAATGATTTCACTTTAAAACGAGCACAAATAAAACATTCATTCAAAATACTCTTAATAGTTTTTCTAGCTCTGATAATCCAGAACCTTTCTCTAATTAATGATTGCATTATTTGTATTCCTGCATGACAGTTCTTTTTGAGTATAGATCTAACCAAAAGTTTTGTAAATTCACATTTATCAGGTAACAATATAGGATACAAAAAAGAACTTTCATCATTTCGTTCAGTTATTTTAGATTTTACTCTTAAAATATTATCGTTATCAATAAAAGTAACAAATTTTAAAGATTCAACATCAGGTAAATAATATGTCTGAGTTAAACGAATCAATTGTTTCTCAGAATTTTCAATTTCAGCAACAGAAAGTTCATGTTCCTTACATTTGTTATAGTCTTTGCGACAATTATTTACAAATCTTAAAATCCATGCAAATACTCTTATCATTTTATCATAATCAGACACATTACATATAAGCAAGGAGGGTGCATCGTTTGCTAGATCAACATTCGCATTTTTAGTTTTCTTTCTCTCTACGTTAACTTCTTGAGGCTCGCAACTGATTTCACCATCTGGCCAATATTCCGAATTTTGTTTCAACCAGGAAGGCCCCTCCCACCATCTAGAACTAAGCATTTGTCGTGGAGAACAACCACGAGGTAGTAAATCTGTGATATTCATGTTTCCTGGAACATACTTCCATGACTGAATTTGAGTTAATTGTCTAATTTCCTTTACCCTATTAGCTACAAAAACTGACCAATTTCCATATTCTTTAATCCACCAAAGTGCTGTTGTGGAATCGGACCAAAGAGTAACTTTCAAGTCCGGCATATTAATCACTTTCAAAATAGAATTTACAAGTCGAACACCTACACAACAAGCCATTAGTTCTAGACGCGGTATACTCAAAAGTTTGAGAGGAGCTACTCTAGACTTCGCTCTAACAAGAATTACGCTAACTCTAGAATCAACTATTGATCGAGCAAAGACGCATCCCGCATATGACCCCTTGCTTGCATCAACAAATACATGTAATTCAGTAAAAATATCAATTTTCATACAACGTGGTACATTTACATCTTTCAAAATTTGAATTTCATTAAACCATTTCATAAATTTGTTTACAATATTCTGAGGTAGTTCCTGATCCCATGCCTTTTTCATTTTCCATATTTCCTGCAATAGTAATTTTGGGAGCAATGTAGACGGCGCCAACATTCCAATGGGATCGAAAATTTTTTGCACCGTAGACAAAACTAATCGTTTCGTTATTTTCACTTCGCACGTTAATGAGTCGAAATTCGTGCAACATTTCAAAACATCATTATCCAAGTCCCAGATGATACCCAAAATAAAAGTTTCGCCTGAGTGTTTATCAACACTTTTACTCGCCACATTGCTCTCAAAAATACGTAAATTAAAACATCCTTCCGACATAATTAATTTAGTCTTCTCAATAAATATTTCTATTTCATCAGCACTGAAAACACCAGTTACACAATTATCAACATAAAAGGAAGATTTTAACTTTTGTGCAACTTCCTTACATTCGGAATTACAGTTTTCCAAAAGATGCATAATAGATGCATTCAATAAGTAAGGGCTTGAAGACACCCCAAACACAACTCGGCAATGCCTGTACACTAATTGTTTTTCATTGCATGGGAAAAAAAATCTGAGATAATCTCTATCTTTCGGTGCAAGAGATAGCATCAAAAACGCCTTTTCAATATCGGCTACAATTCCGACTGGATAAATTCTAAAACGATCTAAAATGTCAGGTATCAGTTCAATAAGGTTTACGCCTTTATATAAACAGTCGTTCAAAGATGGTTTCCCTTTTTCACGGGCCGAAGCATCGAATACGGGTCGGATTTTTGTAGTCGCACTATCTAATTTAATCACGGGTCTATGCGGTAAATAATGGCATTCATTGTTCAATTCTACTTCCGGCACACGTTCAATGATATTTAAATCTTCCCATTGCCTAAACACACTTTTATAATCCTCAAAAAATTTACCGTTTCTTAATTTATTCATCATCCGTAGATGTCTTTTCCATGTTAGTTCTTTGTTACTGGGCAAATTTTCAGAGTTACATTTCCATGGGAGTTTAACTTCATATCTTCCATCGAGAAGAATTTTCATTTTATTCTTAAAATCGGTTAATTCAAAATTTTCTTTCGTATTCTCATTAAGTAAGGGATCCGTTATTCCTAAAACATCAAGTTCCCATAATTCTTTAATGCTAACATTTCGAACATGCAAAGACGATGTCGTTAACATAACGTTTTTATCGTTCGAACATACTTTTCCAATTACCGTCCATCCTAGTTTAGTTTCAATAGCTGTTAAACCCGAATCAAATTCAATTAAATTCCCAGTCAATAATTTTCCTATATTATCAGCCCCAATCAAAAGCCCAATTTCCGTTTCTTTACAATTTAAATCCGATAAAATAATTTCTTTATTTTTTAACTCATTTAAAATACGCTTATCCTCAATCTTAGAAATAAATCCACATATTTTCTTTTCGGATAGCACTTCAAAACAACATGCATAAGAGCGTTTTAAATCACTGACCTCAATAGAATACACGCTGTGATGTTTCGGTTTAGTTTCGTTGCCCCCGAATACAGAATGAATTATAGTTTCCTCTCTAAGTGGAGTGGCCTTCAAAATACTAGTAACACTTCCACTAATGTAACTATTTTCACAAGCGGTATCAATCAGAACTCTAATTTTCCTTTCCTGATCTTTAATGCGAATGAAAACGCAGAGTTTGAAAGTAAATACTTTGGTTTCTGTTGCAGTTACTTGATAGAGAGTTCTCAGTTTTTATGGAACACAATTTTTGATCATACTTCTTATTTAATTTTGGACACATAATTTCAAAATGAGAATAATTACATTTAGAACAATTAATATCATTTTTAATATCACAATTTTTACTCAAATGGCCAGATCTATTTAAACAAATAAAACAAGCACCTTTTCTTAATAACAATTGTCTCTTAGCATTTAAAGACATTTTTCTAGCATTAAAGCAATTTTCACTGGGATGATATTTCTCACAAAATATACAGTTATTGATTTTCTTACCTGAGGAGACTTTACGGAACTCGCCAGAGCTGATGCAGTCGTTAATTCGGTCGGCTTAACACTTTCAGTTGGGGAATCTTTTTTTCGGATAGGAGTTCCAAAACCGGATTTTGCCAGCTGCACCATCTCTTCCCCTTGGACTTCCAGGCGAAGGAAAGTCATTAAGTGTTCTAGAGTTCACGATCCTTTAGCGTCTGATTCAGTATTCCGTTTTCTTTTCCCAGGCCATCAGGATTTCCTCGGGTAAGCAGGACTCCACCAATGGTGTAAGGAAATCTCCATATTTTTCTTGTGTTCGTCCAAGGCTCTCCAACGACCGTAATTTCCCTTCAAGTTCATCGTACAAGGCCGGTAAATCAGTTTTCGTTCTTCCAGAAACAGCGTTCTTCATTACTAAATTTAAAAGTTCACGTACGTAAATTTGTACTAACAAATCTTCACGACCGAATCTCTCTTTTAATTGATCAATGGCTTTAGGATAATTTTCCGCCGTTGCAGGGAAACTCAACACTAATCGTTCTGCTTTCGATTTCGGTTCCACGGATTGCAATAAATATTGCATTTTGTCTTCTTCCGCAATGCCTTTATCATTGTGAATTTTCTGAAACTGACTCCAGAAGGCCAAAAAGTCTTTAGCTTCTCCGCTGAACTTCTTCAGTTGGATTTTCGATAATTTAAAGCTTCTTTTTTCAGTTTCGGTAGGAACAACGGTTTCTCGTATTTTCAAATCTACTCGAGTACACATTTCGATGTAGCGGTCACGGTAGTTTTCTGCATCTTCCATATCATCTAAATATTCTTGCACGGCATCTTCTGTACCCAAGAGTAGTTCAGAAATTTGATTCTGACAAGTGTCGAGTCTCTGAAATTTATCCATAAATTGAGTTTTCAGAATCGAAAGTTGATTCATATCGATGTTTTCTTTTATGAGTTCGGTTTCAATCTTTTTCAGACTGAGAGAAAATGCTATTCTCGGGCCTTTTCTTGCCGCTTTCAAAGCATTCACTTCCATTTTATAATTCAAAAAATTAAGTTCAAAGTTCAATAATTTAAATTCGGTTTCAGTTTCGCTTCCAACCAACAACCAGTCCCGCCGAGGGTACCAAAAACTTATGTAAAGAACAATTTCCAATTACAAAATTCTGCGAGCTGCATCTACCCGATGCTCGGTGTTGGAGGAAGAAATTCAGACTCAAGCCAGTCAATTCAAATAACTGAGTTTATTCAGAACTACCGAGTGAGAGTGAGCACGTGTGGCTCCACCCCTTTTATACACAGAACATAATGACGTCACACAACCTGTTCACAGTTACAAAAACGTGGCGCCATGCAGCCACTCATTCACACAAATCATCTTTATTCACATCACATCGCATCATGGCTTAAGTTAAAATTAAACACTAATACTCTAAAGACATAAAACAGTACTCTAAATTAAAAGGCCGGTTCTTAAAATAACAATTAATTTTATTGAATTAACATAATTAAATTTGAGTAAATGTACAATATGCTGCATAACTAGATTGAGATTTTACTTAGCTTTTGAGAGGGTGTCGAGTTGGAGGGAGTGGAACATGGTCGCCGCTCGAAGTCCCGCGGAGTCTAGTTCAAGGCCTGGATCTGATTAGTTTGTCTCTCTGTGTCCAAGTGTGAGTGTCCCGAAATCGGGGTGCATCCCGTTTTTGTTTTGTGCCGCTTTTCTCCTATATTCTATAGCGGACTATATGCCTTCTCCACTTAATTACCTCTCATTGGTCCGGAACCAGCGCAGAGATACAGCGCAAAGGTCGTTGCCTTTTTGTTGTCTTGTTTTCGAGCGGGAAAATTCTCTGACACTCCCAATTATTTATGGGTGTAATGATCCTTGCAGGCGTGAGAATGTAAAAACCCTTTGCTAAAGAATTCGCCCTCAGAGGTGGGGAAAGAAAACACATTCCACCGAAATCCGTTTCCTGTAAACAGGGCAAATACAAAAACTTGGGGACCGGTGACCTCCCATCACTTCCTAAGTGCTCCCGCCATATATAAACATCTCGTTAAGTCAAATCGTTTATTTCCCCGGGCGTATATACGTATGTCTTTCTGAAGTACAATCTTTTCTGTGGACTGATATCCATAAAATTATTCCGAAGGCTTTGGAATGCAATAAAAGAACTATGACAATGTTTCCGACAATTTACTTATTTCAGATTATTTCTTTCTTTATTCCTCCCTTAACAATATATTACACACGCGCGCCTTCGTGGAAAACGGTTGACATTGGGAAGCGGAACGTATAAACCGTAGAAATGATCAAGACAAGTGTTAATTTTTGTTTTTAATTATATATATGATAAGCTCATGGGGTCACTGGTAACTAAGAAACTTGTTCTTAACTTAGTATTGTTAAATTAATTCTAAAATACATTGTATAGCACTGATACATTTATAACTGTAATATATCAGTGTAACTGTGTATTTTAATTTTTGTTATTTAAGAATGTATTTTGTTTGTTTACTTTCAGTAAATTAATAATTTTTCAATAATCTTTTGTTTTCGACTCTTCAATATGCTCGCGCCCCCCTTGTACAGTTGCCATGCCACGCCCCACAGTTTGAGAAACGCTGCTGTACCCCCAAATGTTAAAATATTTCTTAATTCATTTTATTTTTGTTTTCAGGAGATAAATATTTATATGTATGGCTTTACAGTTATACATGCTAAGTGTCCCAATACTTTTTTGAGTGATTGTATATAATGTAACTAATTTTATAGGATGCTTCCTTCGCCTCTACATTTGGTGACATTACTACCGACAAAATGTTTTGCTGCTGTTGCACAGGGCTGATCCTAGGGTGTTGGCCGCCCGCGTGCAAAGACTCTAGTCTCTAGAGAATTTGTCATATTTTGATTCATATTTAACGTTGACGTTATAAACTCATCTATCTGTATAAAAGTAAAAAAGTGAAAAATTAATAAAAATGCAAATTAAAATTGAAGTACATAACTTTATTTTTTGGCCAGATAATAGTTTATAATAGCGACGAAATACTTTAACGAAATAATAAACAGAATGAAATATTACCTTTAAAATAAAAATAGACATTTTATAATTAGAAATAATAAACATAACAGTATTTACGCAGAAAATATAATCTAATAAAGAAATACTAAGTATAAATCTCGTAAAACAAAAAGTATATTCACAGGTGTTTAAAATTAAGAGAATTTTTAGATTTGGTCTATTATCTCTAGAGCTTCTAAATAGATTTAAATGAAATTTAGTTTGTGCATAGGCTTGAAATAATACAAATAACAACCCTTCAACAATTACAATGCACATACAAGATCAAGTGTAACATTCATCGCAGTCGGAAGGTTTGAAACAGTGGTTGTGGAATAGAACAAAATATGGGTTAATAGGAGGTAAGGTTCCCTCTTGCAGATATTCATTCCTCGCACAATGATTTTACTTTGGAAATAAGGGAGTTATAATGAGTTCTTGTGACAATTTAATCCACTCATTAAGAATTGAATTATTAGACCTTGAAAGGAGGTTGCGAGTTGCAATTGCTTTCCTTAGAGCATAGCAAGCTGGCTGCATATTGTTGAGGTCTGGAGATCAGGTTGGCCAATACAGCCGGCGAATATCCTCAGATGGCAAAAATAATATGGCCTCACATTATCATCCATTAAAATGAAATTAAGGCCAACTGCTCCCCTAAAAAGGCGAACATAAGGCTCTGTAACGTCACTTCTCGAAAACATCAACATCTGGTCGGTTTCTTTGTAGACCCGACGCCCACACGTGCAGCTTCAGGTGCAGCGCAACCCCTGTTTGACCCCCCGAGGAATCTAGCTCGCCGACCGGAAGATGAGGGGAGAGATGCTTTGAACTTGCACGGGAGCGGTTGCCAGCGAATCCTCCTCTCACAAAATATTGGACTCTAACAATCTATAATTAATTTTGATAACTTTAATGTATCCTTTTGTAAATAATTTTCAATAGTTGTGACGTAAATAAATTCCATATTTTAATTAACCAAGAATACGCTACCGTTATTCTTTCAAACGTTACAGCTTAGAGTTTTGGTGGCAGCGCTTTGGGATAAAAAGTTAGCATTCAGGACCCGTGAGAGGAGGAAATTTTGGATCTTTACGGACGGACCGCAACGCAGGGAGAAAAAGAGCGTCCTGCTCAAAGAAGATCAAACTGATCTGTAGTGTTAACGGCTAGAGTTTCCGAAGGGAAAGCGATTTTCGGAAGCCGTGCTGCAATTGAATTCAGCTTCGGAGGAAAAGAGCGTCCTGTTCAAAGGGGATCAAACTGATCTATAGTGTTAACGGCTAGAGTGTCCGTAGGGAAAGCGATTTTCGGAAGCCGTGCTGCAATTGAATTCAGCTTCGGAGAAAAAGAGCGTCCTGCTCAAAGAAGATCAAACTGATCTATAGTGTTAACGGCGAGAGTGTCCGAAGGAAAAGCGATTTTCGGAAGCCGTGCTGCGATTGAATTCATCTTTGAAGCCGTGCCACGAGTGAATTCAAGGCTGGTCAAACTGACCACACTTATTGTTAAGAGTGAAAGATTCAAGATTGGTCAAAAGGACCATTGTTCACACGGAAGAGTTCAAAACCACTAGTGCCATTACTGCACATAATTTGCTTCTGACAGCAAGCTGAGTACTTCAAATGGGTGAGTACTGTTATATTTTTAAATTGCAAACTGCATATTGTATAAGAAATTTTGGTTAAAGTGTTCTTTACCAATTTTGAAATACTTAGTGTTTTTTCTTGCATGGGAACAGTGTTATTTTGTTTCTAGAGAATTGTAATTGTATTTCAAGCATTGTGTGCAATTTTAGCTTAAGATTTATTGGTTTTTAAGTCTCTTGAATGATTTTGATTATTTTTAGTGTTAAGTTTTTCTTTGTGTATTTCTGTGTATGCATGGGACCAGTGTTATTGTATTAATAGAGAATAGTAACAAAAAAAAATAGTGCAAAATTTAGCGTGACATTTATTTGATATTGTTTAAAAAATGGCTTTCCTTGGTAAAGGGAAAAAGCAAGACATGTTGCAACTTGCTGAGGAATTAGGAATAAATGCCACTTTAAATATGACTGTCCCTAGCATAAAAATTGCAATCACTAACAGTGAAGGTTATGAAGAGGAATTTGTTAAAAATCTGTATGAGACTATCATTGCAAACGGAAAAAGATTAGAGGAGTTAGAAAGGGATGAAAGAAAAAGATTGGAGGAGTTATAGAAAGGGATGAAAAAAAAAGATTGGAGGAGTTAGAAAGGGCTGAAAAAATGAGATTGGAAGAGTTAGAAAGGGCTGAAAAAATGAGATTGGAAGAGTGAAAAAAAAATGAGACTGGAAGAGTTAGAAAGGGCTGAAAAAATGAAATTGGAGGAGTTAGTAAAGGAGCAGGCATTAAAAGAGAAAGAATTACAGCTGAAATTTGATTTAGAAAGGTTTAAAATAGAATCCGGATTTAGGGTAAACGATGAATCAAACGATTCTACAAATGCATGTTCTGTAACCTCTAATTTAAACTTAAAAAAATTGATCCCAGATTTCGATCCTAAGCAGTCAGATATTAGTTTATATCTAGTGATCTTTGAACGCCAGGCTAAAAGGGCGTCAATAGAAAAGAAAGAGTGGGTGGGGCAATTATTGGGTTTGTTACCCCTAGAGATCGTGCAATTTATTGCTCGCGAACCGGAGGAACAAGCCGAAAATTACGATTATGTAAAGAAATTATTACTTAAAAGATTCAAGTTAAGTCCGGAGGTCTTTCGGCAAAAATTTGTCCAACACCAGAAAAAATCCGATAGCACCTGGAAGGATTTCACTTTTGAAATTACGAATTATCTAGATGAGTGGCTGATTGGCTTAGAAATAAATACCTTTCAAGATCTTAAAGATCTAATGGTGGTAGATCAATTAAAAAAACGCGCCAATGCTAGTATGAAAGATCATTTTTTAGATAATTGGGCAAACCTTAAATCAGCTACTCAAATAGCAGAACTCTTTGATAATTATGAGGACGTCCGAAAGGTAAATTCGAAACCCATGGATAGGTGGGGCAGAAATGATAAAATTTTGACATACTCAGGGGTCAAGGAAAAAGAAAATAGATTTGGGAAAACTTCCCCTAGATTAGGAGCTTCTGTTCCGGAGAGTACTAGAGAGAGAACTTTTGAAAAACGCGTGATACAAAGATGTTATCATTGCAATATGCCCGGACATATAAAAGCCGTTTGCCCTAAATTAATAAAAAACAAAACGACGGAAACTCTCAATAATATTGAAGGAAATGAAAACCCGGATTTTCTTAATTCATATACAACAAAGGGCTCTGTGAATGGTCACGAGATAGACATTCTTAGAGATACGGGAGCGACAATAGATTTAGTATGTGCAAAATACATAAATCCTTCTTCTTTCTCTGGTGAAAATGTTTGGGTAAAACAACCGTTAAGCCCAGAATTAGTTTGTTTACCTTTGGCGGTCGTGGAAATTTCCGGAAATTTTGGAACGGTGCAAACCAAGGCAGCGGTTTGTGGAAATCACTTAAATCAACACGGTCGATATTTGCTTGGAAATAAAACGGCCGAGCTAATAACAGGAAATTTAGGCTATAATTTCCTGCCAGTCGAAATATTGAATGCTGTCTAAACAAGGTCTCAAGTCAAAGCGGCTAGAGAAGAAAGGGGAATTGATAGTGGTGATGCTAAAAAGGGGGAAGATGAGGCTATAATTGTTTCTTCGAATGCAGAGGACGAAATTTTAATACCTGCACTCCAGGAATATGTTCCGGAATTAGCGCTGCTAAGGGTTACGCGAGAAAATTTAATCAATGCTCAAAAAAATAGCGAGGAGATTAAATCCTTATACGAACAGGCAGCCAGTCAAGTGCAGGTTACCAATCAGGTTTATTCGCTAGAGAAGGAATTATTGGTCAAAAATCGTGAAGATAAGTTAGGTAACGTGGTGAAGTTAATAGTAGTGCCGGAAGAGTTGCGCGACCCCATTAAATCCTTGTGTCATGAGGGAACATCTGCACACCTGGGAATTACGAAATCCAAAGACAAATTAAATAGATATTTTTACTGGCCAAATTGCTATAGAGATATGGAACAGTTTGTAAAAACTTGCGATCAGTGTCAGAGGGCTGGGAATCCCAATGATAAAAAAGAAAGCTCCACTAAAATTGGTCCCTGTTATTCAGGAGGTTTTTACTAAGCTAAATATTGATGCATGTGGGCCTCTCCCGATCACATCTAAAGGGAATCGATATCTTATCACGGCCATTTGCATGTCATCAAAATTCCCTGAAGCTATTCCGGTGTCTGATATTAGTTCCGTTAGTGTCACAGATGCGCTGTTAAACATCTTTAGTCGGATGGGTTTCCCCGAGAAATACAATGTGACCAGGGTACTTCTTTTACTAGTGCTCTGACTACCGAGTTTTTTGAAAGATTCGGAATACTTGTCAGGCATAGTTCTGTGTATCATCCACAGAGTAACCCTGTTGAGCGATTTCATCGAACGTTGAAACGACTCTTAAGAGTCTTATGTTTAGATGCAGGCTCCGAATGGGACAAACATCTTCCGACAATTCTTTTAGCGTTACGAACTGTATCTCACGAAAGTACAGGGATCAACTCCATCAGAGTTGGTGTATGGGAAAAATTTGCGAACCCCAGAGACGTTAGTAATGGAACATTGGATGGAACCGGAAGAAGAAGGTAATCTCGTCACTGAATATATGTTTAAGTTAATAAATAGATTAAAAAAGATGTCAAGAATTAGCAATAATTAAAATGGAGGAAATGCAAGTTAAGCGGAAAACTTGGTATGATAAAAGCGCAGTAAAACGTGAATTTAAGGATGGGGATTTAGTCCTAGTGTTAGCTACATCCCGAACAAATAAATTAGCAGTGCAGTGGATAGGTCCTGGGACAATTTTAAATAAAATTTCGGAAATGAACTATTTAGTCGAAATCCCCGGCAGACGCGAAACATCTCAAATCTATCATATAAATATGCTAAAACCATATTACAAAAGGCCAGAACACGTTAACGTAATTATTAATGATGAAACAAAAAACTCTCTCGCAGACCAGGAATTAGAAATCCCATACTTAGAAAACAATTCTCTCGTTTATGATTTCGAGGACGTAATCCAGGCTAGCGAGTTGAACAAACACCTTCACTACAAACAAATGGGGATCGACTGCGCGAATTATTAAGTAAATACTCTAAATGGTTTCAAACAATCCCGGTTTAACTAATCTGGTTGAACACGAAATCCAGTTAGTTAGCGATCAACCAGTTAGGACGAAGCCCTATCGAATGTCGCACCGACAAAATGAAATCTTAAAAAACGAAATTAACCGAATGTTAAAATTAGGAATCATTGCGGTAGGAGAATCGGATTACATGTCCCCTATGATTTTAGTTGAGGTAGCTGGGAAAGAACCTCGTCCATGTATAGATTACAGGAAATTAAACGGGATCATTAGAACGGAATATTTTCCTCTTCCGAATATCGAAGAACGCGTAGAAAAAGTATCGGCGGCTAAATTTATTACCGTCTTTGACCTATCTAAGGGATATTGGCAAATACCTTTGAGTAAAACTGCACAGCGATACGAAGCCTTCTGTACTAGCTTTGGTACATACCGACCCCTAAGGATGAGTTTCGGATTAAAGAATGCTCTATATTTCTTTAGTAAACTCATGGCTGAGAATTACTTAACGGACTAGAGGATTTCGTTGTCCCGTATCTAGACGATATCGCAATTTTCTCAGATACTTGGGAGTCGCACATTAAACATATGGAAACGGGGTTCTGCAGAGAATAAAGAGAGCTATGTTAACGATAAAACCTTCAAAGTGTAAGTTTGCGCAACAAAATGTCAAATTTTTGGGTCACATTGTGGGTCAGGGTTTTCGCACCCCTTCCGAGATTAAAATTCAGGCTGTTCTAGAGTTCCCTACCCCTCGCACGAAAACCCAAATACGTGCTTTCTTAGGTATAGCGGGTTATTACCAAAAATATATAAATCTGTTCTCGGTAATCGCTGCTCCGTTGACGGATGCGTTGAAGGGAAGAGCAAAGAAGGGAGAAATTAAGTGGACGACCGAGTGTGAAAACGCATTTCGAGAACTAAAAGGGAAACTAATTGATAAGCCCGTCTTGTACGCGCCAAATTTTGAGCGAGAATTCATTGTTCAAACGGACGCTTCAAACGCAGGTATGGGAGCAGTTTTAACTCAATTAACTGAACAAGGTGAGGAGCATCCAATCCTTTACCTGAGTAAGAAATTTTCAGAGGTAGAGAAGCGTTATTGTACGACAGAGAAGGAATGTGCTAGTATTGTTTTCGCAATTAAAAGGTTACATTATTACTTAGATGGAAATTCATTTTTAGTTATGACCGATCACAACCCGTTGGTGTGGTTGAATAGAAACGTTAGTTCTAACCCTAGATTGATGCGATGGGCTTTGCAACCATATAATTTTAGAATTGTACATCGGTCGGGTAAAAGTCACAAAAATGCAGATAGTCTCAGCAGATCGGTGATAGATAATTAGGACTTGTTAACAATGTTCTCTTGCTCATGAATAATAATTGTTGCTTATAATGTTTTTTTTTAGTTAAAGATTAATAATTGTATTAATTTTATTTATTTACTAGTACTGTATATCATTTCGAATGGAGATGCGTGTCAAAAGATAAAGCCATGAAAGCAAATGTATTAATATGCTTAATTTTGTGTATAGGGTTTTAAAATATACATGAGTATTTAGATTACGCAAGAGGCATATTGTGAAAAATATTTTGTGTGTAAGGTTGTACACTTCGCATATCATATCAACATGTCGTTAGTATAATTTTTATTAAGTATTGTGGCGAAGAATATTTTATGTGTAAGGTCTTACACTAGCATTTGATGTAACATGTTGTTAGTATAATTGATAATAGGCATTGTGATAGGAGTGTTTGTATTTTTATTTAATGTTGTAGTATGTTTTCTTACATTGCTATTGATCATTTTCGTACTATGGATTTGTGTAAGTTCCCTAGCAAGAACACTCACTCACTAGAAATAAGTAATTCCAAATTTAGTTCAGCGTTTTCTTTAGTAATTAAAATTGCAGCTCAGAAATATAGTGGTGCTTGATGAAGGGATGTGTCGGTAATCTGTCAGTTGTCTCATCGTCATCCCATTAAACTTTTCTCAACGGAAAAGTTCTATAAGAGAGGGTGAGAGCTGTAACGTCACTTCTCGAAAACATCAACATCTGGTCGGTTTCTTTGTAGACTCGACGCCCACACGTGCAGCTTCAGGTGCAGCGCAACCCCTGTTTGACCCCCCGAGGAATCTAGCTCGCCGACCGGAAGATGAGGGGAGAAAAGCTTTGAACTTGCACGGGAGCGGTTGCCAGCGAATCCTCCTCTCACAAAATAGTGGACTCTAACAATCTATAATTAATTTTAATAACTTTAATGTATCATTTTGTAAATAATTTTCAATAGTTGTGACGTAAATAAATTCCATATTTTAATTAACCAAGAATACGCTACCGTTATTCTTTCAAACGTTACAGCTCCAAGATCTCATTACTATATCTCGCAATAGACCAAATGTCTCTTTCAAAGACATTTATGTATGTGCGACAATCCAATGTGATGCCTGCCGAGATCATCAAGCCTGTTTTGTTCTAATGGTCGATTTTTCGGGCATTGGTAGCGGTCCTTGGTTCTCTCCTTATTAAAGTATTACGAGAATCACTGATTATATAGGCTGAACCAAAATACATTAGTGAAGAGATTGGTCACCCGTTGATCCATGCCCGTTGATTCACTTTAAGTGGACTCTCCTGTTCTCAGAACTGACGGAACACAAACGACAGGTTTTCTTGGAAAAAGCCCTCTCTCATGAAGTCTTCTGGAAATAGTCACCCTTGAAACTAGGATTCCTGTTGCCGCATTCAATCTATGAGATAGCTGAGAAACTGTAGCATCCTTGTTACGCCTCGCTATATCCTTTTAAGACCCGAATTATTTTTTTTATCTTCAAATATTAAATTCGTCTGGTTATTAATACTATATGGACCCCAATGATATTGGGAAAAATAATAAAAAAATTCCCGTCCACCCTCCCTGGAACGTAGACAGTACCCGTACGATCGTGTGGGTTGTGTGTTATGTGTGAAACAGGACACCTATGAAATTTTGCGAATTATACATTTTTAACTCTAAGTTGATAGAAAAAACAATCTTAATTCAACTAAAATTGCTATAAATAAGGAAATTAGTGATGTATAATTAACTCATTTATTAATTCATTATTTATTTACTGTAAAAATCTTTTGTTTTGTTTTTGACAAGTATAGATAACCATTGCATTTTTCACTACATGTTTTTAAACTGCTTTCGTAGTTTTCAAATATACACTTGAAATGTCATCAACACATCAAAAATGGCTATATATGTCAAGCCTTTTATCCTGGCCATTCCAGGATAAAAGTCATGATATGTATAGTAGGTGGATTATACCATTTCGATCTTTTTGCGAGTGGAATTACAGCACTGTTATCTTCATCATCAGTTAAAATACTTTTTTACTAGGTGGAGAGGCTGATAACGCTTCAACTATCTCTAATTTAAATTTTAAGTGATCCATTTTGATTTTTAGAGGAATTTTTTTGATATTGCATCTTGTTTGCACAGAAACCAAGAATTTGCAACAGCTAAATTAATGTAATGAATATGTTCTAGAGACTTTTATGGTAAAGAATGATCCAAAATTGTCTTTCCATTTGAAATATTTCCATGTTTTTCCTCATCACTCTCATCTGAACTTGATTCTCCTTCTAGTAAAAGCGATTCCTAGGTTTTGTTCACAGCATTATCATCATCCGAGAGACCACTAAGTTCTGATCTAAGTTCAATGTGATTTATTCATCAATTGCAAAATTTCATCTTCTGTGAGAATTCTCCTTTTAGACACCTGAAAAAGTTTTGGGTTAAAAGTTAACACAGTATTCCATGAAAAATAGTAAAATGTATCAGAAAATTTTATTATTCAAACTATATATATTTAAACCACACCATACTAACTCCCACCGGAAAACCCAGATTTTTTTTTTGGGGGGGAGAGATATGGATGCAGATATCTGTGTAGAGCAGTGATACTCAACCTGTGGCCCTCCAAGTCTTTTTAAGTGGCCCGGTCATGGCCCACTGCTTTGAAAAATTTACTTATTTAAGAACATTGTATTAAAAATTTGGTGGGAAATTCTTTGTTAAGAAATCAGATGCATCAATTTTGCTTTATGCTTTCAGTGTCGTTCGGCTACGAATTGATATTCTTTTTCTATTTGAAACGGTTACGGTTAGTGATAGTGGACAACAGTGGAGTAGCGAAAATTTTATGGGTAGAACTAATTTTTAACTATTTTTCATATCTCGCAAGCGAGAAATATTCGAAGAAAATAGATCGTTTCAAGACGATTGGGAGGTTGACTATTTTGTAGTGAAAAACAAACATGGATTAATAATTGTTTGATTTGTCACGAAAGTGCTTTATTTAAAAAAAAATACCAGTAAACAGGGGCCATTCACTGACACTTTTCCTCGAAGATCTCTTTCAAGAGGTGATAAATAGGCTTTCTTGAATTATCTTTGAAACAGCAACAAAGTGTTTTGTCAGCGGTAATATCACAGCGGTAACAAAGACATCCAAGGAAGTTTGTTATATTATTGGTAATCATATGAAACCGTTTACAGATGCAAAAAATGTGAAGAAGTGTTTCTTAAATGCTTCTAATTTAGTGTTAGTGACAAAAATAAAAAAAATATAAAAATATTAATTAAAAAAAAGCAAAACAGGAGCTATTATATTTTGATTAATTTCCCCCATTTTAAATTTCCAATGTTATCTAAGTCTTAAGGTATCCCCCCTTCGTTTATCCTCATGTTGCGGCCCGCGTGAAATAACTAACGTATGTATGCGGCCCGCATGAAGTAGCTGACATATGTATGCGGCCTAGCAGGAAAAAAGGTTGAGTACCCCTAGTGAAGAGGATAAAAAATCCATACTCCTCAACAAATGTATGAAAAAAGAAAATTAATTGCAAAAAAGGAGAGAAAGAAAAAAAGGTACTCATCCATGGCGACCCCTCCCCCCAAAAAAAAATTTGAGATTAATTATATAACTATATAATTCACTTTTATGTAGGCTTTCATCAAACTTATTGAAAGAGAATAGAAAATTCGCATGGTAAGTAATTGCCTCTCCAGCTGCAGTGACTCAAGTAACGCCCATCCCGGGTCCTCAAGCAACATTAATAGAGAATAATTAAAAAAATTTCTATTTTACAATTATTTAAACATTAATATAGGATGTTTTTTAGAGGAATAGAACTTTAAATTGCAATAAAACAACGATGTATTATTCGATTGACATGAATTTTTTTTTATTCGAAAGATAATCTTGTTGCATTACATTTTAAATATGATCAAGTAAGGCGTAGATTCCTCGAATGGGCCCAAAACGAGATTACCGTTGTTTCCAATTTTCATAAGCGAATTTTGTTTAGCGATGAAGCGCACTTCTGGTTGAATGGCTACGTCAACAAACAAAACTGCCGCATTTGGAGAGACGCTAATCCGCAAGTGTATGTCGAAACACCGTTACATCCAGAAAAACTGACTGTTTGGTGCGCTTTATGGGCTGGTGGAATCCTTCTTCAAAAACGATGAAGGCCACAACTTTACAGTCAATGGTGATCGGTATAGAGCCATGATTACTAACTTTTTCATTTCTGAATTGAACAATCATGATGTCCAGGAGCTGTGGTTCCAACAAGACGGCGCAACATGTCACACAGCTCGTGCCACAATCGATTTATTAAAAGACACGTTTGGTGACCGCCTAATTTCGCGTTTTGGACCTGTGAATTGGCCTCCAAGATCTTGTGATTTAACAGCGCTAGACTATTTTCTGTGGGGCTATGTAAAGTCATTGGTCTATGCGGATAAGCCACAAACGCTTGACCATTTGGAAGACAACATTCGCCGTGTTATTGCCGATATACGGCCACAAATGTTGGAAAAAGTAATCGAAAATTGGACGTCCAGATTAGACTACATCCGAGCCAGCCGTGGCAGTCCTATGCCAGAAATCATATTTAAAATGTAATGCCACAAGATTATCTTTCGAATAAAAAAAATTCATGTCAATCGAATAATACATCGTTGTTTTATTGCAATTTAAAGTTCTATACCTCTAAAAAAAACATCTTTTACATGATTAGAAATCATGTAAAGGGTGTAGAAAATGTATTTCTAATTACTTTCCAAGTAATTAGAAATATATTGATAATTACCTTTTTACGACAGATAAAAAGAAGACGTGTTTTCGTAGTTATTTAAAACAAAGCTAGATTTACCAACTGAAAGTAAAACATGGACCACAACCATCGTCTGTTGATAAGAAGTAACACTTAACACTTTTTGCAAATCGTCTCAATCGTTAGATTTGCTATACGACTATTACAAAAGCAAAAACGTATAAGAATATCTAACCCGCACGATCGTGCGGGTTAGGTCTTAAAGGGATAATGGACAAATGAGGATCTTCTCTGGACCTTGTGGCCCTCAGAAAACCTTGACCAGGGTTTCTCTCGACGGATCTGGTATCTAGAAACTTCCATGAATTCCATATGATTCTGAGCGCTAAAAAATTATCTACAAATCTGGATTTGAGTCTTCCCTGTTGCTATTCTATCCCCAATTCGCCACCTCACACACACTTTGGAGGTTACTTATTTTCACCGGGTGAAATTTGATTTAACCTATTTCTTCGAAAAACACCCAAGAAATTTGGCGAGTTTTGTTAGCGAACGAAATGCATATTTTGCCACTCGAGCTTATAAATCTTTTTCCTCGCCTAGCTCCACCCCCACAGACATATATGCTAGCATATTCGACGTACAAGATTTACACCTTTGTTTTGAGAAAAAAGCAGTATTTTTACATTTCGCTCGTTTTTTTTCATAAAATTTGACAGAATAGACAACTCTTCTCAATTTTGAACTCCAGGAAAATAAATCACTCCTTCTACAAAGACTACCTAATAATTATCATAAAATAACTTTTCTGGTTTTTGGAGAAGTAAATTTGTCAGCAATATTTTGGTGAAATCCGTTTTTTTCAGAGATTCTGAATTTAATAGAGATGATGGTCAAATCCGAAAGATTTCCTCTAGTGCCATATTACTTCTCAAGTAATTTTTAATAATTTTGGATTTACTGAAACTCCTTTCACCTGAAACCACAGAAACAGGTAAGATTAAAAACATTCTTATTGCAAGAGTAAAATTTGAAAAGCAGGGAATGAGATCATTTTTGACTATAACTTCTACTATCTCAATTGGAAGTAGGGAATGAGATCATTTTTAACACGCTTTTATAAGTTTCACTTGTATGTAATGGAATCTTTGAACTCAATTTTTACCCTCTTTAAAAGGTCAGATTACTTCGAAATTTTACACACTCGTCAAGGACCGATGACAATACAATAATTTCATAATTTTACTCCATTGTCCTGATCAGGATCCTCAAAAATAAGGATTTCCAGATTTGGCGACTAATTGCATATACCATTTCCAGATTTAGCGGCTAATTCTATACTCCATTTCCAAATTTGGCGACTAAAAGACCATACCAAAAGGTGCAACCCAAAAAATGAAAACACTTGTTATTAATATAAATAAAACAAATAAAAATAAAGGTGTTCTTTATGTGAGAAAAGAGGGTGGGTGATTTAGCAATTTCTTATCATAATAGAAGTCTAGTTTTCTGAATGGAAATAAAAAAAAAAAGACTCGCGTGCAAGTGAAAAAAAAATATGTTCTTACTAAATATTTTTTAATTTTTATAAAGCAATACGTTTAAAAGTGACGATAGAAATCAACATTATAGTAATACGTTAAAAAGGTGATAATACAATTGACATTTAATATTTCTTCTTACACACTTTTATTAGTTTGACCGGTATCTATAGAGACGGAATCTTTGAAGTACAACGATATGGGACTCATCCGAGGCCCCGTAAACGGAGAGAATAAGTACACTTCAGATCCATTAATTAATATCCATTGAAGAACAAGACTAATTCCAGCAGCCACGTAATTTCAGCTCCAAATATCAAGCTCAAGGATAAATTCAACTAAGAATAAATGATAGTTTTAAAAATTAAAAAAACAGGCTTTTATTGTAGACCGAACTAAAAAAAGAAAAATAAATTATAGGTTTTAAAAAAAACTATAAAAAACACGCTTTTAGAGTGAAGCGAACTAAAAAGTAAAAATATTATTCTTAATATAAAAATAAAATGGTTAACGAGAAAATTAATGTCTTTGAGGTAAAAGCGTGAGGTGCTCTATATTGTTATAATTTTTTACTAGTTCTATTTCAAAATGCTGAGTTAGTGTAATTACTATAATTTCTTATATCTCAATTGGCTGTTTTTTAATAGGAAGAATATCTTTTAATGAAGTCATTTCATTAAAGAGTTGTATACCGTCTATATCGTTCACAATACTTCCTTCTTTTCTGTACCTGCAACTTAGTATCTAAGTCCAAGCGGGCTTTCATCATTAGAAATACTGTGAAACTCCTACATAAAGCAAAATATTGAATAGCACTCTGATAAAAAGATATATTTTTCATTTACCGAAGAGATCTCGTTATCAAGAATTGCAAAATAGAAGGCAGTCTTCATTTGCTGCAAGGGCTATGAAACTGGTTCATCACTGTCCTCATAATCAAATAAACGGAGTTTTTTACTGAGCTTCGAGACGAAAAGTTCGTGAACAATACCTAAGTCTTTTGCAAGTACTGTTTCTGAATCGACAAATATTTTGAAATTATCGTTTTTTGATTGTTTTACGAGGGCATTTCGAAAAGTAAAGATACACAATGGCTCGCATTCCTTAAAAAAATAAACATTTATTTAGAAAACTTCAGTTACATCTTATTAACAGGATTATTTATTATTTTTCGACATGATCACCCCCGTTATCCAAACATTTGTTAAGTCGGTGCGCAAGCTTTTGTATTCCACAATCATAGAAGGTTGCCGCCTGTTGTCGGAACCACATTTCAACTTCATCTTTGATCTCATCATCGTCGTGGAAGGATTTTCCACCAAGATGATGACCAAGCGCACGAATTGCTTCCTTCGTTCTCTGAAGAAGGGCATCAGAGATCACAGATGGCCGACCTGTTCATTGTTCGTCATTAACATCGGTCCTACCTTCAGAGAAATGATGACACCATTTCGTTACATTTTGTCGATTCATAATGTTCCCATAAACAGAAACAATTTCTTTGTGAATATCCGCCGGTCTCTGACCTTTTCCATGAAAGAAAACGTATGACGGAGCGCACTTCACATTTGGTGGGATTCTGAATTGGCGCAGCCATTTTAAACACGACCTACTCCAACCAGAATCAACGTTGGAATGCCGAAGGCAAGGGGCATGTAATTTACGGAGTTCCTGTCCCTGAAAGGGACGTACCTTCTCATCAGAATTGATAAATTTAGAGCCTAATTAGTGGGGTGACAAAGTGAAAAAGAAATAATTTATAAAAAATAAAAGAGAAAATTAATGGGCAAACCAAATCTGCTAAAAAACAGTGGCGGACGGAGTCCGCTCACCGAAGGAAGAATTGCCCTGCTTACTGCGTTTTGATTGGCCGTAACCAATCGACGCAGAAAGTGGGCGTGGAAATGGATTGGGTCAATCCGAAAATAAACGACCCGAAACAAGGAGATCTTGGAATTAAATAAAATTCCCAGATCCCATAGAATGTGAAAAAGGGGAAGAAGTTGGAATGCCGAACGACCGCGAGGAGAAAGCTAACGGTTGAAGGTTAACACCTGTGTTGCCAACTTGCACGCCAAAACTTTTTTCCCCTCTGGCGTACGGTGTATCTTTACTTTTCGAAATGCCCTCGTATGATTTGTGTCTTAGTGTCTTTTACGATTACAGTCATTCGCAACTGAAATGAAGTTTTTACATATTAGGCATAATATTTTATTCTTGTTTTGGACACAAAAACACTGAAGTTCCCATTTTTCTTGAAAATTGTGATGTCCCTCTTGCATGAATCTTTTCTTACTCAATGTAGTTGAAGATGGATTTATTATTATTATTACTAAAAGTATAAATTTTCAGATTAATATGAATTAAAACAAAAATCCATTTTCATTTGCAAACGACGGAGCAAGCACTGTACTTTGTCTTGATTGTCTTGTGACACCTATTGCCTCTGACAACAATTTTAGCCTCTCCCTCTGATTGAGAGGATTATATTTTGCGCACACGATAAATTGTGATACTATCAGTTAAGTCATAAAGATGTTTACACTGTCCAAATATTCTCCAATTCCAGATTGGGGTTTTAATGGACAGTCTCTCTACCCACAGGAAGTGAGAGGTTACCGACCAAAAGGGACAAAGGGGATGAGAGCGGCATAGAAGGGGGAGAATGACTTGCAACGTGAATTTTTAGTGTATCCGCATAAAATTGAGTGAGAAATACAGTTTATACAATTCCCTGAGAAGTTACGCTCTCTCTGCTGTGCATTTACTGTATTGTAGAGTAACTGCTATTAGTGAAAATATGCATAAATGCATTTAAGAATTTCGTAAAAATTAATTTCATATACCGCATTTACTCGAATCAAAGCTGCGCCATTTTTCCAGTGTTAATACAACTGAAAATCGGGCGCGGCTTATAATCGAAGACAAAACATTTGCTGGACGGAGGAAATTGAGTTTCCACCCTTTTCAAAAGGAAAAATGTAGCCGCACATTATGGCCACTAGCATCAGTGACTTTTCCCTTTTAACAGTGTTGGCGCATGCGCGCCAACGTCATGCGCACTAATGCAAATACACTGCTGGACAATTGCTAAGGACGGATAACACTATCATCCATAGCAACCACAAAATGAAAGGAAGCAAAATGTGGAAAATTAGAATAAATGCGGGATATTAGTAAGAAGAAGTATGAGTATGCAAATTTTTTTTCCACGTCTGTTCATCACGTGATAGCGTTCATAAGAGCTTTAAAGGTTTTGACGCGTGTGGACAGTTGTTGTTTCAAGTCAAAGTTTTACAGGAAAGATTTAATAGACGAACTTAAAATTTTTGGCATGTCTTCCCGACATCACATAGATGATTTTATGCGTGGCCGAATTATTGGAAAGATCGAAGAAGGGCGAAAAATAACAGATGTTGCCAGGGAGTTCGACATCGCTCACAGCGTTGTTTCACGGCTGTGGAAGTCATTTAAAACTACTGGAATGTGTAGTAGACGGCACGGGGAGGTCGTGTTAGAAGTACGACGCCTGCAGAAGACAGATATATCGTCCTATCAGCAAAAGGAACAGGCGCACCACAGCTCAGCAGGTGGCAAATCAGTTTCCTGCTGCCTCAGGAAAGCAGATCTCCCGAAAAACTGTTGCCAGACGTTTGAGGGGAGGAGGACTATACGCGCGCAGACCTCTTGTGTGTGTCCCATTGACCAGACAGCACCGTACTGCCCGTTTGCAATGATGTCGTGAGCATCACAATTGGACTGAACAGGACTGGGCATGCGTACTATTCTCAGATGAGAGTAGGTTCAGTCTGTCATCGGATTGTAGACGCCAACTGATCTGGCGTAAGAGTGGTACTGCTTATCGTCCAGAAAATATCCAGGAAAAGGACCGATATCCGACATGCAGTATCATGGTGTGGGCCGGCATCATGATCAATGGCCACACGCGCCTACATGTGGTTGCGAATGGGACTATGACGGGCCAACGATACATTGATGAAGTTCTACTTCCTCATGTTCGTCTTTTTCGTGGTGCTGTCGGTGATAAATTTGTTTTTATGGACGACAACGCAATATGTCATCGAATACTCGCTGTTCAGGATTGTCTATACAGCGAGGGTATTCAACGTCTCGTATGGCGAACGCGTTCTCCAGATCTAAACCCCATTGAAAATGTGTGGGATGCTTTGGGGAGGCAAGTTGCTGGTCGAAACTATCCTCCGACAAACAAGAACACCCTCATCCGTGCACTCACAGAGGAATGGGATAAATTGCCTCAACAGCTGCTGGATAATGTTGTGCAAAGTATGATATGACGTGTGGAATGTTGCATCCCACTCCACAGTGGACATATCCCGTACTGATACCTTTCTTTAAGGCGCCTGCTGACTTTTAGATGCATTGTTCCATTTCTCCGTACGCAGATCAAATGAACATTTTTTTTTTCTTTCAGATGTTTCACAGCTTTTGTACTTTCCAGAACAATAAATATTCTTTATTCTAATGTCTGAACAGTGTGGCAACTATATTTTATCCTACTAGGCCTCATGTCTCGCTTAATGTTATGCTACATAGCAATTTGTGATCCGTCCTTAGCAATTGTCCAGCAGTGTACTTTTCCTTGTCGCGCTGTGCCGGCAGATAATTTTCTGTGGAACGAGCAAGACGAGAATTTTCTCTGTAATACTCCGACGTGAGCATTAACATAGGACTCTAATACTCGAAGCTCACAATAATAAATTAATTAAACTTTGCTGCGCTTGTAAACAGCTTCTATATGTTGTGTGATTAAATAAAAAGTAAAAAAGAAACAAGCGTAGCTGGTCCGTCAATGAAATAAAACAACAAAAACAAACTTAAATAAACAACCAGTTTATCTCTAGTATTTAGTCTCTGCTAAACTTTGTTGTCTGCTCGTAATTAGGAAATTTTTTTTGTGTGTGTATGCGCTTTCTTTTAATCACTTAAATATCAAAGATAACGGTAATATCATCAAGACGTGTTCACTATGACGCAAGTGCCAAAAGGGGTCAATTTTATATTAAAAAAAAAGAACGAAAACAGAAAAGCGGTGACTGAAAGTTTGACACGGATGAAACAAATATGCGTCAAGGGCGTAAGCAAAAGGACATAATTTTTGCTTGTAAATGTTCGTCTTTAATGATTCTTTTGCATTCTTCTTTATACATACTTTTGAAAAATGTGTCGTAACAAATGCATTGTATGGCACAAAAGATGACATCGTGTAGGAAAAGGGGGTGCCACCGGTACCAATTTCGAAGTCTACTGTGACACTGGGAGTGACGAATCATTTTCGAACCATAATACTGACTGTTAGTGAAATTATACATTCATGAACTTATTTAAAAGTTTTTAATATTAATAAAATAAATAAATTATTAACTTATTATTTCTCTCTCTCTCTCTCTCTCTTTCTCTCATTAGAGAATTCTTTTTAATTTCTTAAGTATCGAGAATATTGATGAAAGGGTGTCCAACACGCGGCTCATCGACTCTTTTTTAAAAAATTTTTAAATATCAATTTTGCATGTTGTGTCAGTAACATGTCATTTTTCAAATGCACATCGAAATATTTTTTAAGGAAACTAAAAATTTTACGAAGAATAATAAATTTTAATGTTGATAAGTTTTTAAATGAGTTTCAAAATTCTATTTTAGGCTTCATTATATCTAAAAATAACATACAAAAATGAAATGTATAGTAAATAATAAAAAAAAAAATTCATACTATTATAAACTTATTTAAAGTAATGCTAACAATGTGTGTGTGAAAGATTAAGATTTTTACAAATATTACAGAAATTTTGTTTTTTATTAACAGATGTAGTAAATGAACTTACAGAATTAAAGAAAACAAAAATAAACTTTTCACGCGCAATTTTTTACTCACCAAATTAGGTGATTTATGTTGTTCATACAAAATCTCGTATTCTGTTTGTCACTTTTTAATAGGCTGTTCAGTTCTTCATCATTATATTTTTCCTTCATCTGTTTTATCCTTATCTGATTTGGTGCAGGCACCCCCTCTCTCTGCACACACACACACACACAGCAAAAAAATCTACATGCTTTATTTTCAAAATTTATCTTTTATATTTGAATTAGGATGTTACTATTATACTACCACAAAACTGTGTTTTTATTACATTTTTAATACTTTAACAAATGTTTGGTGCAGTTTAGCCTAAATTACTGTTTCTGTAAATTAAAATGATAGGAAATGATTAGTAAAGTGCTTTAATAACACATACCTCCATGTCAATATTTTCATATTCATTGCTTCTTGAGAAGAAAGATTGACTCTTTTCCCCGTCATACAAGAAAAAAAAAAAAATTTATTAATAGTACAGTAGAAATAAGCATGGTCGATAAATCTATTGAATGAAATAATCGATAAATCGATTTTGTATTGAGTCTGACGTGAAACTTGCTTCATATATCTTATTTTGTTTGCTTTTAAATTATCAAAAATAGATAAAATTGAAAAACATTGCAGTTTTGAAATATCTTCGGAAATAATTATTTACTTCTAATGCTGGTTTTTAGAACAATAAGACAATTTTTTAATGTCCAGTATTCATTAAAAAATAATTTCAAATCCTGCTAACTGTGAGAGTGTTTTTATTGTAGCATGTATAAACAGCTCATGTTTCGACATGAAGACGCAACATATTAATAAAGAGCTTTTCTCTGTATAATATTCTCTTAAACATTCAACAGTTCTTCAAGTGTAATTAAAAACTGTAAAAATAAAATATTGATTTAATCAATGAAAAAAAGCAGAAAAATAATAATAATGCAGAAACTCTATTTAATGATTATATGATATATTGTACCTGCCTCGTTTCATTTTAACAACTATACAGTTATCACTAATTTCATATTTATGTAATTTTCGACAAGAATTATGTTTTAAAAAAGATTTTGAATAACAATTGAATAGAAAAAAATGTGAAATTATATTAAAGATAATCAAAAGAAATGTTTGTGTCTTAAAAAGATTTTTTTTATGTTATTTACTGCAATTATTTTATGTGAGTTTTATGTTTTCAAAATACTTTTTTTCCCTTCAATATTTTATCTGCATCAGAATTAATTATAGTATAGATCATAAAAAAATTGAATAATAATCCTAAGCATTTCAAATTTGGATGAATTGAATTTTAATTGGAATTTTATGTTGCTTTATATTTTATCAGATATTCATGCAATTTAATAAATATTCAGTCTGCGAAATCTTGCGGTTTTTCAAAATAAAGCGTGATTTCGTCTAGTTATGATGAGGATACAAAGTGTGGAATACAGTGAAATGCGTTGAACGCGAAAACGCTTAAGATGAAATATGGGTTTTAAAGAAATAATGCAACGGTCTTGACAAACTACAATATATTTATGTCTATTTTTTCTCTTAACACAAAACAAAAATCGTTTAACACGAAAAATTTCCCTTTTGAAATAACAAAATACGGAAAACACCAGCTGCGTAGGCGAGATTTAAAAAATGAACCAATGAATATTTCTTACTTTCTGTACGCTTCTTACTTACTATATGCTTGTTTGAATGAAAATATTGAAAATAATCACACTCTCATCAATAAGTTCTGCATAATTATTCCGATTATTTGTTACATTATTATGTATTACTGGAATGAAAATTTATTATAAAAGGTTAACTCTTACGGAAAAATAATTTTAAAAAACTACATGAAATTATCGAGTATATATACAGAGAAAATTCTGCCTTATATTTTACAAGTAAAGTCTGATGTTCTTTGTCTAAAATGTATATCATTTTTGTTCAAATAAAATACCAAGCATTAGTTAGTATATTTTATTTACTGTCTAATTTTTAACAAATAAAGGAAAACATTTAACAAAGACCCACTTTCCAATATTTTTTGACAATAAATATTTTATTTTCACGGAGAGAACATATTTAATTAACTTTCAAAACATAAAAAACATTTTGTAATATAAAATACATATACACATCATTTTTTTAAGTTAAAATTCAAGCGTGATTTTTTTTTTATTTGTAAGTACAAAAAATAATCGAAGTTAATAAGATTCAAACCAAAATACACATGATGTAACGTGTCAAAAGTTAATTTTATACAGATTTTAGTTCCAAAAACAACTGTGAATTAATTACTAAACAGTTTTTGAACTAGTTTTTAATATATCTATCAGTTACTTAACAGATTTGAATACTACAATATTTGTATAAGCTAAAATAGCATGTGTGAATGAGAGGTCTTTTTATTCAATTTGAAATTTAAATTAGCTGCACGTTATATTAAACACAAGTACGATTAAATTTTACGTAAACGAGATGTATAGAACATACACGTTAAAAGACATAAAAGGAAACTAACCCGCAATAAGCAAAATGAATTAGAGAGAGAAAGAAGGTTTAATAATGTCGTACTATAAGGTGACAGGGCTAATTGTCATGAACGACGTAATTTTGAATCTCTGGCGTGTAACCAGGATGACACAAAAACTGGCAGTTCCTCTCCTGACTAGTACCACACTATGCCAACGTGAGGACTTTGAGCCTTGGTAGATTTAACGTGCATCAGCACCTCTACATGGGTATAAAGAAATCATGACATAAGTCCGTGTCTCGTCCTGGACATCATTGGTCATCAAACTCACACTCATACCATTTAGATATTCACATTAGGTATCATAAATTTTTCATCTGGACCTTATTTCTGCCCTGCTTCTCCCCTTATGACCAGCTGTGGAGCAAGTGGGAGAATGGACTTGAGGAACTAATAGAGCGACATGGCGTTTTGGTCCTGGTCTGGGAATTTGGACAGAGGGACATGAAACAATAACGCTGCCTTCAGTAGCACCAGATATAGATATAGACAAATTGAAAACTAGATCAACACTTATGTCGAAACAATGCAATGATTAGTCGTCGAGAATGGGTAAACAATGTCAAATTCCAGCATCAGAAAGAAACGTTCGTCCTAGGACCCCGAAAAATGCGAAGACTAAGCGATTGAAAGATAGGTTTCAGCGGCACCTCCTTCTGCAAAGTCGCAAACAACAAAGGACAAGAATAAACTGCATTACCGACTGACCCGAATAGGGGTTCTTTTCGTCACAGCCGCCTAAGGCACGCAAGACATGCACTTCGAACCCGAAGATAGCCAGTTCAAATAACTCTACTCCCAAGCAGCCCTCAAGGTCACCATGGGTCATCCTCCCCTTGGTCACCAACAGCTTGTCACCGAAGTGTTGACCCAGAAATTGAACACTAGATGGCATGGCATCACAGGGTAACGATACTGGTTTATTATGCATCCATTCCATAGAGAGTCTAATTATAACATTCTCTCAATAAATTAAGACTAGTGATTCAAAACACGGCAACGGAACAAGCATCAACTAGACCCGCTATCTCAATAAGAGATTTCCCGTAACGTCAACGGTACTGAACCCTATTGGAAATGCATAACAATTGCTGTAATTCGCTGGAAAAACAACCTTCTCTCAGTATCGTTCAGAAAGTCAAACAGAAAAAAAAAAAAAAGACTTTCTTCTCTAGAAAGGAGTATGCAGCGGCGACTCCTTCTGCAAATCACAAACAACAAAGGACAGGAATAAAAACACCTATTGATTGGCCCGAATAGAGACTCCTTTCATCTCAGTCGTCTAAGGCATGCACGGCGTAGCTGTAGACCGGTAGGTTGGTGCATCAAATAAACACTCCTGCCAGATTCAACAGCTTTTCACCAAAGGTTTTTGCACAACACCGGTATCATGGATAAAAAACATCCAATGATATGAGTCACCCAAAATTGTCAACAGGAATACTGAAGGATCAGTGGAACTCAAACAAGAGAAATAAATGCGCACCATGATAGTTACGTAACTTACTCCAGATGCTTGTTCACTATTAAGACCGATTGCAGTAATACCAAGTTTGCTCAGCTTAGAGCTGCGCCGACTGAGAATTTGATTTTTATTAACATCTCATTCTAAGGCAAAACAAGGGCTATTAGCGATAGAACCTCATCATCACGGGCAACACCTGAAAGGGCACCCCATTCTCCAAACTTCCACGCCACGTCTATGTTGAAGACTTTGAGCTTCGATAGACTTAATATGCACTAGCTCCTGTATACGGTGAGTCTTCAGTGCCATCAGGACTCGAACTCGCCACTTGACAACGCAGGCTACAAGTCAGTGACCATAATCACTCGGCTACAGCGCCTGCACGCTTACTGGGAAAGATTAGATTAAGTGACAAATCTCATTTCAATATCTCTTGCTGACCAGTTCAGAAATGTCTAGAAAGTCCCTACACAGATTAGGGATCCTGATCTTATTATCAACGCTCCCTAAATTTGTGACGAGACGTTGTTGATTTAATAACCAAACTATTTTCCTAATCTATTAAAACACACTTAATGCACAATGGTACGTAAAGGAAATTCAAAAACTCTGTATGTTATCACTTCCCCTTGTCCCAACACCTCCTGGCCAGCTAAGTTACTTCATTTCTTTCACATAGACCACACCAGGATCTAATTAGAAGATGTCTGAAATCATCCCGAAAAATTCAAATTCAACCTAAAAATTAGGTAATTGGATAAAAAATGCCACAGCAAGTTTCCGTAAAATGGGACAATTTGCATTCAGACCAGAGGTAAACCAAAACTTTATTAAATGTTCATCTTTTTGTAATAATCTAACTCCAGAGCAAATCACGGGAGTTTTCTGAAATTGAAACAGTTTCTCCTATTTATTTTTGACCCAAATCGTGAACTCCCTCATGATAAATCAATTTCTGTCCTATTAATGTGTGTATATGTGCACGTACGTGTGTGTGCTCGTGAACATATAAAGGGAATTTTTTTAAAAAAATTTACACCCTTCACAGAGTTACTTGTAGCTCGATCTACCAACCGCAATGGCACTAAACTTGGTGTGGAGACTAATCATGACATGAAAAAATAAAATTTCATGGGGGGGGATTTAGTTCTAGAAATCGCCAATAGAGGTATTTATGGTATTGTTTTAGCTTACCAAACTGAAAATTTACATTAAAAAATGGGAATGAAAGAAAATGCTTTTTCATATGCGACAGACACACCAAAAATTTGGCAATAAAAACATGTAAACAGCTCCAAAAAATACAGTGTTTTTTAAACTAATGCTTTTTAGAGCCATCTGCAGCTCGATATAACAATCGAAATGGCACCAAATTTGGTATACAGACTAATAATGACATGGTAATCAGGATTCTGTAAAAAGAAAAAGCTTAGTTCCAAAAATCACCCATAGAGATATTTATGGCGCTGTTGTAATTTACCAAACCGAGAATTAGCAAGAAACACAAATATTAAAGCAAAACTCAAATTTATGCTTTCACATGCGACCACCGCACTATTAATTTGGGTTATAAAAACTTTCGACAGCATGGGAAAATAGTATTCTTAGCTGAAATGAGCCAGCTCCAATGAATATGCAGCTCTCATTACCAAGACGTGCATTATTGGCAAAAGTTGTACATTATCTGAATCAGCGCAATGTGTCTGCAACTCTTCGTGAGCTTAGAAACTCGTCAGAAGCTATGTAAGACTATCTCGTAATGCTTCAAAGGCAATTGTTAAGAAGCTAACAGGGTCACTGAAAATTCCCCAGGCAGAGCACACAAACCTGTGTCAGAAGAAGTGTATCAGATGTGGCAACTGCAACCATCGAGGTATCACAAGAAACCATTCCTGGTAGTAGCAGCTCCCGAGGTGTAGATAGACAATTGGACATGAACTTGACCACGGTATGGGAAATTTTTCGGCAAGTTATCCTTTGGTACACATACAAAATCAATTGCTTACATGAATTGAAACGCGGTGATTGTGACAAACGACTGATATTTGCTCTGTCATTTCTGACCAGGATTGAAGTTGACGATAGTTTTCCGTGGCAAATTCTATGGGAAGATGAAACTCGTTTTCATTTGAACGCTTCTTTTAAGATACAAAATTGTCGAATTTGGACCACTGAACAGCCCAACGCAGTGGACGAAACTCCTATGCATTCACATAAAGTTACCATTAGGTGTGGCATCACAGCCAAATTCATCACTGGACCATTCTTTTCAGAGACTGTCATTCCAATAGGTCCAATAACATGTACCATTAATGAACAAAGGTACCACATGCTGATTAATTTTATCAGGGCCGCCTCTAGCAGTTTTGCCGCCCCGAACAAAAATGAAAAATGCTGCCTCTCTCTTCAATGCCACCTCTCTCTCTCTCTTTATATATATATATATATATATATATTATTTTAAGTCTTAAAAATTTAAAATAATTCGAAATTAAGGACATGTAATTACTTGTCATTATTTAAAACGAGTGAAATGTAAGAGAAAGAATCGTTCATTTAAGCTGGCTAATTTCTTCGAAAAAGAGTCTACTGATGGTGGGGATTACAAGCGTTTGATTAACTTATAGTAACTACACTCAAGAACAAAATAAACATCTCCTGTGGCTCTCTATCTACCAAAACCTGTTATTATCCTTGTCCCCTTTTGGATAGCTGACACCAGACATCGTACGGGTAAAAGGAATGTCCATTGTGACCTCACTCTTGGATGGGGAGAAAGTTACTAGTGAAAGTTGTGGGAACATATTAAATTTCTTGCTTTAATATATACTGAGCCTCGAACCATTCAAGTTTCAACATAAAAGGAAATTGTCATTAAATGTAGCAAGCACAAAATAAAAAAAAGTAAGATACATTAAATGAAATATCAAATTCACACCCAATAATATTCCAGAAAATATATAAAAAATTTTGTTACAAAAAAAATATTATTCAATTTCGATCCAAATGCCACCCCGGGCAGGGGGTCCGGTTTGTTCGGCCCTAGAGCCGCCCCTGATTTTATCAATCCACAACTTCAACAAAACAAAATGTCTTAATCAGATAATCTTTATGCAAGACAATGCACTACTACAAATTGACGTTAAAAGTACAACAGCTGCTGCGTCATCACTTCACAGATGAAGAAGTCAACAGTCGTGATTTTACAATTGCATGACTGTCTCGTTTTCCTAACCTAATTCCATGTGATTTTTGGTTCTGAGGTTACTAGCAATAAAAAGTTTTATGTTCGTGGAGTTACAAATTTAAATGCCTTAAAGGACAACATATCATGAGGAATATTCCTTGTGACATGTTGCGTATTGCCGTAGAGAATGTTATGCAGATAATGCATAGTGTCGTTTACAAGAAAAGTGGTCACATGGAATGTAGTAAATAAAGCTTAACATCCCACGAAAATTTATGTATTTTTTTTCTTTTTATTGCAACACATTTTAGATTGTACACATCACCATAAATACCTCAAAGTTTTTTTAAGTAAATATTTTTTCCTGTGGAACCCTGCTTCCCATATCATTATTAGCCAACATACCAAATTTGGTGCTATTTCGATTGTTATATCGAGCTGTAGGTGGCTTTCAGTAACATTAGTTAAAAAAAAACACCCTGTATTTTTCGTAGCTGGCTACATGTTTTATTGTTCACATTACTAGCGTAGATATCGTATAGGAAAGCATTTCTTTGCATACCCGTTTTTATGTAAATTTTCGATTTGAAAGCTACATCAGAGCCATAAATCCCTATCAATGATTTCTGGAACTAATGTTTTTTCTTGCAGAATCTTACTTTTCATATCATCATAAGTCTCCATACCAAGTTTGGTGCAATTGCAGCTGTTAGATCGAGCTACAAGTGACTCTGAATAGTGTCAGTTTAAAAAAAATCCCCCAGTGTATAGTTACCATTTTTTATCGTCATATTTAGGCGAATGCGGATTTAGTGCTATAAACCAGTGTTCCGCAACCCCCAGTCTGTGAACCGGTACCGGACTGTGGATCAAATGGTACCGGGCCGCACAAGAAACATTAAATTATTTACTGTGGTTTATTTTTCTTGGATTTGAGCTACTTTTTATGAAAATCACTTTATATTCCTTGTTAAAAATCACTTTATATTCATTTTTCGGTGTAGCTATATTTTATTCTAATGTCACTATTAAATACAATTGAATTAAAATTATTAAATCAAAACAGTCTAAAACAAACAATCAACGTTTCACCTCAGCGGACCGCGGTAAAATTAACAAACGTTGACCGGTCCGCGGCGGTAAAAAGATTGCGGAACCCTGCTATAAACGACTTGCTGCTATATATAATATATATATATACACTGCTGGACAATTGCTAAGGACGGGTAACACTATCATCCATAGCAACCACAAAATGAAAGGAAGCAAAATGTGGAAAATTAGAATAAGTGCGGGATATTAGTAAGAAGAAGTATGAGTATGCAAATTTTTTTTCCACGTCTGTTCATCACGTGATAGCGTTCATAAGAGCTTTAAAGGTTTTGATGCGTGTGGACAGTTGTTGATTCCAGTCAAAGTTTTACAGGAAAGATTTAATAGACGAACTTAAAATTTTTGGCATGTCTTCCCGACATCACATAGATGATTTTATGCGTGACCGAATTATTGGAAAGATCGAAGAAGGGCGAAAAATAACAGATGTTGCCAGGGGGGTCGACATCGCTCACAGCGTTGTTTCACGGCTGTGGAAGTCATTTAAAACTACTGGAATGTGGAGTAGACGGCACGGGGGAGGTCGTGTTAGAAGTACGATGCCTGCAGAAGACAGATATATCATCCTATCAGCAAAAAGGAACAGGCGCACCACAGCTCAGCAGGTAGCAAATCAGTTTCTTGCTGCCTCAGGAAAGCAGATCTCCCGAAAAAACTGTTGCCAGACGTTTGAGGGGAGGAGGACTATACGCACGCAGACCTGTTGTGTGTGTCCCATTGACCAGACAGCACCGTACTGCCCGTTTGCAATGGTGTCGTGAGCATCACAATTGGACTGAACAGGACTGGGCATGCGTACTATTCTCAGATGAGAGTAGGTTCAGTCTGTCATCGGATTGTAGATGCCAACTGATCTGGCGCGAGAGTGGTACTGCTTATTGTCCAGAAAATATCCAGGAAAAGGACCGATATCCGACATGCAGTATCATGGTGTGGGCCGGCATCATGATCAATGGCCGCACGCGCCTACATGTGGTTGCGAATGGGACTATGACGGGCCAACGATACATTGATGAAGTTCTACTTCCTCATGTTCGTCTTTTTCGTGGTGCTGTCGGTGATAAATTTGTTTTTATGGACGACAACGCAATATGTCATCGAATACTCGCTGTTCAGGATTGTCTATACAGCGAGGGTATTCAACGTCTCGTATGGCCAACGCGTTCTCCAGATCTAAACCCCATTGAAAATGTGTGGGATGCTTTGGGGAGGCAAGTTGCTGGTCGAAACTATCCTCCGACAAACAAGAACACCCTCATCCGTGCACTCACAGAGGAATGGGATAAATTGCCTCAACAGCTGCTGGATAATGTTGTGCAAAGTATGGTACGACGTGTGGAATGTTGCATCCCACTCCACGGTGGACATATCCCGTACTGATACCTTTCTTTAAGGCGCCTGCTGACTTTTAGATGCATTGTTCCATTTCTCCGTACGCAGATCAAATGAACATTTTTTTTTTCTTTCAGATGTTTCACAGCTTTTGTACTTTCCAGAACAATAAATATTCTTTATTCTAATGTCTGAACAGTGTGGCAACTATATTTTATCCTACTAGGCCTCATGTCTCGCTTAATGTTATGCTACATAGCAATTTGTGATCCGTCCTTAGCAATTGTCCAGCAGTGTACTTTTCCTTGTCGCGCTGTGCCGGCAGATAATTTTCTGTGGAACGAGCAAGACGAGAATTTTCTGTAATACTCCGACGTGAGCATTAACATAGGACTCTAATACTCGAAGCTCACAATAATAAATTAATTAAACTTTGCTGCGCTTGTAAACAGCTTCTATATGTTGTGTGATTAAATAAAAAGTAAAAAGAAACAAGCGTAGCTGGTCCGTCAATGAAATAAAACAACAAAAACAAACTAAAATAAACAACCAGTTTATCTCTAGTATTTAGTCTCTGCTAAACTTTGTTGTCTGCTCGTAATTAGGAAAATTTTTGTGTGTGTATGCGCTTTCTTTTAATCACTTAAATATCAAAGATAACGGTAATATCATCAAGACGTGTTCACTATGACGCAAGTGCCAAAAAGGGGTCAATTTTATATTAAAAAAAAAAGAACGAAAACAGAAAAGCGTTGACTGAAAGTTTGACACGGATGAAACAAATATGCGTCAAGGGCGTAAGCAAAAGGACATAATTTTTGCTTGTAAATGTTCGTCTTTTAATGATTCTTTTGCATTCTTCTTTATACATACTTTTGAAAAATGTGTCGTAACAAATGCATTGTATGGCACAAAAGATGACATCGTGTAGGAAAAGGGTGCCACCGGTACCAATTTCGAAGTCTACTGTGACACTGGGAGTGACGAATCATTTTCGAACCATAATACTGACTGTTAGTGAAATTATACATTCATGAACTTATTTAAAAGTTTTTAATATTAATAAAATAAATAAATTATTAACTTATTATTTCTCTCTCTCTCTCTCTCTTCTCTCATTAGAGAATTCTTTTTTAATTTCTTAAGTATCGAGAATATTGATGAAAGGGTGTCCAACACGCGGCTCATCGACTCTTTTTAAAAAAATTTTAAATATCAATTTTGCATGTTGTGTCAGTAACATGTCATTTTTCAAATGCACATCGAAATATTTTTAAGGAAACTAAAAATTTTACGAAGAATAATAAATTTTAATGTTGATAAGTTTTTAAATGAGTTTCAAAATTCTATTTTAGGCTTCATTATATCTAAAAATAACATACAAAAATGAAATGTATAGTAAATAATAAAAAAAAAAAAAAATTCATACTATTATAAACTTATTTAAAGTAATGCTAACAATGTGTGTGTGAAAGCGATTAAGATTTTTACAAATATTACAGAAATTTTGTTTTTATTAACAGATGTAGTAAAATGAACTTACAGAATTAAAGAAAACAAAAAATAAACTTTTCACGCGCAATTTTTTACTCACCAAATTAGGTGATTTATGTTGTTCATACAAAATCTCGTATTCTGTTTGTCACTTTTTAATAGGCTGTTCAGTTCTTCATCATTATATTTTTCCTTCATCTGTTTTATCCTTATCTGATTTGGTGCAGCACCCCCCTCTCTCTGCACACACACACACACACACACAGCAAAAATCTACATGCTTTATTTTCAAAATTTATCTTTTATATTTGAATTAGGATGTTATTATTATACTACCACAAAACTGTGTTTTTATTACATTTTTAATACTTTAACAAATGTTTGGTGCAGTTTAGCCTAAATTACTGTTTCTGTAAATTAAAATGATAGGAAATGATTAGTAAAGTGCTTTAATAACACATACCTCCCATGTCAATATTTGCATATTCATTGCTTCTTGAGAAGAAAGATTGACTCTTTTCCCGTCATACAAGAAAAAAAAAAAATTTATTAATAGTACAGTAGAAATAAGCATGGTCGATAAATCTATTGAATGAAATAATCGATAAATCGATTTTGTATTGAGTCTGACGTGATTATGTCTCGTCATTCGTGGAGAACAGGCAGACTTTTTACCTTATGCTTTACAACCGAGAATTCAATGTTTTGAACCTGAAATTTTAAACACTGCTTAACAAATAATGTTTTAGTTTACATAACATTCCTCTGCTGTCAGGAGGTAAATATTCCAAAGATGCGAAACGGGCATGGCTCACAACCTATACCTTACGCTTGTTAACGAACACATCATAGTGCTATCTGTATCATAGAACAAAAAGATCCCAAAAATGTTTTTAAAAGGAATAAAGAACAGTCGTCATCTAATAAAAAAGAAAAAGAATCATTTCTTCGGAACGACAAGAAACAGAAATTATCCACAAATCAGTAGCAAGAATAAATTGCTCGTTTCACAACTCCTTCTTAAATACATTCAAAGTGATATTTAGTCTTTTCTGCTTAACCGGAATCCAAGTGTTCAGTCATTATAAAACTAGGGATATCAAAAGTTTTAAAGTGAATCGAGACGAATCCCTAAGATATCGACTAATTTGCTTCCTCCAGAACGGTTGCAAGTACACCGTCTACGTCGGGCTGTGTGTAAAGATTTTATGCGGTATAGTGATGATTCACTACAGAGAAGAAGATAAAACCAAGAGTTTGACTCACAGCTTTATAGCTCTACTAACATTATTATTTTACGCATCAGTTTATAGTAGACGACAAGCAATGAGCCAGATGACAGACACCCTCAATCATTCATTAAATAAGATGATACATAGTACTCACACGGTAAAGACGCACGTATGGATTGCATATATAATCTTGATGCAAATTTTAATGATTATTTGGGTCACACTACGTTATTTGTCAGAGAACTACATTGATGTGATTCAGAACATTACCCCAAATTCAATGAATTTCTCAATATACTACTGCAATCATTTTCTCGGCATTGTTCAGACCTTCGCTTCTATAATTCCGTGCATTGTTTTGTCCCTCTTTACGCTGTATTATATTCTCACGTGCAGCTACATTCGAGTTCTTTTAGAACACGTACTTAAACAAATGAAGGATGATTTTATTCTTTTAGACATGGAAAGGTTTTTAGTCGAATACGAAGTTATCACAAGATGTATGACAAGCATGGACGAACATCTGTCACTCCCTGCCTTTCTAGCAGTTTTCTTCACCATGACTGGATTGTTTTGGGGTGGTTACAGAATCGCATTTAATTCCGGCATGACTAAGAATCATTTCCTTTCCTTGATAATTCCTCTTATCTTTTACCTATCAGTTCAACTTCTGATCATGGTGTCCGCATCTGTCACCAACGAATTGGCAAACAAAGTCAGACGTGTTATTGAGTGTTTACCGTATCAAAATTCCACCCAAGATCCTAAGAGAATATTTAGATTTAAAAAGGTTTTAAACCATGAGGATTCTTTGACTTTGTGGAAAGTTTACGCAATGGATAGATCTTTAGTTTTTACAAGCATCGGTACTCTTTTAACGTATGGAATTTTAATTGGTACTTTGGGAAAAGATGCTTGAAAAAAGGAAAGAAAATGTAAATAGTTTTCTGCGGTAAGCCTAATTTGTCACTGTGATGGAAATTTTCTCCTGTATGTGTGTATGTATGTAGTTAAACCTAATTAAAAGAATAAAACCCACTTACTACAAACCTTGACATAACTTTGCCTATAACAGGTAGTAAATTATAATATTTTTGACTACAGAGAAAGCTTTCTTTATCACTAAACCACCTTTTTCGAATATAGTATTCACATTCTTGTTTAACCCCTTAAGCGGTCAATTTGTTTCCCCCAAATATTCGACAAAAGACACATTTTTATTGTGTTTATTTTTTATTTTATTTTTTATTTTTATAATATTTAACAGAATGCGAAAATGGAAGAATTTTAAATTTAATTTTCAATTTTAAAGTTTTCACACCATTTTCAATTCCTTCTATTAGTCCACTCTCTCCCTATAAAAATTTCTGCTGTACGGGAAGGTGGATCCATAAAACGTTGCTAACCCTAAATCGCTGATCTAATTCAGCGACAGCTCTATAAATCCTAATATGTCTCCATTTTAGTTCAAAGGCTCTTTTTGTATCTACATTTGTTAGGTCTCTTGTACTCCAATTTCTTTCTTCTTTGGCACTGGCTATACTTTTTCACTTGGTATCTTATTTCTTATTTTATTTTATTATATTATATATATATATATATATATATATATATATATATATATATATATAAATATAATATATAAATATATAAATATATATATATATAAATATATATATAAATATATATATATATATATATATATATATATATATATATATATATAAATATATATATATAAATATATATAAATATATATATATATATATATATATATATATATATATATATAAAATATATATATATATATATATATATATATATATATAAATATATATATATATATATATATATATATAAATATATATATATATATATATATATATATAAATATATATATATAAATATATATATAAATATATATATATATGTATATATATATATATATATATATATAAATATATATATATATATATATATATATATATATATAAATATATATATATATATATATATATATATATAAATAAATATATATATATATATATATATATATATATATATATATATATATATATATGTATATATGTTACGTATTGGCCGAGTGTAGTATTTTGTCGAGTGTTAGTAGGTTTTCGTTAAAAACATCTTCAGTGGACGTTCATCTTTTTTATTTTGAAGCACACATCAAAAGCTTAGGACAAAATTGCGGTGCATTTTCACGTTGAAGAGACAAACAAACTTGTGACGATTATAAAGCAAAGCGGACAGGTGACAAGCAGCAGCAACATCTTGGAGGACACCACACAAAGACACAGAGAGCAGTTATTTACATTTTTACATGATGATGGCAAGCGGACAAAGAGAGCGGTTACACCAGATTTTTGCTTTTATATCAACAGTGGTTATTACGTAATGGCTAGAATGGGCGAGACAGGGATTTCGGACTAGTCGATTACGATTAAGATTAGAATGTTAATTTTAAACCAAAGAGTTAAAATTATTATTATTATTATAAGCTTTTTATTAACTTGCAATGTAAAATGTTCGGGTGGAATCTTGCAACGCTATTTTGAAGCTGATGCCTTCAACCGACTGAGCTGCAATTTTGCATACACGTTTAGTTTGGATGACAATGCATGTTTTGACCATTTATATTCCGATATCGCAATTAGTTAAAAAGTAATTAATTAAAGTAATTTGTTCGGGTGGAATCTTTGCAACTCAATTTTGAAGCCGAATCTTTCAACCGATTGAACTGAAATTTTGAATACCCGTTTAGTTTGGATGACAATGCATGATTTGATTATTTATATTCCAATATCGTAATAAGTGAAAAAGATATTCATTAAAAACCTTTTACCTCTGTTAGCTTTTTATTCCGCTGATCAGCTTATCGGATTGAGCTTAAAGAAGTTCCTATTTTTCGACCTTTTTTACAAAACCATCTGATTCCTTCTGTCAAACTGAGCACAAAATTATTATATAATCGGAAAGACAATTAATTTTGCCACGATACGGTATAAATCTTTTTAAAAAGTAATAATATATATATTTTTTACAATTTTTCTGAAATGAGGCAAAACCGTTGCGTTTTCATGAAAATGACTTCTAAATCGTTTCGTAAGAATTTCTTTTTTTTTTTTCGTGTTAATGAACCGATATTAGGCACTAAAAAGTTCTGGCGTTTCTCTTTTAGAATCAGTCATTTAAAAATAAATAAAATGACAAACACTTTTTTTTTTTACGATTTTTCAAAAATACTCAAATTTTTAATAAAACATTTTAAAACTTCGTTATTTTTAATTTTTTCGTTTGTAGAAGAGTATTATCTAAATTCTGCACAAGGATTGAAAAAATTGGTTTACAATTACAGAGTTAAAAATTTTCTTTGTGCTTTTCTTGTGTAAAAGCAAAAAAGTAAAAATAATAATAATAATAATAATAATTTTAATATTTTGATTAATTTCGCTTTGTCTATTTTTGTTTTTGTTTTATAGTGTTTAACGCCCCCCATTATCCTCTTGTTACGGCCCGAGTTTGATATCTATCATATGTACGTGGTGTAACGTTTGAAAGAATAACGGTAGCGTATTCTTGGTTAATTAAAATATGGAATTTATTTACGTCACAACTATTGAAAATTATTTACTAAATGATACATTAAAGTTATTAAATTTAATTATAGATTATTAGAGTCCACTATTTTGTGAGAGGAGGATTCGTTCGTCACCGCTCCCGTGCAAGTTCAAAGCATCTCTCCCCTCATCTTCCGGTCGACGAGCTAGATTCCTCGGGGGTCAAAAAAGGGTTGCGTTGCAGGTGCAAGATGCACGTGTGGGTGTCGGATCAACAAAAGATGCCGACTAGATGTTGATGTTCGGAGAAGCGACGTTACAATGGCTAGGCGGGAAAAAGATTAAGTACCTTTGAGCTAGCCTGCTCAATATTAACAGGCAAACGACTTTACAACAATGATGCGTTGAATGAGACGAAAAGACTGAGAAACTTGTCCAGCGATATCTGAAAAGTAAAAAATTAATTAAAAGTAAAAAAAACTTTTTAAGAACAAGCTTTTATTTAAATGATCTGAAAAGAAAATAATAAACTTTTCTTTTAAAACTTTTTTGCTATCATCTTTTAACGTCATCATACAATTTATGATATAAAAGATTCTCGCGAGATTTACCCGTGTAAATAAACAAGCAAAATAAATAACTTGATCTGATTGATTATAATTTTTAAAATTTTGAAACTAAGTACGTACGAGTACTTAAATCTCGAGACAAGTTTTTATATCATAAATTATGTAATGACGTTAAAAAGGTGATAGCAAAAAGAGTTTAATTTATTCTTTTCAGAGCATTTAAATAAAAGCTTGTTTTTAAAAAAAGTTTCTTTTACTTTTAAATTTTTTTAAATATTAGTACAAAGAGTTAATAAAAAAGGATACTAGAGAGAACTATTACACACACACGCACGCACGCACACAACACACACACATCTTGTTCAAATTTTCAGTCGTTAATAAAATACTTTCTATTCCTCCATTCAAGTTCAAATACATTTTTTAAAACTTGTAGTGGATGACACTTGATGTTCATACAATTTTTTTCAAATGTTAATTAATTAAATTAAAAAAATGATTAAACATTAACAAACAAAAATAATAGTTCAAAAGCATATATAGAAAGGAAACTCGTTCGTTGAGTTCCAAATGCGCAATGGATAGTGCGTTCGGCTTCTAATCCGAGATCGTGGGCTCAAATTCCATTTGGGTTGGCCTAATTTCTAAGAATGCGATTTCTTTTTTACTATACTGTGTTACTAGAATTTATAAATTTAATTAGTGAATAAATAGTGTTAAACAAAAAAAAAAAAATAATAGTACAACACCATGTATAGAAAGGAAAATGGAAAATTGCAAGGAAAATCACTTTCTCTATTTTATCACTTAAAATTGTGATTCGGTCATATGTATATACATATTTATAATAGTTGTAACTATTTAACAAAAAGTAACTAACGTAAAATTTTTTCTTTGTTGACCTAAGTAGGAATTGACTTAATTTTTTTTTTACTTGTTATTACTTTACTTGTTATTTTTTAATTGTGGAGCACAAAAATAATGCTTTAAAAATATAAATGTTTGCTTTTTAAAAGTACACTCTGCATGCTATGAAGAATGTTTTATACAACTTTAACCCTCTGAGTGGATGACCCGCTAATTGAATTTTACTTCGAAAGCGGTCTACTTTTTCAAAGCTAGCGGTAGCCAAAACGTTTCAGATAAATTTCGCGAACTGCTTAAAAACGCACAGCAGTTTAATGCCTTCCCCGTTAAAACTGCAGGAGGTCCTGAAATGGTTTTGCAGGGGATGATTTTATTTCTTTTCGGTCTCTGTGTTGTTCGAAACGGGAGGTTTCTCATTAACAGCTGTGGCCTAGGGCGAGGATTGTGAAATGGACAATTTCTCCACTTCACGGCCAACAGAAACTTCACCCGATTTATTGCAAATATATATTTCATATATTTGGAAAACTTGCTCAATTTCTGATCTAAAACCAATTAGGTTTTTAAGAAATTTTAATTTTCTGAGTTTTGATTTTAAATTCGGTTTCATTTTAAAGCATTTTTGCATTCCTAGATTGAATTAATTAAAAATATTTTTTAACACAATCCAATATTTCGTGTGAAATGGCTTTTAACTACAATTTTAATTTCTAAAATCATTTCTGTTTGCTCATGTTTTTAAGTTTTTGAGTTTTCTCATGTTTACTTAATTAAGATTGATTTAAAGACCAATATATTTTTTGACACATAGTTTATATAATTTAAAAGCTCTATACTTTGTCTTCATTAATTTTTTCCTTTTGAAAAATGCCATGACCAAAATGTACGCAGGGTACTGTGAGAAATAATATTGAAAGGGATGGAATATGACTGAAAATGGTAAATCTAAAATGCAGCTTTTTCAGGTAATATTACAATTAGACTACAGAATACAATTGTTGTAGAATGAACTAAATATTTCCCTGATGTACCACAAACTACATTATAATAAATCTATTGTAGTACTACACTGCAGTATTTTAAAGTCATGCAATAAAAACTTAAACTTGCTTAACTGCCACGATGGGGAACTAAGAAAAAAAAAAGATATTATATATATTTACAAACTTGGTGATTTCTGGATTACGTTTGTATAACTACTAATTTCTATATAAATATTTTGCATTTAAAACTCTTGTGAATATATAAGGTTCTGATAAAAGTGAATAATTGATCAAATTAACAGTTGTTCTCAATGTTATGTCTTAGAATATTTTGAATTAAAAAAGATATTTCAGTCATATTTATTTCAAGTAGAATTTTCATGTAGAGCATAAGTTGATAGTAACAGATTGAAAAATTAAAGCTTTACAGGCAATGAAATTTTTTTTTATGCCTTTACAAATTTTAAATATGTTTTTCTCAGATTTTTAATTTTGAAGATGAGAGTGTTTTCTAATCCCTAAGGCGTTTTTCCTGTTCAAGATAGAGTCTTGAAATATCTTGTAAATGTTCCCTTACATATGTTCTATAAAAGTTCATATGGATTTAGGTCTGAGAGCTTCAGTTATTTTTTAAAATATCTTAATGTTAATATTTAAAAAAAAAAAATTGGGTTTTTTCCAGGTTTAGCCATAGAAATAATTATTAAAATTCAACAAAGAGATATATTTTAAATTTTATACTTTTTGTTTCCAATAATCTAAGAAATATTAATCACTTACAATAATTAAGTATTTTTAATAATTTAACATTTTAGAAAAGTTTTTAAAATTTCAAAACTGTTCAATGCTTTAAAAATTGTGAAATAATGGCTTGTCAAACTAACCTATTATTTTCAGAATCAATATAATAGTATAATTTGAATATAAAAACAAAAAATTAATTTTACTGTGACAAAACTGTTTACGACTTCTACTCATACTGTGAAAAGAATGAAAGATAAATATATAACATAGTGGGCAGTCAAAAACACATTCATAATATGTTAAAATCCTGTCCCGATACAAATTTCAATGCATTTTCCAAACTGTAGCTAAAAACAATTATATGTTTATTAGGGACAGAAATTATTTATATTTAGATATATTTTTCCTTATTAAGTACATAATGAATAATGGCAAGATAATTTGTAAAATCCTGAAAGATTTTAATGAAGAAAAAGCCAGACATAATTTTAAATAGTTAGAAATTTAATTATATAATACACAAATATGCATGTTTTAAAAGAAATAAGTTGGCTAAGAAAATGAAATTTACTAAAAATTTCCTGAATAAAGTAAATCAGATTTCATCCTCAAATACATATAATTATAAGAAAAGGTTTCATTCAATTTACAATTAATTACAAAAAAACCTTTCATAAAAAAAATAATTTTAACAGGTATAAATAGCAAAAAAATATATCAAAGAAGAATGAGAAAGACACATACATATCGTTTACAGAAATGTCACAGAGAGTGATATTTTTCGAAACACGGCACTGCACACACAGTCCAACACATTACAGTCTTTACATTGAAAACGAGTTTCTTTTAGAATGCGTTTTCCATTATGATTTATCTTAAGGTTGCATACCACACATTTTCGCGATGTTTTTTTTTCTGAACAGTCACTTTCTACATATACCTTCCAATTAAGCGACTACATTTTCAGAAATTTTAGGGAAACAAAGTTTCAAGAACTAGAATCACTACCTCCTTCTTCTATCAATCGTTCTATCAGTTTCATTCGAAAAACCAATATGATTTAAAATCCCGCCATTTTAAAATCCTGACCTCGTTTGAATTATATCTAATGTGCATATTTGGAATGTTTAGCGTACTCGAATTAACTCAAGTGCACACGTCAAGGGTTTATATTGCATTCTAAGTCAACACGGTGGCTACTGACGAGCGACTACGTAATTTTGAACCACGGTTAAGTGACGAGGACGATACCTGAGCTGATAACTCCTTCCAAACTTCCACATCACACCAACGTGAGGACTTTTGACCTCGACGTGTTTAACGTGCATCAGCTCTTCTTCAACGCTAAACTTTTGTGGTACCAGGGGCCGAACACTGGACACGAGTTCATAACCATGACCATCAGGCTACCGTGGCCGCAAAAGAAAACAGCAAGTTTGAAAGAAATGTAATGGAGAAGTATATTTGAAGAAATAACTTCAAAACTTAACGAAAACCAAAATATCAAAATTTATTTTAGGAATAATAGTGAATATAAACTTCGTACACCTAAAACCACTTTATGCAGTGTATTTTGAAAGTGAACGTTTCCCCTTTTAGAGAAACTTATTATAATTATGTCAAATTCCTTTCATTTTGCTCTAAGGGGATCCCCGAAACAATGTAATTTTTTGATACACAAAACTACTTATGGTTGAATATAATACAATTCCATATAAAATGAATGAAAACCCTTTTTTATCATATAAATTGTGATTGAATAGGAGATGGTTAGTTAATAAGAACATTTAAAACGTGTCGGCAATCTATGGACCTGTGGCACGTGGTACAATTCTTAGTGGCACTCAGCACTACTCTACAAATTTGTCAATTCTTGAGTGGATGGAAGTTGATAATAGACCTTATTTGACAAACATCTTCTGAGAGTTATGGACATTTATGGAACTACAAAAAATAATCTGAAAGATAATTCTAAGGATATAAATTTACAGCTATTTTGTAAATAATTGAGTGTTAATGCTAGGGATTTAATTGTTGAAAAAAAATTGCATGTACTCTGCTTTCCACTTATGATTCGGCATATCAAAGTAAAAAATCTTTCCTAATATGAAAAATATTTCGACTCCGCAAAGAAATTGTTTAACAACTGAATGCTCAGAATCGTGTCACGCATTATACCCCTGGTTTTGCGATATGAAAGAAGAGTGGTGAAAGATTAATTCGCATTACAATTTTTATTTAACTGTGATGAAGGGAATAATTTATATTTCACTTTGTCTATTTCTTATTTAAATAAATATGTTGGAAACATGCATTTTTAATTTTTTTATCTTTGTTGAAGAAATAGTAACATTTTATATTGTTTATTTTTATGTTAATAAATGTATTTTATTGATCCATAATTAATATAAAATAAAACTGTAAATCTAAATTATTTGCCTCATTCTTTAAATCTGCAACTATTACCGTAAGAATCGAAGAATTTCAAAATTTCCTACTATGTGGCACGCTGAATGATACTGACAGATTGGTTTGGGCACGTCTTAGTTACACAGTTGCCGCCCCTGATTTAAAAATGTTGGGTAAGATAACCATTATATTTTTAAAAATTTTATAAATATACAAAGGAGAGTATTTTGGCAATACATGTTTTAAAAGGAGTAACGTTTACGAGAACGAAATATAAAATTGCGTTAAAATTATTGGTACTGTATCGACCGTACTTCTTATATATATATATATATATATATATATATATATATATATATATATATATATATATATATATATATATATATATATATATATATATATATATATATATTTAAATATATAAAAACAATCACAATTATCAATTTAAAAAATTGAAATATATGAATCCTAAAATACCAAAACACTTCAGAATATCAATGGCGAATATAAAAGATAATGTTCCTTCATTTTCAAACAAAATTAAAAATTATAAAATAAAATAAAAATTTATAAAATATTCAAGTGCAATCTCGGACTTAGGACCGATAAGTGGGGTTAAACTAGTTTGATGGCGCCAACCTTCCCCCTATTGCAACTTGGTAAGTTAATTGGAAAATTTTCAAATTTCAGAAAAAAAAAATTTAAAAATTAAAAATTAAAAAGTTAAAATTAAACCATTATACTTTAAATTAAAAAGTTAAAATTAAATCATTATACTTGAAAAATAAAACTATTCGCCATCACATTCCGAAAGATATTGCAATATTAAAATTTAAAAAACAATTTAGTGCATAATATAAGTGAACCTTCAAACTCCCAAGATGATGCACCCAACTTTAAAATAGTTGTAAAGGTAGAAAATAAATTCCTGATCCGAAAGTTCAAATCAAAATATTTGAGATCCGAAAGTTCAAATCAAAAATTATCTAAAATCAAAAAGTTCAAATTAAAAATCCGAAAGTTCAAAATCTGTTAAAAATCTGAAAATTCAAGTTAAAAAAAACTCTGAAAGTTCAAGTTAAAAAATCTGAAAGTTCAATCTAAAAAATTCGAAAGTTCAAGCTAAAAAAAAAATCCGAAAGTTCAAACTAAAAATTTCTAAAAACCGAATGTTCACATTAAAAACACAGTATATTCACAAATGAATAGAGTAAATCATTAAAAATACAGTATATTCACAAATGAATAGAGTAAATCATTAAAGACTCACCAAACAGTATCTCATCAAGAATATGATCCATTTCTTATAGCACGACTTTTCATTTTTAATATATCAATTACACATCATATTTTGCTCATAACATCTAACCATGTCAATCCAATCGATTCTTGATCCAACACTAGAGTATGACTACTTGGCATTAGATGCAAAACCATATCACATGTAAAAGACTTGCTTGATTGATTGGTCATAAATGTCTGTTTGGACCTAAATGTTTAACTGGTAATAAATAATTTTAAAGCGTATATATAGTCGTGTAAATATTGTTTTAAGTGTGTGTGTATTAAAATGTATATTAAAAATGTAACCTCTGTGTGTGGAATGCACAAATTCTTCACAGCTGGACCACTAACAAGCTGACTTTGTGGACCTAATGTTGTGTGGTGGATTTGTGCATTTACGAGTTTAAAAATATTTTTAAGAAATACTTCTGATCTATATATTTTCTCAGGAAATTGATGGGATAATCATTTTGTATGCACAATAATATAAATTTCTGGATATTTTTGAATCTATCAATATTGTGCATAGTTAAATTATTATTTCTACACAAAATATATAACTTTATATATATATATATATATATATATATATATATATATATATATATATATATATATATATATATATATATATAAGAAGTACGGTCGATAGAGTACCGTAGTTACTGCCAACTCGTGACAATGAATTGAAATTAAGTTCACAATTCATTGTTATTAAATATATGAAATTTTACATGACTTATTTTTGTATTTGTTATTTTTATATTCCCTTACTGAGAAAGCAACAAATGGGAGTTCATTACCCGCCAAAACTGCAGAGGCCTGGTTGTTTACTCCACAAGCTCCTACAGTCGGTCGAAAAATAACTGAGCACCGTGACCCTTTCAAAATGATTGGACATGGAATACGACCTTTTTGAAATGACCTTTGTTGAAACCCTCCCTCACTTGACATTTATCATGAACACCCTCTCATTTGAAACCATCTCATTTGACATTCATCATGAACACTGTCTCATTTGACATTCATCCTGAACACCTCTCATTTGAAAACCATCTCATTTGACATTCATCCTGAACCCTGTCTCCTTTGAAACCCTCTCCTTTGACTTGAAACCTCTCTCCTTTGACTTGAAACCCCTCTCATTTGAATTGAAACCCCTCTCATTTGAATTGAAAATCATTTCATTTGAAACCCTCTCATTTGAATTGAAAACCCTCTCCTTTAAATCGAAAACCCTCTCCTTTGAAACAAACACCCCACCGTCTTTTGTTGTTTTGTTTCCACCTTTTCCTTCCAACGACTCTTTTATATGTCCCCCTCCTTTTATCCACACCTTGCCTCCCCCAGGAACGTTCCCAGGCACTTTTGTATGACTCTTGTCCCTTTTCACCCGTTTTTATACCCCCCGTTGGGTCTCGATTCCTGTATGAAGCCACGTCTGCAGGAGGTGTAGGTTGGTCCACGTTGCCTGTAGGGTTCCCGTTTGAAGCCCCGTGTGCCCCAGAGCCCCCTGTCCCACGTTGTGTTTCGGGTCTCGATTCCCGTTTGAAGCCTGTCCCACGTTGTGTTTCGATTCCTGTATGAAGCCTGTCCCACGTTGTGCTTCGGGTCTCGACCAAAGTTCTCCTCAAAGTTCTACTGAGAACAATCATGTATGAACAAAATAAAATTTTTCAAATTTCCCACAAAAGATTTTTCAGGTCCGAGAGAAAATGTTTCATGCCACACCAGAGCAACGATTGAGACAGGGGGTCATCCACAAATGACATGCTGGACAGGTAAAATGACATGTTGGACGGGTCCAATGACATGCTGAACAGGTAAAATGACATGCTGGACAGGTAAAATGACATGCTGGACAGGTAAAATGAAATGCTGGACAGGTCCAATGACATGTTGGACAGGTAAAATGACATGCTGGACAGGTAAAATGAAATGCTGGACAGGTCCAATGACATGTTGGACAGGTAAAAGGACATGCTGTACAGGTCCAATGACATGCTGAACAGGTAAAATGAAATGCTGGACAGGTCCAATGAAACAGAGGTCTCCCAAAATAGTTTTAACACGGGGTCCAATGACATGCTGAAAGGGTCTAATGACATGCTGGACAGGTAAAATGAAACAAAGGTCTTCCAAAATAGTTTTAACACGGGGGTCCAATGACATGCTGGACAGGTCTAATGACATGCTGGACAGGTAAAATGAAACAGAGGTCTCCCAAAAATAGTTTTAACACGGGGGTCCAATGACATGCTGGACAGGTCAAATGACATATTTGGTGAGAGGGCCACCTCATTCCAATCTTGGTGACGATTCACAGGTAATTTGATGCATCTAGGGGGACCACCTCATTCCAATCTTGGTGACGATTCACAGAGATACATCTAGGTGAGAAGGCCTCTTTTCTTGGAAACGATTCACAGTGATGCATCTAGATGAGAAGAGGCGATTCACAGGTTCCAATCTTGGTGTGGACTCCGAAAAAAGAGGAGGGAACTGCCCCTCCCCTATTTTCGGTCTTGAAGATTTTGCTAAAAAACATTTACTGTTAAGACTGACAGAATTTGAGATGGAAACTAGACTCCAAATCCTGACAGTCTTAACAAAAACATTTAGCCATTCAAAAGCACTCCGAAGGTGCTGGCCTTTCTTAACAAAAAACATTTAGCCATTCAAAAGCACTCCGAAGGTGCTGGCCTTTTATACTCTAATGAGGTCACGTGAAACAATTTCTATTGTCTTCAACGTTGTACACTGAATCGACTCGATTGGCCCAGAGACTCAATCCCCTTTCCAATTTTTTTTACAAAATTGAAACGCCAAAGTTGGGTGCTCATCCATGGTGATCGTGCATCCATGGTACTGTGACGTAGTATAGATTAAAACTTTTACTCTTCACGATTGTCTTGAGAGTTTTTCCACACTCTAGGTTTGACTGCTCATCCATGGTCCATCCATTTTGATACTGTGACGTAGTACAGATTAAAACTTTTACTCTTCACGATTGTCTCAAGAGCCACACTCAAGGTTTAACCGCTCATCCATGGTCTATCCATGTTGGTACTGTGACGTAGTATAGTTTAAACCTTTTTTTTTTACTCTTCACGATTGTGTCAAGAGCCACACTCAAGGTTTGATCGCGCATCCATGGTCCATCCATGGTGGTACTGTGACGTAGTATAGTTTAAAACTCCCAAGATTTTTTTCCACACTCAAGGTTTGACCGCTCCTCCCTGGTCCATCCATGATGGTACTGTGACGGACGCATTTACAGACGCCACGACTTCCTTCCTTGTTGAATCGCATCCTGTTTGAAACGTTTAAAAGCGAGAGAGGTGCTTTCAACACTTTGTCATGGACCCGATTGATGCCTTCCCCGAGCACCTTTCTACCACGGTGGTGCCCGTGACGTTGCCCGATAAACCCGATGCATTGGAATATGCTGCTCGGCAGGGCCAAGTCCGAGCTGGTATCATCTACCAAGAGCCCACCGCCAAATGGGTGTTTGTTCTGTTTTGTAAGGACCATTGGCATAAAAAAGACGTGGTTGGACAATTTCAAACGGGCCGTCATGGAGGCAAAGCATGTCAATGAATTTAGACCCAACGACGTGATGTGGGAAAAAACATCCAAAGGCCTGTTGAGAAATCCAGACAGACTGCTCAAAAATACCAACACGAGAATGGTTTACATTTACAACAACATATTTTTGCCAAAAAAGATTTTACCTTTGGCTTGCGAACGGTGAAATCCGGAGAGATTCACTTGATTCAAACGACGCATGTGCCCATGTTGATCTATGAATTGCCAGCCTCCAGTCTCAGTCTCAAGTGCCGAGCCCACCCCAATGTGATTCGGAGAAGTTTTGAGCCCCATGACCAAATGCTCTACCATCGAACCATCTTGGAGCCCCACACGGCGTATCCGATCCCGGCTGGAACACACTACATTGTGTTGACGGTTCAAAAAACCGCCTTTGGTTTGGACATTATCCCCGAATCCCTTCTTCCCCAGCTCATTCAAAAGGGATTCCACGTGGGAGATTTCCGGAAAATGAAAAAGTTTAATCAAACTCCTTACAAGCTACCTCCACCTACCCCGATTCATGTACCGGCCGAAAAGCGACCTTTGGAGGAAAAGGCTCTACCCAAGAAACGAGTGCGCATCACTCCCGTCATGAGACGTGTGTCCAGACGATCTGAACGACCGATGACCCCTGTGCAGATTCCACAACCACCTGTGCAGATTCCAGATGTCCTAGAACCTGTGCCGATTCCACTTGTCCCACCATCACCTGTGCAGATTCCAGATGTCCTAGAACCTGTGCCGATTCCAGATGTCCCACCTGTGAATATTCCACAACCACCTGTGCATATTTCAGATGTCCTAGAGCCACCTGTGCAGATTCCAGATGTCCTAGAACCTGTGCAGATTCCAGTGTCACAAGTCCCAGAAGCACCTGTGCAGATTCCACTTGTCCCACAATCACCTGTGCAGATTCCAGTGTCACACGTCCCAGAACCACCTGTGCAGATTCCACTTGTGCAGATTTCAGATGTTCCAGAACATGTGCAGATTCCAATGTCACAAGTCCCAGAGCCACCTATGCAGATTCCACTTGTGCAGATTCCAGATGTTCCAGAACCTGTGCAGATTCCAGTGTCACAAGTCCCACAGCCACCTATGCAGATTCTACCAGAACCCCTATGAACATTCTACATATTCCACAATATGTACAGATTCCAGTGTCACACGTCCCACAGCCACCTATGCAGATTCTACATGTATCAGAACCTGTGCAGATTCCAGTGTCACAAGTCCCATAGCCACCTGTGCAGATTCTACATGTATCAGAACCTGTGCAGATTCCAGTGTCACACGTCCCACAGCCACCTGTGCAGAGTCTCCCAGAACCTATGCAGCTTTTCCCAGAACTCGACATGTTGGACCCTTTGGAGTCGATTCGACCAGCTCATGCCGTTTGTATTTGGACCCCAAGAACTCCAGCTGCTTCACACGGTACCCCTCTATTTTTGATGAGAATCTCTTCTCCTTCCTGGATGAAAGGGAGCCTATGGACTTGACCATGCCCAGACTAAACTCTTGTGTCAAAAATATCGCATTTAATCCCATCCAACCCATGGATCTGTCTGTCAATAGTTCTATCGGTCAATAATCTATCGGAGCCATCCAACCCATGTCTGTCAATAGTTGCCTGTAGCTCATTGTATATATTTTTTGAACGTCCAGACTTGTGTCAAAAACCTATCGGAGCCATCCCACCCATGGATCTGTCAATAGTTGCCTGTAGCTCTCATTGTATATATTTTTTCAATAAATAATGAACAAGTCTCATTTTTTGTCAGAATGATTTCGATACAACACTTGTTGGACCACCCCTATCGTATTTAGAAATCTGGGTCACGCGTCAGAATATCCTTTGAACCCAACTTTTGGCGTTTCAATTTTGTAAAAAAATTGGAAAGGGGATTGAGTCTCTGGGCCAATCGAGTCGATTCAGTGTACAACGTTGGAGCCAATAGAAATTGTTTCACGTGACCTCATTAGAGTATAAAAGACCAGCACCTTCGAGTGCCTTTGAATGGCTAAATGTTTTTTGTTAAGAAAGGCCAGCACCTTCGGAGTGCTTTTTTGAATGGCTAAATGTTTTTGTTAAGACTGTCAGGATTTGGAGTCTTGTTTCCATCTCAAATTCTGTCAGTCTTAACGGTAAATGTTTTTAGCAAAATCTTCAAGACCGAAAATAGGGGGCAGTTCCTCTCCTCTTTTCCGGGTCCACACCAAGATTGGAACCTGTGAATCGCCCCTTCTCATCTAGATGCATCACTGTGAATCGTTTCCAAGATGGGAGGCCTTCTCACCTAGATGTATCACTGTGAATCGTCACCAAGATTGGAATGAGGTGGTCCCCCTAGATGCATTAAATTACCTGTGAATCGTCACCAAGATTGGAATGAGGTGTCCCTCTCACCAAATATGTCATTGGACCTGTTCAGCATGTCATTGGACCCCCGTGTTAAAACTATTTTTGGGAGACCTCTGTTTCATTTTACCTGTCCAGCATGTCATTAGACCTGTTCAGCATGTCATTGGACCCCGTGTTAAAACTATTTTTGGAGACCTCTGTTTCATTGGACCTGTCAGCATTTCATTTTACCTGTCCAACATGTCATTGGACCTGTCCAGCATTTCATTTTACCTGTCCAGCATGTCATTTTACCTGTCCAACATGTCATTGGACCTGTCCAGCATTTCATTTGACCTATCCAGCATGTCATTTGACCTGTCAGCATGTCATTTGACCTGTTCAGCATGTCATTGGACCCGTCCAACATGTCATTTTACCTGTCCAGCATATCATTTGTGGATGACCCCTGTCTCAATCGTTGCTCTGGTGTGGCATGAAACATTTTCTCTCGGCCCTGAAAATCTTTTGGTGGGAAATTTGAAAAAATTTTATTTTGTTCATACATGATTGTTCTCAGTAGAACTTTGAGGAGAACTTTGATCGAGACCCGAAACACAACGTGGGACAGGCTTCATAAAGGAATCGAAACACAACGTGGACAGGCTTCAAACGGGAATCGAGACCCGAAACACAACGTGGGACAGGGGGGGTCTGGGGCACACGGGGCTTCAAACGGGAACCCTACAGGTAACGTGGACCAACCTACACTCCTGCAGACGTGGCTTCATACAGGAATCGAGACCCAACGGGGGTATAAAAACGGGTGAAAAGGGACAAGAGTCATACAAAGAGCCCTGGAACGTTCCTGGGGAAGGCAAGGTGTGGATAAAAGGAGGGGGACATATAAAAGAGTCGTTGGAAAGGAAAAGGTGGAAACAAAACAACAAAAAGACGGTGGGGTGTTTGTTTCAAAGGAGAGGGTTTTTTCGATTTAAAGGAGAGGGTTTCAATTCAAATGAGAGGGGTTTCAAGTCAAAGGAGAGAGGTTTCAAGTCAAAGGAGAGGGTTTCAAAGGAGACAGGGTTCAGGATAAATGTCAAATGAGATGGTTTCAAATGAGAGGGTGTTCAGGATGAATGTCAAATGAGACAGTGTTCATGATGAATGTCAAATGAGATGGTTTCAAATGAGAGGGTGTTCATGATAAATGTCAAGTGAGAGGGTTTCAACAAAGGTCATTTCAAAAAGGTCGTATTCCATGTCCAATCATTTTTTGAAAGGGTCACGGTGCTCAGCTATTTTTTCGACCGACTGTATTAGAAATCTAGCAGTAAATTTTTTTAGTAATATAGACGGGCATGAAAACCCATCTATTCAAGAGATCTCCCATTATCCAACCTATCCCTTTCATTCGTAGACCAAGAGACATCTTGGTCGATCCTGATTTTAATTAATTTCTAACTTTATTTTTTTTCTTTAAATTTTATTTTTATTCTTAAATTCCTTTTTCTCGAAATTCTACTCCGATTCCAACTCTGTTGAATCGCAGATCGTTCTGATTGGCTACTTATTTTTGCAAGTCCTTATACCCCATTTCAGAACTGCTGGCTCGGCCAATAAAATTGCTTTCTTTCACTCTCCAGCCCAAAACCCCACCCCCTGATATTTTTTCCCGCACTTTCTGATCTCAGTTCTTGCTGCAACCCGATTGCCACTGTAACTCCGCCCACTTAATGGACGCTTCGAAATATGATTTCTAGCTCTTAAAAGAGCTTTTTATTTACTCATAACTTTTCATTTAAATGTTTTTGCATAATATTTTTAATATTTTCTAATTCTACTTAACTTAAATTCTAATTTTATCTAATTACTTTATTAAAAGGGCATTGGTAAATCTAGTACAGTCATCTAAAATTCCAGGATAGGAGGTTAGAGTCCGACGGGACTATGTACTCTGAAACCCATCCCCAACGACGACTTGGATCAAAAACCAAGATCACTTTCCCGCGCTTTCTGATAGTCAGTTTTTTGCTGTACTCGGATTGGCTAGGAAAACTCCGCCCTCTTTTCTCGCATTTTTCAATGATTTTTTCACTGTTTTTAAAGTTAACTTTTTAATAGTTATTTTAATCTCACATCCAAGTAGCTTAAATTTTTAAAATCTACGGAACTTTCTCATTATTAAACTGATTTATTCCTAAAACTGGGCAATGGTAGAACTCGTCAAAGGCCTCTCAAAATTACCTGATAGGAGGTTAGAGGCCGACAGGCTAGGCACTCCATCCAGTTCATCAACGATCTTTACTCTTGTCTCACACCCAACGCAAACACGAAAAAGCTGCCTCCTCATTGGACAGACACTCCGTCATCCTGAGGCCCTTATTGGCCGACGGATTTTCATCCTAATGTTTTTCTCTATTCAAAAGTATTTTTAACTATTTATCCAGACAATAAACTTAAAGCATGATCGATATCGATCGGAGATCGAGTTGTGACACGTTAGCGGCCGGTCGTGTTTAGCACGTCCGCATACGATTTCCTGTGTTGCACTACGATATTGCTAGAGCTATCCTTACATATCCATCTCAGCCCATTCGTCCCATTAATTATGAGTGATATCGTCATTTTTCCTAGTAACTTTAACAAGAAATAAAGAAAATTTAACCATTTTTGACTTAAAGCATGTTGGTCACATGCAAGTAAAGATTGAAGGGTATTCCGTTAAAGGAACTACCCAATGCTTTAATTGTAATGACTTCTTTCATACAGCAGCAAATTGTCATATGACCCCTAGATGCTTGAAATGCGGGAAAGCTCATTTAACGAGAGAATGCGAGATAAAAGAACGGCAAGAAAACCCATATTGCATTAATTGTGAAACGTACGGGCATACTGCCTGTTACACAAAAATGCCCTAAATTCCCAAACCCAGATTAGGTAACCCCATCGTAAATAGGAACAAAAAGTTTTTACCAGCAACAATGTTGTAGAAGGAATTTCCTTCGCCAGCATGGTTTCTGGAAAACCCAAAAATACCGACCCCCAACCCACTAATACAAATAGTAACAACACGGAAAGACAAAGTCATAGTAATACCCCACCTACAGGTGAAATTAACTCATCTGATTTCCAAGATATAATAGCATTATTCAAAATAGTCTCTAATATTTTTAAACAATTCCTAAACTTAAGCAAATAATACCAGAACTCAAGAAAACCAATGACTTTCAAAAGCAATTATGTATGTTACTGGAAGCGGTCTGGAATTAGATTTTTAATTTACTTTCAGCCCAATCCTAGTAAGATACATAATTATTTCCCCTATTTCCATGATTTTAACTTTTTTCTTTCTTTCGGGCATGTCTTAATATCTATATTTAATTTTAATTGCAATATATCAACTAAATTTCCAAAGTCCTGAGCTCTCAAACCAATTGGAACGTTCCTCCACTGCCGACGATGTGCGCCTTCACGCCATTGGTCCCTCCACCTAGTGGCCACACCTCCGCTCCACCCATACCAAGCTAACAACGCCATTCACCTGCCACTCCAGATCAGGGACGGAGGAATCGGACTAGATTCCAGTTCCCTAATAAATATCAGCTTCTATCAGCTTCTAATAAACTTAAAATTTATGAATTCTCTTTTTAACTTTAAACTTAAACTCTTTTTTCCTATCCATTATAAATTCTTAAATCTCTAAAATAAAAAGGGCAATGTTATCAAAGTATCAAGTCAAAAATATTTCACCAGACAAGAGATCAAAGCCCCAGTAGGGCTAAATGCTCTTGTTCATGTTTCCCAGCTAAACGAGAGCGGACGGAAGCAGGAGCTGAAAAAAAAAAAAGAGTAATGGAATCCAAACAAAACAAGTAGTGTGATTCACATTTTATCCGGTCAACAAATACTTAGTGCAGTTCCATACAAGGCCTCACACTTTTCGAGCGACTCTGGACTTGGAATATTTTGGCTGAGAGGTTTTAAACCTAACTATTTTCACCTTTTCTGGACTTGGAATATTTTCGACCATACATTATAGACCCAACTTTAACGATTTTCATCTTTTCCAAAGTTATAAATTAATTGTATTTAGTACAAGTGCATCTTCAGGATTATTTAGTACAAGTGCATCTTCAGGATTATTTAGTACAAGTGTACAACTTGTAAAACAAACATTTCGTTTTTCCGAACTGTTTATTGTTAACATTTGAATCCTCAAATCAACTGTTTTAATAATGATAAAGATTCTGAAAACTTTTGAAAATCAACCATAAACCTCTCGTATTGTTATTTTTAAAATTTCATTCATTTTATAGACTTGTGTTTGCCAAAACTCTAAAATTTTATAGCTATATATGCAGTGATTTTATGCAAAATGTACTTCACGTTTAAGAAAACTAAAAAAGAACACCAAAGGAGTTGATGGGAAGGAGAAATTAACTGATAAACTGCAGAACTATTAAGGAATTGCCATCCGCAGCAATTTTGGATGCCTCGAAAAAATGTAATCTGCTGTAATAGCTGCCTTCTTTCACAGCTGCTCTAGCAATCAAAATCTTATGCATAGGCAATCTAATTTGGGAAAGGCAGCTGGTGCAATATAAACAATGCATTATGTGATGGTAAAGTATATGTGGACAAAACAGCAGGCCTTCAAATTCAGTGATAAAGCCTACTTATTTAGCACTCTGTGATAAAGTTGCTAAAAAAAAAATAGCAAGACTCAAAATAATAATGAATTGTGGTCTGTTTTTACCGAAAGAAATCTTTGTTCATAAAAAAACTTTGTTTTTGGATTCATATATAATTGTCATCTTATATAATTTGGGTTATTTAGATATAGGGGTAAAATCCTAGGAGGACCCACTGCTGTTTTTGGCGCCAAAAATTTTTCGCCAAAAAGCGCCAAATTGAAGGTTTTCAAAAAGGCGTCAATGACGAAAACTCTTGGGAAGTGCATGCGTCAGAGGGGAGAAGGGGGGATGAAATGGGCGTTTCGCAAAACATGAAATCGAATAAATACATTAAATTAATCATTATATAAAGAAAAAAAAACGGAGAAAGCAATGAAATTCATTTTAAAAACATTCTAAAACCAGTGTGTACAACAAATGATTTACATTTTTAAAAAAGGACGAAAAGGGCGTTTCGCAAAGATAAAATCGAAGAAATACATGAAATCAATCATTTTAAAAAATGTTAAAAAAGCCCTACCTTACGCTTGCATTTCGTCATGATCTGTTGGTGGATACACCCTTGATGGATGCAAGGAATTTATGAAAATTCTCATCCACCAACTTGTGACCGTTAGAACCGCCACATGTATTCTGCAAGGTAAGAATCAAATTGACCCTTTACCCTTCTTATTAACTTTCAAGTCATTCACCACGAACGCATTCATGCTCTTACCAAACCAATATCTCGTCAAACGCAAGATAATAGTTATAGCAAGTTTGCTTCCGCTAAACCAACTGCCCTTTCTCACACTCCGAACGACATCGTGGCGATTATCTTTCGACTGGTTGCGGCAATTAATTCGTACCCGTCAACCGTTCCCTTTCAACTTGCAAACGCATATTTTTTACACCTCGGACATTCATAACGAGAAGCAATTAAATTAGCTTTCATACACCATTCTAACGTCTCTTTCTTCCCCTTTGTGCCCAGAAGCACAAAGAAACCTGTCGTAGCCTCACTTTCAAGTAATTTCCTTTCACACGCCATTCTTAACAACAACCGGGGAGAGCAAACCTTCTCCAGCGAAGTCAAATATCAAAATGACGTTTTTAAAATAAAAACGTTGAACTTTTTAGGGTTGCCATTTTTTTTCGGTGATATGAAAATCCAAATTTTTTTGATGAAATGGAAGGGTTACCATATTGCAACCTTTATCGCTCAAAATTTTGCGACAAAAAATTTGGCGACCAAAATGTTTGGGTCCTCCTAGGATTCAACCAGATATAGGAATTGATCCAATGACACTAAAAACTATATGGGAATTGACACAGAGAATTCAACAATAAAAACACCTGTCATTACCCTCAACAAACTCTCCAGAAAAAAACAAAAAGTCCAAATTAGCTAAAAATGAAGCTGCTTAAGCTATAAATATGAAGTTTTAAAAATGTTTAGTTGGTAGAAAAGTATTTATTTGGAGTTAAAATTATTAAATGTGTTTTTACGAGAAACTGTTATTCAATATTTTTCTTCACGATAAAGCTCACTACACAACATATTTTTAAGATACCAAATTTAAATTTTGAAAACATGTTTTATGTAGTTCTATCTGTGTTATGAATCAAAATCTAATCTCTGTGTTTATATTTATGTACCTAATTGTTTTTTTATGTAAGAAAAAGCATTAATTTTTTAAAAATTTGAGTTTTTGCATAAAGTTTGGCATATTTAAAAACCTTTCAAAAGTATTACAAATTTTTTTTATTCCTATCACAGATAAAGATGTTGTTTATGTACTTTATAAATATTATTTGAATATATTTATTAGAATTTGTTGTAACTGTGTAAATTTTCACCAAAATTTCGCTAAAAATAACAATTGCTATGGTCTACAAAACTCTCCAGAAAACATCAAAAGGGTAAAATAAAGGTCAAATCAGTTTTACATGATGCTGAAAAGAGCTTGAGCTATATAGTGAGTTTTAAAAGTGTAAAATTAGTAGAAATTTATTCATATAGTATTAAAATCTTTAAATACATTTCCTGAAAAACTACGTTTTTCAATTTTTTTTTCTTCACAGCACAATTCACTACAGAATTTCTTTTTAAAATATTGACTTGAAATTTTCAGAAAATGTTTTAATCAGTGTTTTAGACTATAATGTGTATATATTTATTTTTATTTTATTGCACTTTTTGGGTTATTTAGGTATAGGAATTGACACAGAGAGAATTCAACAATCAAAACACCAGTCATTACCCTCAACAAACTCTCCAGAAAAAAACAAAAAGCTACAAATTAGCTAAAAATGAAGCTGCTTAAGCTAGAAATGTATTCATATAGTATTAAAATCTTTAAAAAAGTACATTTCCTGAAAAGTTAAAATTTTAAATTTTTTTTCTTGTTGTTGTTGTTGACTAATTCCTTTCTAGCCGCAGGCTAAAGGTCCACTGAGCCCAACATATTTTCAAGATACACCAAATTTAGGACTGGAAAAGATGTTTCCCTTTCAAGTCCTGCACAAAACAAAAGATGATCTAAGTTGCCTGTGTTTGCATTTTAGTACAATTCTCGTAAATTTTCTGGCCTAAGTTAAAGGAAAGGCCTCTAATTTTTTAAAAATACTAATAGTTGTTTGGACGACTCTATCCGCCTTGATGGAAAAAACTTTCACCGCCTGGGGACTGCCTATTATACCAGGGGTGAGTCGGAGGGGTCTTCCATAGTTCTTGAATCGAAGGTTTCGTTTTATATAAAATTTAGAAAGTCAAAGTTCTTCTCGACATTAAATTTTCAGTGACACCTTTTGTTGCTAAAAGGTCAGCTTGTCATTGCCAAAGAGACCAATGTGAGATGGAATCCATTGGAAGTAAATCTCATGTTGCTGGGAAAGTTCTTAAAGATTTTTAAAAATGTTGAGACCGATGTTTTGTCTCCAACATTTGTCCAGTCGCTAAGGTGTTGGATAGCACTGGCTATCACATAATATTTATTTCATCATAGATGTCATCGTCTTGATGATTTCCTGAAAAACTATCATTTCAATTTTTTCGGATCTAAAACAGAACAAAAGTTCGAATTCAATTTTGATATTATGAAACAATCATTGAGCCTTTATAATTTTGCCACTGCCACATGAGTTTTGTTCGTCTTTGCTACCGTCGGTATAAATTTGCATTGCAGTAGCTGGAATTTTGTTAATAATCTCAATGCTAATTGACGTAAATTTGGTGGATCTTGAATTTTGGAAGTATGAGCTCCCATTTCTGGTTTAAAATGGACTCTAGGCAATCCCTCCTGAGGGTTAAATACGTTCTTCAAAAAAAACTTCAATGTTGATCTAAAAATGTCCATCGCTGCATTCGAGAGAAAGGACTGTCTCTTTTAAAAATGTGTCTGTTTGTCCAGGTTATGAGATATTTATGTGCGAGTTATAATTCCGTAAATGTGTTTTACAAAAGTACTTTATTCAATAATTTTCTTCTCAGATCGAAGGGCATGATATCAGCTTCGAAAGATACTAGATTTAAATTTATGTCGCATGCCAGTGATAATTCTATCAGCGTTGATTGTAATCTCTGTGTTTCGCCAAATTTACGTGATGCACTGAAATAAATTTGATGTAGCCAAAAGACAGGTCTGATCAAAAAGGTGTATGTCAGTCTTTGAGTACCAGCATCAGCACCCCATCCCTTCCAGCGATGTATTTCAGTAAGTCAAGTCTCTTCCAAATTTTTTATTCCTATCTAGTCTATATGCTTGTTGCTTATATCTCAGGATAAAATATAGCCCAAATATTTATTAGAATGTTTTTCATAGACTGGGATTTGTTTTCCAAAAAAATTTGACTAAAATTGTATAAACGTATAGTTAGTCTCAGAAAACATCAAAGGTTGAAATTGAACATTAAATCAGTTTATGTTGCTCAGCAAAAATCTGTATGTCAGCAATATATTGAGTTTTATATGGACGACGTCAGAGTTAGTTCAGAGGACGATATCATCAGTATTAAAATCCCCACCTCACATTTCTGAAAAACTGATTTTTTCAATGCCCGCAATATATAAGGTAAGACAAGGGGCTTTTTAAAATATTGACTTGAAATTTTCTGAAAATGTTTTAGATAAAGTGTCTCTAAATCTATAATGATCTATCGATCTTTCAAAAAGTTTTATAATCAAGATGGGTTCTTTTAATGGTAAAGGTGTTGAAAAGCTTTATGATTAATTTATTTCTCAAAACTCCATCAAATGCTTTTGACAAACTCAAGAAAAAAAAAAAAACTGTCATGATGTATGGTCTAAAAAATTTGGGAGTCTGTTTAAGTATAAGTATGGGATCCGCAGTTTTAAAAATGTTTTTTAAAAATATTGTTCGATTGAGTTAAAATTCATTAAATTTGTTTTTAACGAAAACTGTTATTCAATAATTTTTCGATAAAGCTCACTACACAAGATATTTTTAAGGCAATCGGCCTGAAATTTAAATTTTGAAAGCTTTTTGCTATGATTTCTAGGAATAATCAGGGCTTTTTCCAATCAAAATCTTCCAATCTCAAGACAAGTTTAAGATTTATGTAAAAATTGTTTTCCCCAATCACTAAAAGAGCATTATCTTTAAAATATTTGAGTTTTTGGATTAAAGTTGCTCATATTTAAAAAGTTTCCTGCAAAATATTTTAAATATTTTGCTCTGAGCTGCGACATCCATGAACTAAAGAGCATAATTTATGTATCCTTGTCCATTTATTAAAATTTGTTTAACTGTAATTTTGGTAGTAGGAACACTAAAAATTGGCAATTTTATTGTCAGAAAATCTGTCCATTGTCATCAAAATAGTAAAATTGCAAATCAGTGTTGCATTGAAGTAAAACTCAAAGATTTAATGAGTTTTAAAAGTTTAAAATTAGTAGAAATTTATTCATATAGATTTGCAAATCTTTAAATTTTCTCTGAAGATGGATAAGGTTTTCAATTTTTTTTTCTTCACAGCACAATTCACTACAGAATTTCTTTTTAAAATATTGACTTGAAATTTTCAGAAAATGTTTTAATCAGTGTTTTAGACTATAATGTGTATATATTTTTATTTTATTGCACTTTTTGGGTTATTTTGGTATAGGAATTGACACAGAGAGAATTCAACAATCAAAACACCAGTCACTACCCTCAACAAACTCTCCATAAAAAAACAAAAAGTTCAAATTAGCTAAAAATGAAGCTGTTTAAGCTATAAGTATGGGGAGTTTTAAAAATGTTTAGTTGGTAGAAAAGTATTTATGTGGAGTTAAAATTATTAAATGTGTTTTAACGAGAAACTGTTATTCAATATTTTTCTTCACGATAAAGCTCACTACACAAAATATTTTTACATACTATATTTTAAATGTGTTTTAAGATACCAAATTTAAATTTTGAAAACATGTTTTATGTAGTTCTATCTGTGTTATGAATCAAAATCTAATCTCTGTGTTTATATTTATGTACCTAATTGTTTTTTTATGTAAGAAAAAGCATTAATTTTTAAAAATTTGAGTTTTTGCATTAAAGTTGGCATATTTAAAAAACTTTCAAAAGTATTACAAATTTTTTTTTGATTCCTATCACAGATAAAGATGTTGTTTATATACTTTATAAATATTATTTGAATATATTTATTAGAATTTGTTGTAACTGTAATTTTTCACCAAAATTTCACTAAAAATAACAATTGCTATAGTCTACAAAACTCTCCAGAAAACATCAAAACGATAAAATAAAGGTCAAATCAGTTTTACATGAAGCCCAAAACAACTTGAGCAATATAATGAGTTTTAAAAGTGTAAAATTAGTAGAAATTTATTCATATAGTATTAAAATCTTTAAATACATTTCCTGAAAAACTATGTTTTTCAATTTTTTTCCTTCACAGTACAGTTCACTACAGAATTTCTTTTTAAAATATTGACTTGAAATTTTCTGAAAATGTTTTAATCAGTGTTTTAGACTATAATGTGTATTTATTTATTTATTTTATTGCACTATTTGTGCGAAAAAAACATTAGTGTTTTGTAAAAAATTGAGTTTTTGCATAAAAATTGATATATTTCAAAAACTTTCAGAAGTATTTATACACTTTATAGCTATCAACAGATAATTATGCCATTTATGTACTGTGTATAAATATTATAAGAATATATTAATCAGAATTTTCAATACAATCCTTACCGCAACTGCAATTTTTCACTCAAAATTCCCAATATTTCCCAAATTAATTTTAACTTTGTAAAAACTGTTTTGGAATTCTTACTTTTGTCCCATTTCAAATAAAAAAATGTTTATTTGATTGAAAATTTATATATTTAAAAAAAAAGTGCTCTGAAGGTAGTCACATACCTTAAATAAGTGAATTTAAATTTAGTGTAAACAGTTATTTTTTGTTCTCGCAGACTAAAAAACTTTCAAATAATCTAAATTTTAAACTTACGATTTAAAAATGAGGCAAAATAAAACCAAACATAATTAACATTTCAAAAACAATTTTTTTAATGTTGTAACTATTTAAAATTTCCATAATTTCTGTAGAAAAATGTAGAATTTTCAATTATTTGAACAGAAAAAATACATTTATATAGAAATGAGCTTCAGTAAAAAATTGAGTATTAAAAAGCTTATTTAATTTTTAAATACTCGACAGTTTACAGAAAATATTTTTTCCGTAGAGAGAAAGTACACACAGATATTTTTTAGTCTTCCTTGAAACATTGATACAATTTGGCAAATATGTTGATATTAAATTATTCACAGACAAAACATTAAATTATTATTATTTTTTAAAAATTAACAGAAATTAAATGAATTTATATAAAATAAATCTAATATAATTATTATTTAATTTAACATTGTAACCCCCGTAGTTTAAACTCTTCTCATATGAACAGTAGAAAGACT